>JAEUYN010001026.1:0-196875 GCA_018257835.1 Euura lappo | reverse complement strand
AAACCAAATCGGGGCCTGATGTACAGAACGTTACATGTCATCATCAGGGCCCGAACTGTAATCAGGCCAAATAATCAGGGCCTGATTTCTACCCTGGCCAAATTTCTACACGGGGGACAAACCGTCAATGTTGAACAATAACCCTATGTCGTCTTCTAGAAATGTCATCGATGATACTCTAACCTTTAGGCCTTTCTCTATGCCAAAATAAACGAAATCTTCGCTCGAACCATGATAAGTTGGAATGGATACCACCGTCCCTTAGTGCCCAGAAGAGTCACAGCGGTCTTCGGCAAATCAGTATGTCCTTCGCTTCTTAAGAGGATTAAAAGCTCCGAACTCGCATTGTTGGTTAGTACATTGATATTCTTCAGCGCCCAGTCGTGAAGTTTCGACTTTCGACTCGGCGGAGGTTGTCGTTGCAGTTTCGTTGGGGTTCTTCCTGTGGCTCATCACTACTTGCAATGTCTTCTGGCAACTCATCGCTATCTAGATTTTCTATACCATCATCATCATCAAGTGCTCGTATTCCACTTCAACACTGTTTGGATCTCCATCTTGATTGATTTCACTATTGACATCTTCCACAGTCACAGATTCCGCGAGAACATGTGATTCCTCCAGAACACTCGATTCATCGACACTGTTTAAACAATCCAGTTGCTCATCAGCAGACGGATTCGCCCAATTCTCGTCCACAGCTGAATCAACCACCTTTCTTTCAATACCGATGCTTTTCTACCTTCAAATACGAACGCTATTTGTTATTCATATTGTTGAAAACCGTAATAATAGCGGTAGTACCGTTCAAATCAGAGGACTCTGTTGGACTGTAGAATCAGCAGCGCGATTCTACCATTTGTATACAGACTACTAGCGCTGATAGGTGCGGCCGTATCAATTATTAGGCGTGGTTGCGATTTGTGGCCGATATTGAGCCAACGTCCAAAGACGGTGCCTGGCCACTGTATCGGTCACCAATATTGTCTCAGAGTGAGGCCGATAGTAATGCCGATTCAGGCCAAGCCTGAGCCGTTTTTGAAAAGCGGCAGCCAATCTAAGATTTCTGCACGGGTCTGGAAGTTAGGTGCACGCCTGGCTGACAAGTCAGTTAAAAAGTCAATGGGTCAGTTAAAGTCAGTCAAATCCAAGTGACTTTTGGTGAGTTGAAGTCACTTAAAGTCATTTAGGCAGTTGAAGTCAGGTGAACTCAGTTGACTTCATACGTCAATCGACGATTGGTTAACTTCTCGGACTTAGCTAATTTTTCTGTTACTTTTTGGTTATCGAAACGCAATTTGATTGTTGATAATAAATTCAGTGAAGAGCTGATCGTAATCCCACTAAAATATCATTTCTAAAAATCGATCTGTTGGAGGTGCAAGATTTAATGCTCATCCGATCGCAGTAGACAGTGCATGATAAATTGGAAAGAAAAATTGTCCGCTGTTCGTCGGGTACCACTAATTGCCCTCAAGCACAGAGGGATTCGAACGTTTCCTGGGCTCCGAGGAAAGGATACGACTTGTGTCACTGGGGTTATTAATTGCTCGGTTTAATGGCCGATTATCCTGTCTCCAACCCGAGCGGTTAGCCCAGCTCCTGTTTACCACCACGTAACTTCCATTAACCAAGATTTAACGAGGAGTATAATGAAATGGGAACACGCACGCATGATCGCTAATGGCAACGCCGACGACGACGCAGACGACAGTAACGGGGGTGGGAAGATTGAGTGCAAAAATAAGAATCAGGAATCCATAATCTGCGGGATATGCACACCGCCACAATCTCTTGGGATGATTTATTCCATCGACCACCAGAACTCCATTTGTCTTTTCCCTAATTATTTTTCGGAGGAATTTTGATATTACTGCAAATGGTGGGAATGCATAGAAATTTGTATCACTCCAGGTGATCGTGAAAGCGTCTATTGTCAGCGCATCAGGGTCCCTTTCCCACGCACAATATGTTTTACATTTCGCATTGGATCTTGATGCGAAAAGATCTATTGAGGGGGTACCGAAGGATTTAACAATCCTCTGAAAAGCGTAATCTGCTAATTGCCACTCTGTATCAACATTTCGTAACCTAGACTGAGCATCGGCCTCTTTATTCTCCCTTGATGGGATATATGCTGCGTGAATCCAGAGTCTATGAACTTCGCACCAATTCCAAATTTTCCATGCTAGAAGTCCCTCCCATTTTATTAATATATGCCTTAGCTGTAGAGTTGTCGACTCTAAGAAGCACCTCGCAATCTTTAAGATCCGCTGCAAAGCATTTTCGGCCAATAAATGCAAGCCATCTGCAGCTCCAATGAGTTGATATGCAAAGTTTGCTCTTCTCTTCTCCAGAGTCCGTGAGCGGTTTTTCCCTCACTAAACACACCCCAAGCAGGCGTCAGAAGAAATGTCTCTTTTATAGTATGCCGGTCTAATTTTTCGAAAGGCCTTTTGGTAATCGTTGATATCACCGTATCAAATTCTGCCTTACGTACTCTGGGAGAGTCATTTTGGAGTCAAAGTCGTTTTTATTTTGCGTACTACATCTGTAATCTCGATGGCGAGGCTCGAAGTATAATTCCATCGTTAATAGACCCTATAACGTCTACCCTCGCGACATCGATCCTCCATTTTCAACACCCATTTGGCGTTCGCCGTTACATTTTGCATCGGGGGTGGAGGATTTGCAAGGGGGCTTCATAGGTATACTTTGGTACCGATGAGCGATTCGAATATGTTGAACAAGCCAACGCAGACCCTGTTCTTTCGCTGACCGCTCTCACGGGTTGGAGGACTTCTATTACTCCACTTTTGAATTCGTTTGAAAATACAAACCTTTTTTTCCTCTTTCGAAAATCTGTTATTTTAATTTTTGTTAATTAATGCAATGCTGAGATCATCTTATTTCATTATGGAAATAACTTTGTGATTCCTCCCTTTGGAATATATTCCTGTGTGGTAATGCTTGCGATGGATCCGAGGAATAAATTTAACAAATGAAAATAAAAAGTACTCGACACCGAGATCCTTTGTAATGTAGCTCGAAGCAGAATCTATTCTTCTTGTGTTCATAACAGAGACTGTTCACTCACAGATCAGGTGACTAACGATTGCGGTAGTTTCAATTGAATTCATGCGACGTCAAAGCCATTGCCAATCGGTTGTAAACATCGATTAAAAAGGAGTTCAACTAGGGTTGGAAATAAAAGGAGAGACAAATTTGAATTGCTTGCGGTGTATTGATCAATCCGCACAGAATGGCAGTCTTCCCCTGCACCGTCTTCAAGCCGCACACTTTCTTGTTACAAACCTGTTGTTACGTACAGATTTGGTAAACATCAAAGTTAGCTATACCTAACCGGCTTGGAACGATGGAGGACTATCAAAGTCATAAGGGCTGGTCACGTGCAGATCGATGTCTACTTGGGCTCAAGTATTCTTGAGCCGAAATTCATAGAATAAAAGCCTTTTTCAGCCCCGGAAAATCTGTGTGTGAATACTGACCAACCCTTGAATTTGAACCAGTTGGGTATCTCACTCGAGTGTTTATCAAATCTGTATATAAGAACGGGTTTGTAACAAGAAGTATGCTAAAACGACGTGAATAACTATAATTCAATAAAAATGATTTCAAATATCTCTCTTTCCTCATCTTCATACCTGAGGTTGAACCCCTTGTTTGTGAGAATTTATCGACGGCCGCTATTAATAATGTCTTATGTTTTCGTTTCCATTTGGAAAAGACCTATCTGAAAATGGCTCGGGGTAAAAGACTTATCTCCTATGCTTATACACAGGACTTAAGTCTTTTACCCCGAGTCATTTTCAGATAGGTCTTTTCCAAATGGAAACGAAAACATAAGACAATATTAATAGCGGCCGTCGTTATTGCCTATGCTTCGACAAATAGTCCTCTAATGGTTTTCGAAAGCTCAACGAAAAGTGAAATTATAATTCTGAACAAATTATATTTGAATTTTAATCCTTCTCATTTTGAAAATTATCAGTATTCGAAGAGGTTGAATTCCGTATAACCCATCTGACGATGAGCATTCGTTTAGAGTAGCAACAAATTTGAGTACTTGAAAGTGTGTTCTGTGAACTTGGACATGTGATAAAAAAAATCTATTTCCGAATGACAGTTTCCTCCATTCCTCTCTATAAGTAGCTTCATCAATCATATTCTACGTGTTCCAATAAGATATTGGCAATCTGTCAAGTCCATCTCCTGTCTGCTATCATGTTCATGTGATATAAGTACACTGACAAAAATTCTATTACCAAGTAAATCGATCTACTTGACGGGATTCGTTTGACGCATGGAAAGTTTGTTCAATTTGATTAATCCGTGAGCATTGCACCGAGTAAATATCTATATTTTATTCCACGAAGTTTTATTTCATTCAATGACATTATATTCGACCCTAGCACATATTTATATCATAATATACCTCCAAGTAATTGATTCACTGGCTCGATTCAAATTTACTTGGTAATAGATGATATTTGTTTTCGTGTACTCGACGTCTTTCCGCTAGTCACTTTTCTGGATGTCTTCACATCAGTTCAGAACTTTTATATACCAGACCTATAACTAAGGAAACGGAACATTCCCGTTATCGACCAACCCTGAATAATCAGGTCAAATTTCTGTTCCACAGGTACATTTGGGCGAAGGAATTGCCGTTTGCGAGGAACAGCTGAGGGCTGTTAAGTGGAGTGACTACCGCAAGCTGACTCGCGGACTGGCAGCAATATTGTTCAGCCCGACGGAATTGGCCACGTGTTCTGTCACCGGTCAACGTTGGAGCAGGGCAGGAACGGCCACGGAACGTCCGGTCAAGCCGGCTCTAGATCGTGCCAAAGTCCAGGCGATTATATGTGAGTTTGTTTATTATCTGGACTTATCATTGATATAGAAGCCCAAAAACCGGTCCGAATCTCCACAGCCTGAAAATAACTGTGTTAAATCGAACTAGCGCAACAATCCGGCTCAATAAAAAGCGGTCCAAAAGCCGGTACAAACAAACGGGCCAAAATGATAGCCTAAAAACCGGTTCGAAGAGACGGGGTTTAATAATTTGGTCAATATAAGACTAGTCCAAAAAACGAGAAAAGGAATTAATCGGGCTAGAAAGAACCAGCGCCTCAGCTTAAAAATTTATACTCAGTCTACAAATTACAAGTAGCAATTACAAAGCGAATAAATATACAGAATCGATCAAAGTAACTTTTCCTCGGTCGTAAACAAAACCATAAGATGACATCATTGCAAATCATAGACCCTCACAAAGTATCTTCAAACTTTAGGCATAATCTCTTTATGCCTGTTCAAAACGACTTCTCAAAGTTCTTAGATAATATTTCTAGGCTGTTCGTCGATCGCTTTCACATTTATCATGCTGGAAATTATTGCACATACATTCTGTGGATTGTCTGTTCCGAACATGGAATGGCTCGTCTTCGATTCTGAATGTGGAAGAAATGTAGCAGAACCGAAGAATTACTCGAGTTCTCAATTTGTTGGGTGTCTTTTTCTAAAAATCAACACCGCTAAATCATATTCCATGAACTTAAAAAAAAAACCTTCAGAACTCGTTGGTCAGTGATTAATTCGGGGAATTCCGCTTCGATTGAATCTCATTAAATTACATCGTGTTTTTAGAGCGACTAAATTTACCCCAAAAGTCAGCAGTCTTATGAGCACTAATTTTTTTGTCAGAGTTTTTTTAAGAGAAAGTGTTTCGCAATGTTGTTTCAAATTATTTAAACTTCGTTCATTTCAAATTACCCAAGTCATCTGCAAACCAGCTTCACTTATATAATTCCAACTCATCTCTTATACGGAGAACCTACATCAATAATAGAATATCGTCTCTTTGATAAGAACGACTTGTTCATTATTTATATTACCTCTCACAAATTCGTGGTACTTTGAAAGTTAGTCGTGACGATAGTCTTACCTTGCGATACTTTCGACGTCAATGAAATTTATGCGCCGAGTGATGAAAGCACTCAAAATATATGAAAATTTATACAAACTCGAGTTTTGTGCTTTAAAATGAGTTGTCAGAATCGAAAAAAAAACTAAAAACTAAAGTGTGTAAGCGTACATTTTTCTAATCTCCCCGGTTCATGATTCGTCAGTACATACCTGAGTCGATAACAGTGAATTATTACCAATTCTTATATCCGGTCTCGATGCCCTTCCTTATCAATATTCTCAACAAGGTTTTGTTTGGTCTTTGTTCTCATTTTATTCTGATGGCTCGTCACAAATTATTATTCTTTCAATTACTTTCTGTTTTGAAAGGAGCAAATCAGCTTTTGATGTATATTGTTTGCGTTTGCTGAATTAATTATAATATCCGTAAACATTCCAATCTCGTGATTTTTTTAATACATCCTTTAATTGGAAAAAGAATCCTCCAGTCGATCGAGAACGAAAATCAAACAGAAAAGGTATTTTTCAATTAGAATAATTGGAAATGACCGCGTTCCGGGTAATAGACATAAAAATTCTCGAGTTCTTCAATCTCAATTAAATCGTCTCTTATGAAATTTCTTTAATTCAAAGTGAGACGCGTTTTGCTCTTTTTAGCTAAAATTTTCTCTTTTTTTTAATCTGAATATAAAAAACCATGTAAAGGTTGCGTCTTAGCATTCAAAAGTCTAATTCTATGACATTTTTGAGGGGATAAAAATTGTGTATATACGATTCCACATTCATAGTATGAAATTGAATGATATGATCCACACGCAGTTTCAAATCCTCAAAGGACGGGTACATCAGACTGCGGCGAGAAAAAATTCCTTCAAGTTCTTAGTACCACAAGGCTAGACAGCGAGGGGTTATTCTCAAAGTGAAATAAATTTCTATATTTATTTTCCACCGATGGCGGGTATTCGGAGGGATTCTGCGACTTTGTCCGCAGAAGGGTGGAGATCGAGGGTAGATTTTCGGATAACTGAATGAAGTAAGCCGGCTGAAAAGGTGAACACGGAGCTCGTCGCTTCTCCTAATCTCATTTGAACGCCTACCCTTGTCTACTTCGATGATAAAATATGATGCGACTCAATGCAGGGTCGACTGGGCACAACGGTATTAATGAAAAACGTCGTTGTTATTTTATTATTATTATTATTTTTTTAATTCTGGTATTCTGTTCATCATTCCATTCTTGAAGATGGAAAAGCAACGAAATCCATTTCATTCTGGTGATCATAAAGTTTCCATAAAACCAGTATCCAGTCAACGGCTTCCATCTTGGGCGCCATTTTCTGACGAAGTGAAATCGTCGGTCTTCAACCTATAATACTTTTTTTGTACCAATCTTAATCACCTTAATATAATAATACAAATCCTGAAACTCCTCTGTTCTCCGGTTTCATTCTGATATAATTTAATTCCATGCTGTTGAATGTTAGGGGATTGTCAGATCAAGTTCTCGACACTTTATCACGTGGACTAATTATTATAGCGAAGTCTAAAACACGAACACGTGTCTGTCAAACACGTGTCCCTGGATATATATGGCACAGCAAACGTTGGACGTTATAAAAGAAAGCTAACAAAGAAGGGTGTGGTAATGCGTTGACTTTTCGCTCCCTTTGGGCGTCGAGTATTCGGCCCTTGATAAAGGATTGATTAGATTCTGCGATAGAAGTGTTTTCGAGAAACGAAGTGAAGTTCGTGCTGCAATCCTCCTGGCGACGATTGAAAATATCATCCATCGCCGATGATCGATAATTTAATGAATTCGTCAATATCGTTACTCAAATACGTGAAATAAAATCTGAAACAACTCGAGAAAGGTAAAAATTGGTCACTTTTCAATGTGTTTCAGATAATTGAATCAGATTGGCAAAGATTTTTTATTTTTACCGTCGAGAATCAACTTCTAAGGGATGATGAAGCGTTAAGTTGGGTCTTTTATACTTTTGGCAATATTTTAACGACGGAGCGACAAGTGTTGAAGATATGAATGCTGACTGCTCGTTATTAAGTTTCGGGTGAATTATATGTTTTTCTGAATGATTACATCAAACTCAGGCTTTGTTTGTTTGATTAGTTGATAAAAAAGGTTGAATTATTCTGCCTCAGGAACTCTGATAATTAGAGTCTTTGTACTCGTTCGCATTGAATGAAAAGAAACGTCTCCGTTCTTTTTTTTCTAGTTTAGTTTTCTCTTGCTCTTTTCTCCATTGAAATTTATCGGACGTTCCATTTCATTACTTTTCGTCTTCGCAAACGTCTCATTAGCAACCACTTTTCTGCCTGCAACCAACGACTCTCATTTTCGGATTCCTATTTTCTCAACATCATCAAGAGACTCGGTAGAGTCTCGCGCCAAGTACATTAAAAAAAAAAATTTAATGCACGGCGCAGAGACTCTCCGAGTCTCTTTACCCGAACGGGAGCGAACCGGGCAGTGGGGAAAATTATTTAATCGTCTTTCTTCCGCCTCGCTTCATACATGGGTTTGAAATATTTATCCTGGGACATGGGCGTAATAAGCTTTCATTAGAGCCCAATTCCGATGTAATCGGTACACGGAGAGCTGAGATATGATTATTTGAATGTTTCCGATGCCCGTTTCCTCGGCAGAATTTTGTTCGTCTCCTTATTCAGTCAGCTCAATTGCTCTATTCCTACGACAATAAAAATGAGAGAAGAGCGACCACCGCTAGACAGCAAGAATTCACAGCGATCGACGTACCCTAGGTTAGTCGCCAGACGGCGCTTCGGATTTATGCGCTTTGTTTCTTTCTGTTATTCTTATACAGATGTTAACGTATGAATCGAAGAGCTGAATTGTAATAAATAGGGGTGTCTCGCATAAAATCATGAAACTTGCAATTTTGAAGTTTGAAATGTGGTTAATAACACGTATACGTACCGAAAAATTGTTGAGTGTTCCTTGTGTGAAAGTGGATTTGCTTTCACGACCTTCGGATTCATTTCAATACAGATCTCTAACAAGTAACAACCAGATGAGGTATATGTAGTTCCATGTGTAAAGAATTGTGTCTAGCGTAGATCGGCGTGCGTTCTAAAAACTCGACCGTCTACCATCTACAGTGTCTTGATTTGGGTTTCATATAACTCGCAAAATAGTTTTATGTTCAAACTTTTCTTGATGTGAAATTTCAAAAGCTGTGGCTATATTCTGACTCAGTCTCGGTTCATGAATTTTCACCGTGTTTCTAGTTCCAAGCAGATGAATCAACTTTATCGATTGTAACTACGTAGAAAATTGAATGTATCTATAATATAGTTGAACATGTAATCCTTGAGTCGTCACCAATCAACTTTTCACTCGGTGAATCTTAACTGCTAATATATTTTATCGCTTGAGCTATTTGGCGAACCAACATCAGCACTCTGATTGAGTACGATAGAAATAAATCATGTATTAGGATATGTGACTATAAGAAGGTTATGGTTGAATTACGTCTTTGACATTATTGACCTGCTTATACCTGCTATTGTTGAGTACGTGTACGAAACGATGTGTCAGTCTGTAATGTTTCTTTGTCGATTTTCTAAACTATTGATCCGCCAAATTATTAACATTGCAGTGTTTCTATTTTATGGAATATTTATTGAGTCCCAATAATCTGCTGAACTCAATACATTTCGGATGAAGTGAGACAAACAAACTTATTCATTCACTTTGGTCATAACTAATTTAGATGAGCAAAAAAGTTGTATCTCGTTACTTTTGCTTGATTGATTGAAAACATTATTTGCAGCATTAATGCATATCTCATTTCGCAACTGACAAAACATAGGGTAATTCCGGGAGAGATGAACCACTGGGAGAGATGGCCGAAATTCGATATTTGATAAACTATTGGTCATGTAGTGGCACTGATTTTTTCAATTGTTGTTTGTATCCAAAATAACAGAAGGAATGCAAAAACGCACGAAAAAATGAATTCGTTTTCACGATAATTGGCCTTAACTGATCAGAACTTGAAATCTTTTAGCTGCTGTAACTTTGGCTATTATTCATGCATAATGCCCAACTATTTATCAATTTGCAAAGTGGACTAAGAGCATGGGTACATTCTTGTAAATAGTTGAAGTTTATGTACCATCAAAATTGGCTCCAAAATACACACGGGAACGGAATTAACTGCAAAAAGGCCATCTCACCCCCAATCGGGAGAGATGCCCCAGATATATAAACAATTGAAAAACACTGGATTTTTAGCTTAGGTGCCCATTCGCCTGAGTCTACAAACGGTGGAATTGGTCTAGAGAGGATCAATTCAAGTGATTGTCTTGAGCACTGTGTCAGAATAGAAAAAAAATGAAGAAAGTCCGTATATGTACAATATTAAACGATTGAATGTGTGAGAATTCAAAAAGCGTGGCGCAAAAGCCAAGGCACGTCGATTCGAGCGTCAATGAAACAATTTTCCATTTATAGAATGTTCAATTACTTGAGCAGATCATCTTTTCCGCGTTGGGCATCTCACCCACACCCCCCGGGGCATCTCACCCATACCCCTAGGGTGAGATGGCCGACAAAAGTATGTTCGGAAATCGTGTTTTTCAACAGGATTAAGATGAAAAAAAAATTAAGTTTTTGTGCTTAACTATTACCAAGGCTTCATACAGTAACTTCGTGAAAGAGAAATTTTTTTTTATCAAATACGTAATTAGTTAAAAAATCATTTCCCTTAAGTGGTTCATCTCTCCCGGAATTACCCTATCAATGCCAAATTTGAAACGCTGTGGTATAAGCCTCGCAATACACAGATTGATCACTTTTGAATTGTGTGACAGTTTCAACGATGCAACATATTGCCGAACGTATTTGTTATAAATATAAGTATGAATTTCAATACATCAACCCTAGTTCTAATGTGTGCATCCACAAAACAGAAAAATAAACCTAATTGGAACTTTAAACAACCCTGAAAGTCTCTCCGCTCAACTGAAATGGGTGAAAAAGGGCTTCGACACCAAATGTAACTAATGACGATGCGCTTCAGGTAAAGCCCTTCCGATTTTTTCAAAGTATCAGGGATAAAAAATAGCTCATTTCTATACAAATGGCTCTTACCGTAGAAATATGTCCGAGTACAATAAGTCGCCAAGAAAAAGTTGATACGAACATTTGTCATGTTTCTTCATAAATACTTAACTTGTTCACTTAAATGCCCTAATCGTCTCCAAGATTACCTGTGACAAATTATTCATTGTACATGACATAATTTCTCTCCTGATTTTCTAATTGGGACAATGATTCTTTTATCGTTAGTTTTATTCTAAACTTTTATCAGCGTCTGCGAAAAATTATCTAGGTTCGGACCATAATGTAATGTATCAACAATTCTGGAGTTACATACCTAACATTATACCCAACAGGCTTCATATTATTTAGCAGAAGACTGGTGAAATTTTTGGCAAAAATTGGCAGGTGTACAAAAATCCTTTCTACAGACTGTGAAAAAAATGCAGTCTTCTGCGATGAAAGTGTAGACAAAGGAATTTTTGGGCAAAATCTTCATCGCAAGGTTCTCTGCTCTTACATTTTCACCGCAGGAGGCTGAAGTTTTTTTTTCACAGCTAAGCTACCATTATTTCAAAAATGTTGGAAGGATTTTTTTATGCGATAACGATATTCGATATTCAATATTCGAATGCTCAAGGAAAATTAGAGTTATAACCCTGTATGCAACGGTTTTGTAATGGTAGTACAGACTGTGAAAAAAAATGCAGTCTTCTGCGATGAAAGTGTAGACACAGGGAATTTTAGGCAGCGATGGGCAAAATCTTCATCACAAGGTTCTCTGCTCTTACATTTTCACCGCAGGAGGCTGAAGTTTTTTTTTTCACAGCTAAGCTACCATTATTTCAAAAATGTTGGAAGGATTTTTTTATGCGATAACGATATTCGATATTCAATATTCGAATGCTCAAGGAAAATTAGAGTAAGCAGCAGCTATAACCCTGTATGCAACGAACTCCATTCATTCCCGGAAACTATATGCATATAAGTATTACTGACAACCGAGCGAGCGAGCACAATTATTGGGTGGTCAAGCGAAATTTTACAAAAAGTAATGATATCTCCCAAAAAAACCTCTAGTGCAAAAACCGTCGCCAAGTACATTAACGTGGTCTCCCCAAAAAAATCTACCAACAAAAAGTCTTCCTCCAAAAATACTCCTTAACAAAAATTAGTTTTAACAAAAGTCGTCTTTCAAAACATTCTTCCTATGAAAAGTTTGAAATCAGATACAACTAGGTACCAAGTACAAGAATTAACAATAAAATTAAACCAATCTGGTTTTTCAAATAATTAGTGATGTGATAAAAATTGGGAGGAAAAGTTCTAATAAAAACTTTGAACGAAAAAAATGTAGGGAGTGGTACTTGGCGGGCCATCATAGCAATTGATGAAAATGTCACGTAAATATTCGACCTAATACTCTTTCATCTACCCACACCTGGCCCGCCAAGTACCACTCCCTACATTTTTTTTTCGTTCAAAGTTTTTTTTAGAACTTTTCCTCCCAATTTTTATCACATCACTAATTATTTGAAAAACCAGATTGGTTTAATTTTATTGTTAATTCTTGTACTCGGTAGTTGTATCTGATTTCAAACTTTTCATAGGAAGAATGTTTTGAAAGACGACTTTTGTTAAAACTAATTTTTGTTAAGGAGTATTTTGGAGGAAGACTTTTTGTTGGTAGATTTTTTTGGGGTGACCACATTAATGTACTTGGCGACGGTTTTTGCACCAGAGGTGCTTTTTTGGGAGATACGATTATACAGACAATGTGTCCATTACAAATTCATCTCGTCTGCTCGAGGGTGTCAGGTGCCAGGGTTTCAAGGTGGGTGAGGGTGTCAGGTGATTTGTGAGGCAGTAAGTGAAGATAGAGAAACGATTTTTTCCAGTTTCATTCGATATTCCACAATCTTGAAATTGATCAAAAAAGTATGTACCTATTTGATATCTTTACGAATTCCGAAGTTATGGCTTGAAACGTGGAGCCGCACTGTCTGGTTTCGTACATTTGTCTATCGTAGGCCAGTGACCGAAAGATAATTGAACGGTCTTTTACATACAAATGTTGTTTTGACTTTTTTTTTACACTAGATACACAAAAATGGCTGCACCAATATTTCAGATAAGAGTTCAGTACTTCGACTCTGAAATTTCGATTCAATACTAAAGTTGATGAAAGAAGAAATAAAACTGAAAAAAAAATCGTCTTTCCTTCATCCGTTTAGCTTCATAAATCAATTGAGAAAAATAAAATACTTTGAAAGATTCACTAGCTCTAATTAAATGGCAAAGAGGCGTTTAAAGGGCAGATTTTTTTGCACTGAAAAGCTGACATTTCTGAGAGCAAGGAATCTTTTTCATCTTGTGATGAAAATAAAAGCAGAGTGAAATTGCTAATTGTAATAAATTTAGAAATATATGTGTCCCTTTCACTTGTAAAAGTCTTGGGTGAAAGAGGAATTCAACCCCGTTAAATTTTGACACGACTGAAGAAAAGGTCTGTTATTCCGGCTCACGCTGGGCACGATATGTTGTAAAGAAGGTTACCCACCCAGAGAATTGCGTATTCTGTATAGGTTATGTACCACACGTGTTTCGAGTTATATGGGGCTTAAAATTACGTTTTCAGTTCCGTAGGGTTTACTCATATTTTCCGAGACCCGTTTATGCGAGTTTTTATAAGAAGCAACTGCAAACAGTGATGAACATATCGTACTCCCAGAATCAAAGTGTAGCAACTAAACGAATCTCGGTTTTCCAAAACTCCCTTAAAAACTCGTGGAGTATCATTTACTGTCATTTGAAGCAAATTCACCAAAACTATTTTTTTTTAAGATGTCATTTGATTCTGAAGGTGCGATATCGTGATGGCTGCTAAAATTCGTTGAAATTAGAACAAATCGGAAAAATTTCGCAATAGTATTGTTCTTCCATTTGGTCAACTTCATAAGAACCTGTAACTTTGATCGATATCGTTTTGTAACATCTGTCTGAAGACTTTGATTTTTGATTGCTGAACAGCGTGGAGAAAAAGGGTTGGCGTAAGCGCACATTGTGCGTGGTCTACCTTCTACACTCGAGCTTCTTTCCTTCTTGCGTGAGCCCTTCAAAGTATAACTTAATTACCATTCAACTCAATTTAGCGCACTGTTCCTCAGCGGCGCTGTCAGGTGTGAACTATACAGGGTGCATTCCTAATTACTGGATAGTCTGAAGTTAACTGCAATTGAGGAACAAGCTTTCGGACAATTGTGGAACAATCCACCTTCCTAAGTGCTAATTTCTTTTTTTCTGGCCAACTTCAGACTGTTTAGTCGTTAGGAATTCTCTCTGTATCTATAATCAATATTATTGCCGGTCATTTTCTGAATAGTCGAATATTATTTATCTGCGGTTAATTGTAAGTATGCTCTTGTAATGACAGTAGTTGCCTTGCAAACTTGGTCTTGTAGAAAACTGGGTAAAATTTTCGACTTAATTGCACCGAATGGCCGGTAAGGGAAGGCTTATCCCTCGGTACCTTTAGTTGAGATTCATAGCTTGGACTTGTTTAGTGGTCACGTGCCGGAGATCTATAATACCCAGGGGAGAATCGCACAGATTTGTTTCTCGTGACGTTGATCCATGAGGAAATGAACCTTTATTTGGTCCATGAAGAACTGGGTTGAGGACTTTTGTGTCTTTCGTGACGAAGAGCCACCATCAGCGGTTATCTCGTCGTCTCATGTTGTATCTCGAATTTCAAATTACTTTCTTCCTCGACTGGCTGCGAGCTTCAAGAAAATAACGATCCCAGGAGTTAGGAGCGGCTTCGCGAGAGCAAAAATGTCGGGATAACTCAGCGTCTGAAATCCGAATTTTGTCAGATGCGCAAATAGCGTCATTAGTTTATCACCGTTTCTTCCACCACGTGAAGGGGGGCTCAGAAACCCTTGGATTATCACGAAATGCAGGAAGTAAGATGGCCCGTGATTCTCTCCAACCTCCAGATATTCCTTCGCAGATTCCCACATTCTCCCGAAGAATTTTCGCCCCCGGAGTTTGTAATCAAATTATTGAGATTTTGACCCGTCGAGGTCACGGCGTCCTGAATCTTACCACCATGACAGGTTCTGGGGTCGGACCCTGAACTATTAATCGAATACTTTGAGACAGTTATTCATACCTTACAGTGGTCAATAAAATTGAGCATATTTCTCTACGGGGTAGGAAAACGGATGTGATACAAAAAATCTGCACCTTGATCCAATGGGCTGTTAAAATTGTACTTGACGGTTGTTGGGTCGACCACTGGCCACCTATTGCCCGTGGTCAGTGAATTGTTTACACCTAGTAGCACCGTGCTCAATTACCTTTGATAGTTAATTGTACCTTTCCGTCAGAATTTACGTTCTGGATTTAGTAGTCTAGCCGCGTTTAGCCGCCCCCGAGTAAGATAAACTTTGATAATTATTGTTTAATTTACGAAGGTACGAGAGTAAGGCAAATGACATTAATTAATTACACCAGATGTACACGAATATTATGCATAGAATTATTCGAATAATTAATGGAAACAGGAAGAGTCTCACCTCGCAATAATCTCCGCGATGATTTTAACAGTTTCGCCGGAATAATTATCCTGCATTATTCTCGATACTACGAAATGGAAATATTTCTCTAGCCTTCGTTTTCTATCATAATCTATCTTTGTACCTACATCGAAGCCTCAACTTCATGCCGGATTTATTTTCAACTTTTTTTTATCCATACGTTAGCTATAGTTTACGAAAAAAATATTTCTCCTGTTTTTTCAATCAAACGAATTCAAACGATATTTGTAATTATGACCTGTAATAATTGAGAGAGAAGGTGACCTAAATATTCGGGAGTCTGGCTCCCAATTTCTATTCGGTCTATTCCCTTTCTGGGTATGAAGTTGCTTTTTCGCATGTTGCATGATGGTGATGTGACCTTTTTTTATCGTCACATGTTCCCGAACAGAGGCTGTAAATTTTTCCGTAAAATTCACTCTCATAGATGATCAGCTCATATCTTGAGGTTCCCTCCACTTTCTTGATCTAGTAAAATGAGTTCACGTTTCCTACGACGCATGGGCAAAGCTGAGAGCTACGGTTATAGGTATGTAGAAATAGGTTGTTTCTTTCTTTATCGAGGTGAAGAGGGAGGGTGGAGGGTTCCTACTTTTCTTTCAACTTGTTACGGGCAAATGCACTTCCAAAAATTGTGCGGCGTGGAATATTTGATTAAATTGCGGGAAAGCTGTTTCTTTTTCTATGGAGACAGACATTCTCTTGAATGATTCTTCTCAGGACGTAAAACACTAGTGCTAAAAAGAAAAAGAAAATCCATCGCGTTCCTCCTGAAATTATATAGGTTTCCAAAACTTTCTATGAATTTTCATGGCGTTTTCTGATTTCTTCTAATATCTATTAAAACAATTGCAAAGAAGTTCAGAATTGACGAAACTGAGAGGGATACGAAAAAAGTCTGAATAGCAAAGTTATGTGTTTCAATAAAAGTTGTGTAAAAATGCTCTTTTAAAGTTGTCCTAAAAATTTAACGAAATTGCAGGGAGCTTAAAAAAAAGAAATCTGCGCTGAAATGGTGCCTTGCTTTTTTTGTAATCATTCTCAGTTGGCACACAAAAAAACAACGAAGGGGTAAATCCCGAGCTCTTTATCTCGGAAGAATAACTCAATTTTTCATTAAGTTATTCCAATTAATTCGTCGATAAAAAACGACGCCTCGTGTCAAGAATGTAACAAGTAACGTTATTTTTTCTCTCATCTATTTTCTTCGAGAAGATTGAGTTAGTTCGAAGACAGATCGGCGGTTACTCCGCAGTTCGAAAACTAGATCAATTCGGAATCAGTAAAGTTTTCCACTCCCAAGATCCCCGCGTCTACTCATATGATAGCGAGAATGAACTGTAAACCGATAATCTTTCTCCATCTCATTATCTCCTGTTTTATTCCAGCCTACGTCACTTCGAGATTTCCAACCGTCGATGTTAGCAGTGTGAAACAAGTCCTGGCCTACAAGTGCAAAGAAAATTCAACCGCCCTAAAGATGAAATCCATTCGATACATCTGGTAAGTGAAATTCTCAACCCAACTTCAAGAATAATTCATGTATTCCTGGTCCATTATTCATTTTCTATTCGCCGAACGTTTATCTTAACGTCTACAATTATTTTCTTCTCGGGCTTATAGCGAGAGAAAATTCGTTTTCATTTGAGGTCGAGACCCAGGATATTTTTTTAACATCTCTGCAGAGAGAAGAACACTTCGACGTTAAATCTGAAAGATTTAAGTACGTCTATAAAAGCGAAATCATTACCGGGACCTTTAATAACTCTGGGGTGTGTTTCCTTTGGCCAAACAATGATCAACGAAAATCCCCAGGCTCAGTTATCCGTGGCTGTGGCCAGAGCGAGGTCGTTCGCACCAGGCACATTAGCAAAGACCCTCAAACTCGTCCCTCTTCCTTACGAATTGCCGTCAAGAAACGTTAGGCGGTTTAACGGTGGATGAGAATTGATCCGTGTACAACACTTTCGCCCCATTTTGGTTGGTTTAGGCTCGCTTTAGCACTCTGCTCACCTAGTCTTCGGGCCATCGAAGGTAAACGTGCGTTGAAGATCTGCGAGTTGTGGCCTAGAGCTACGGTCGCCATTCTCCACCTGAGAATTATTTTCCTGCAGAAAATTCCGTGGGAAAAGTTTCCTGATACCGCGAATTTTCGCGAATACCTGATTTCAAGATTGCAAGATTCCATCAGTTAGTAAAAATTTCACAAAATTTCGAATAATTACACATTTCATAAAATCCCATGAGCTAGAGTCAAGTAAAGGTATAAATATTGCCGATAGTTCATTTTTTGACTGATAATATTTCAGAGCTTCCCACACGGAACACTTAGTTGATTTTACGTATGAAATACGTTTTAACGTCTGTCTACGTATACAGCTAAAATGATACGTATACTATATGTGTACGTGATGTATACAATCAAGACGTATTTTCTATACGAAGTATATACGTATAACACTTGTATTATTCGCGTCAATGCCGAAGCCTTTTTTTATGTACTGCATGTACGTATAAATTACATTCATATTGCGTATAGTATTAAGACAATCATAAAACTTGTATTATATGTACCATCAACGTATATAATTGGTAATTATTTGGATGTTTTGAAAAACCCATCCTATACGCATTATGTACGTATCTTTCACGTCACGCAAAACAACGCTTTTTAAATGTTTACTGTACATACGGAAGACGTATCACTTAGGTTGCCGAATAAGATCTTCAAGACACCTTCGATTTACCTTCGATTTACGTACGATATACGTCGAGTAAAAGTGAGATCTTCGTATTGATAACAACGTAGGCGACACGAAAGGTATGTTTCGCATACGTATCGCATTGTGACATTGACGACGTATACATTTTCTTGTTCCTAACATTTAATATACGTGGATGCGACATATTTTTACTATAAGCCGAAATGCACCTAGCTACCGCTTTTCTGCCATACGTACGTTATACGTACAGTAGATGTGTGTATCTCGGCGTTGGGCACAACCGAAGTAATACGAAAGACTTACGTACAGCCCACGGTTTGCAGACCCACCTGATTTCGACGATTCGTATACGTAAATCAGACGTAATAAGTCAGTAGGCTGAATCGCACTTATAGCTACTCCTTTCCCGGCATACGTATATTAGACGTACAGCAGATGTGTTTATCTTGGCGTCGGGCACAACCGAAGGAATATGTGAGCCATACGTAGAGCAGGACACAGTTTGCAGACTCGAATGATTTCGACGTTTCGTATACGTAAACCAGACCTATTAGTTCAGTAGGCCTGAATGCCAATTTTTACCGTATTTTCGTTCTACGTACGATATACGTACGGCAGATGTGTGTATCTTGACGTTTGGCACAACCAAAATGATACGATAGACATACGTACAGCACACGCTTTGCAGAATCGCCTGATTTCTACGTTTCGTATACGTAAATCAGACGTACTAATCCAGTAGGCTGAACGCACCAAGCTACCTCTTTTTCGTCATACGGATGTTATACGTACCTACAGCATACAACAAGACACGGTTTGCAGACTCGCTTGATTTCGACGTTTCGTATACGTAAACCAGACCTATTAGTTTAGTGAGCCAAATGCAAATTTTCACCGTATTTCCGGTATATGTACGATATACGTACACCAGACGTTCCCAGCACATTTGACAGCTTCAACGATATTCTTTCACTATCGAGCGATCGAGTGTAGTCATAAATAGATTCTTACAGAGATTAGTGAACTTACATTACTGAAGAATGTATCATTGTCCCTGATAAAATCATGTATAGAAACGCTGCATGGTTGGACAAGCGGCAGCTTAGCGTAGTGGTTGGGGCGTGCGACTAGTAATACGAAGAGCGGCGAGCGTACTCGGTTCGAACCCCGGCTGGGTCTTAGAAAAGCGAAAAATTTAAGCGATCGCAAAATGCGTTTTAATTAACAGGCGTGCTCAACTATGAATAAAAATAACCTAAAATATCGGAAATCTCCAATAATAGGTTAAAAAAATAACGTATTACATAATAATCTTTTTTTTAAATTCCTTATACGTATCTCACACGTTCTCTATACGTATAAATAGTCTACCCATACGTGTTCTCTATACACAAAAAGCGTAATATGTTATGCATGTATATACGTTCGATTTACGTATAGTACACGTATTCAAAATCATGAAGAGTACGAAAGACATGCGTATCGCATCGGTATATTGGACGTAAATTGACGTACAGCACAGGGCAAACTACGTAATATATACGTCTCGATATACGTCTTACAGTTGTTCCTTGTACCTCTAGAATACATATTCTATACATCTTAGCGGACGTTTCTCATTCGTTCCCTATACGGATTTTACCCGGACATTTAGCCTATTTCTATCCCAAACGTAGACCCCCAACTTACGTATATCAGACGTATAACGTCTAAATTATTACGTCCAATATACGTATAAAATTGGTAAGTGTTCTGTGTTACAACATGCTTCATTCCCCTTCCCGTTTTTTTTTTTCGAGTCCGAATAAAAGGCTTCTGGAATCTTGTAATTTTCATTACACCTCATACTTTCCGCCTGTATTCTAAATAAGATTCTTCCAGACAACACGAAGACAGTTTTATCTACTGCTGCACCAAGATGCAGTAAATATAGTGACGAAGTTTTCTTAGGTATCTTCAGAGTTGTGAAACCGTAGCGGGCTTAATTATTTATGGTTTTACCATTTCCACCCGGCTGCATGGTTTTCGTTCATTTTACAGCTGCTATACTGCTGTTCTAGTCCCCATAAATTTCGCACTTTTCTTCTCCCTCTCCATCATGTGCGTTTCGACAGATGTTCCGTGGCAACTTTGATAAGGAAAAAAACGAGAGATTTCATGGAATTTCGAACTGACGACATCAAACATGTTCGATGATTTTTTCACTAGTCCTAATCCATGTCTTCGATTTCTTTGAAAGTCATTCGAAGTATCTTGATATTTCGGAAGTAAGAATTGTATTGTGTCAAAAAATGGTTTTATCATTTCGAAATCTTTGCAAGCCCTCCAATTAAAAAAATAGTACATTGTGTATCAAGGGCGCAAAGATCTATTTTTCGAGTGTGAAATTTGCAGCACGAGCCGAAGGCGAGTATGCTGCAATCACACTCGTCAAAGTATCCTTGTGCCCGTGATGCACACGATTTTTTTCTCAACACCTGGTCTGCAAAAATGCCTTTGTCACTTTTCTGCAGACCAGGTAATTAGAAAAACATCGTGTGATTGATACACAAATAACTATTTCAGACCGAGTGAGTGGGCGGAAAACAGGATTTTGCGCCCTAGGGCAGGAAAAAGTCTCTTTCGCCTGCTCCTAGCGGGCGGAAAAAGATGTTTCCGCCCGAGGGCGAAAAGATCTGTTTTCCGCCCGCTCAAGAGGTATGAAAAGTGGCATTTTGCGACCGAGTGTGAGAAATGATTATTTCATGAAGTTATTCGACGTCTCGAGAAATGTTTAAATCACCGTTGAAATTCCGATTGGAATAAAGTGAAGTTATTCCTTTACTGTTTTTTGATTCTTTGGCTTTATTGCTATCAATGCTCCCTTAGTCGGAAGCTATTGAATTTGTTGTTGTTGCACTCACGAAGCGGAATAGGGATTTAACTTCCGCAATAAAGTTTCGAGTCGCTTTACGTTACATTATGTTCAGAAATCTTATAACATTCTCGAGACCCTCTGAAAAAGTAGGCAATACCTACATAGAATGTGGAACAGCGTCGTTCTAGATTTTCTCGATTCGAATAATTGCAATTCACAAGGTTATAAATTCTTGGAAGTATTTCGGGCAGAGCTTTTCCACAGACTTTTGAACCTACCGATTCTTTGTGGTACGGCTTACCGAAAGCTTCGAACGGGTGACTGAATGATGATAAAAAAGAAATCCCGAGTTTGCTCCCGACGTGGAAAATTTACCAGCCCTTCCCGATTCTACTTATGATTCAAACTGAGTAATAGAACGCAGGGAAAGCAAGGAAAAAGCGAGGGAAAAAGTTTCACTTTGATATTCGGTGATTCGCCCGTCGCAGCTCAGGACGCAGACAAGTTTATTTCTTCGATGCTGCATGTTTGGCAGCGTTACGCTTTCGGCAAATATGAAATTACTCGGCTTTATAAATTTTGCGCGTGGTCAGGTTTTTTTCGTCCACAAGCCCACCTTCACCCTTGTTGAAAATCTAATCTGGTGAAATTTTCAGCCACTTTATTACTCGGGTAGAATATATGTTGGTTATAATTTTCACCTCTCTTCATGAAGAATAGTGAGGGTGCAGTTATAGCCCAAAAAAGCTGACGAAGACAATTCGTGTTGTTGCTAAATGAAAATTTATTCAAGAGTCGGCGAGGCGAACGTGTCATCTTGAATTAATGGACCGCGTGAAGATTACCGGAGATTAAGTGTTCTTAAATTCTTTCCTGAAGGGAAATCATGTTCATTTATCCTTCATCACTCGAGGATCAATCCCTCCTTATTACCAACTTTCTGGCTCTTTTCCCTCACTTCATCCGAAAAATTCGGGCAACTATCAATCGTTGAACGCTCAACGTTTCGATGTCGAAGGATCGTAAAAACGTTCGAAATCTTTCAATACCAAGACTTCCTTTCATTGATATGGTAATATGACGAATTACCATTCACAATCGACGCTATGCCTTTTTGCAACCCACGGGATAAAAGAAATCCCTTCACCTTCGTCTTTCTGACGTTTTCTGCATCCCTTCCCACGGTTATTACTACTTGAATTTCACTCGTGATTCGAATACATCATCCTGTGATTTTCTTTTAGCTTTTGGATGCGATCGATTTCTCTGTCTAACCAAGTATCCGTTGGAAAGTTGACGTATAGTAGTGGTAATGGATGGCTTATACTGGCCATCAGAATCTAGTCTCGAGTATGTTGAAATCGCTGAAGCCAGATGTTGTGAAATGCGATTCTGAGTTATTACTAATCGCTAGAAGACAGAGCCCAGAACTTTTCCACACTATTTTTAAACTCGCGATTATACTTGTCTGAGAATTATCGTCGTTCATTTTTCTATCGGGGAGAGTTTGTTGAAATTTTAGTAGAACAAAAATTGTGTTATTGGGGGCGAGGAGAGACGAAAATAGATATTCAATTCTGAGAAGTGGTAGAAAAATGATACAACCGAATCCGGTTGAAAGACGTAAACATTTTTTTCATAACACCTTATAGCTGGTCCCAGTCAGAATTGTGGCATCGTCGTGGTTCTGCAACGCCTGGGATCAGAAATCTTGTTTTCTAAATGAGACGACGCTACTGCATGAGAAAAAAACGAGCCCACCTTCAGCTCTACGCATCGCTTACAAATAATAGTCGCCCTCTGTCTGACCCCAGCTCTTCTAATCCAGGTGTTAAACCGATTCTATAAACACCGTGGACAATAATCAACATCTGCTCGTCTCGTTAACACGACGTCAGTCTTTCGTTTTCCCAAGGAGATTAGGACTCCCTATTCGTACATAAATTCATACAGGCGAATGAACTATACTGCTTGGAATAAATTTAGACGGTTTATATTTCCAGTGTTTTGAAGATTAATTTGATTTATTGAACTTCGAGAAACAAATGATGCCAATTCGATAAGCTATCATTACACAGGTTCAAAAATACTCTTTTTTTCTGCACCCCTTAATATTCATAGAATAAATCTACGATCCACTTGCCAGTGAGAGTAGAAGCTAGTTTCATTTATATGAGCGACAAAAGTTTAATTTTACGATATTGACAGATAATAATGAACCTATGACTGATATTTTTCATGTCGGCATCAAGAAATCTTGCAAATGCAATCAAAATCGCATTCGACAATTCGTTGAGTTATATTCTGGAAATTTGAGGAATTGATCCATACCCTATTTTCTGCTAATCATGTTTATCAATCGTTTACGAAAAACTGATTACGTCGTATTTCTAATTTTATCAATTGAACATAAATTATATTTCGAACGATAGATTGAAAAACGCACTCGAACAGATATTTCTTTGAATTTAGGACAACGGCTGATGATACGTTAATTTCTAAACTTCACGCGTCCGCCATTTTGAAGCTCGAGATGCAAAAGGCACATGAGTAAAATCAAATGAATTCATTAATTCCTGTTTCCCGTACCCCCATCGGCTAGAATAGTAGATTGAAACGTCACGAAAACACAAATTTCACAATTCATTTTGAGAAACGTTCTTCAATATTGATTCTAATCCCAGAAAATTGCATTCCAGAACCTCCGCCATTTTCAAACCGTGATCCAAAATCAGCCGAAAATGTCTCCAAAGTCAGGATTTCGATTGGAATCGCTAATACATAGAAAAAAAGGAAATTGCTTAAGCCCATTTTCAGCGTTAAAACTTACGTTTCAATATAATTTTCTTGAAGTTTGATTGACTCGTGAAGAGCAAGTTCGATCGGACGTAACGATCTTCACTGGAACGTTTTCTGCTTAGGTGCAATGTCTTCTTCTTCTTCTTCTTCCTTATGGCTTCGTCCCCTTTGGCGTAAGCCCGGGCAAGTGCCATATGGAGCTGAAGTGTGTCTGGTGAGCCGAGTTCGATGGATTCATGAGTATGATTTATGACCATCGAGGTCTAGCCTCGAGCGCGTGTGTAGCCATAGCACGAGCTCGATAACGATAATTGCAGCGGACCTCAGGTGTCGGATGTATTATCTCCGATCAAATTTGGAACTCGATGACCCCGCGGCTCGGGGGGATGGCACAGAAGCCGATCAATATCGCACGAACCTGTCTTTCCGATTCAACCGGATTGACGGAAGCCCTGATCCATTGACGCTCCTCATAATTATCATCCGATAGCGTTTGGTTCTAGGGGACGAGAAATCAAGCCAGATATAATTCGGGACACAGCGTAGACTCGTTCACACACGTCATATCAACATTACAAGTCGATATGACACGACGTTTGGCAGGAATGTTGATGGGACTGCTCGAACTGGATATTTTCCATTTTCTGGCAGAGGGGTTGTGCGACATGTTTGTTCATCCCCACAGTATTCACTTTTTGAAGACCTATCCCTCATCGTTTGATGTGTGGCTTCTCGGGGTGCCGTACAGACTTTTGTTTGCTGACACAAGAAATAAGAAAAAAAGTGAATGAAATGGCAACAAGTTCGACCCTGTTCTTCCGTTTCTATCACAGTAAGACGCGGTGGATATAAAGTTTTGAGCTTCACGTATCTAAAGGACTCCGCGCAATTCCCATGCAAATCGGCCTTTTGCAGAATTGGTTAGATTTTGTATATGCTGTAACGGTAACCGATGAGATTCTGAACGAAAGTTATTGTTGTGCCATTTCGAAAAAATTGACAGCTTTTACAATCCCAACCCCGAAAGGCAGCGTCAATAGAATTGAAGTATCATTAATGGATGTTTGACATGATTAGCATCGCAAAATGTGAATGATGAACGATACTGGATATGAAAATACGTTATCACCTCGCTCTGGATCTGTGTTGCAGTTTTTGAGTCCACGATCCCATGGCATGGTGGGAAACTTTGAGGTTCTGCAACGCTCAGATTGCGAGTCTGATGACTCTCCATTTCGCTAAACACATTATGGAGCAATTTTTTATTTGAGAGAGAAAACGAATTATCAACAAAAACTTTTGGACCGATATTACTCGTGTTATCCACAAGGCTGCAGGATTTTGATCTCTCTGTATGAACGATGGTTGGCTGGTTGGCAGGGTCCAACTTGTTTCTATACCAGGAAATATTCCAGTCCAGATTTCCAAGGTATATTACGAATAAGCGCGATATTATACCGCGAAGAGTATTCTACCCCTGCATGGAAACGGTCTGATCTTCCGATACAGGCGAATCCCACGATTTTCGTTCTAGTTTCAAAGAGTGAAAAAACTTTCGACAGCATGATATAAGACACAGCTGCGTTATTCGGATTGGGTTGAAATGTAAAAGTTGAGAAATTCACATCTGTGAAGAATCTATATTTCATTACCCACTTCACCCTTGTTATAAACTGTGTGGTCCTGAAATGGGAAAGAGAACTAAACCACAAAATTTCAGTGAAAATTGTCTAGGTGATCGATCGACCCGTTGTCTGGGTAAAACGCGTACACGAGCATCTGGTGGCGGCTACTACCTTCCTCGAATGCCAATCTTTCACTATCGCAAAGTAATTGACTATACGGTTCCTCCATCACTTTTCACGGCCAACCCAACATGCAACACCCCATCTGTGAATGTATTAATTCAATGTAGACAGAACAGACATACGAGCCTGGATAAAACGGTAAAAAAAGCTCCCAAAAAATTTTCATCCTACCGCTGTCACCAGAAAAGTAATACCTTACAGAAAAAAGAGCAGAAAAAAGATATCCACTACTCTCGATGCAACGTTCGTTTATCTCTGCCACTTTCCGAAACCAAATTGAATTGTGAAACTTGAAGCTTCTTTTTTTCTTTTTATACGTGTTTTCGATTTGTGGGAAAGAGTTGATAGGATATTTTTTGTCCAAGAATAAAAATTTCGGTAGGATATTAGGGGTGGGGAGAAAAAGTTTTCCACTTGAGTCAGTGCCCGTAGGTCAGAGCCTAAATCATAATTCCAATATGTCGGCGAGGTCAGGGGGAGGGGAAATAAATGAAATAAAAAACAAAAATCAAGGGAAACGGGAAATGGGAATTTCTCAAATAAAATACGTCATACGATTAGCAAACGTCATAAACCGCTCCAATTCCGGTTCTATAAAAATCGTGAATAAAACGTCGAATGGGGCTGAGGATTCGGCGGATGTAAATCTGTGCAGATCATGTTTCAGAATAGTAATCATTCGTTTCTCAACCCCCCTCCCGAGGCAGTTTAATTCGACTTTATCTCGCAGGTCGTGTCTGGCTCTTTTTCACTCTGTTCCGAGCATTTTCGTGAGACAGAAGAAGCGAAGGGGTAAAAACAAGTGCTGGGTACCTGCATAAAAACGTGACATAAAATCAAATTGACTGAGGCTTCGAGTTGATCGATTCCAGTTCTCGGTAAAACATGAACGATCAATCATTACCCGAATAAATTCTGACTAAAGAAACTGAAGGAAAAAGAAGCCAGGGATTCGTCAGGTTACCATCGAATGAGCCACCCCTCGGACCGTATAATATCTCACAGAAGGGTGAATTTATCATCTGCTTTTTAGCACTAGTTTTACGAGTCGGAAGACTGTCGTTCGTTGCCTCGACGCTGTTCAACCGGCCTCCGACAGAAACAAATAAACGTGGATATCGGTGATTCTATTCTTTGCTTTTTCACAATTACGAACCAAATAACCGCACCGATATTTTTTTGGGTATAGCTGCTCGAAAAGTTTGATTTTTGATGCCTGTGTAGCGTGTGTGAAGTACCCCTTTCCAGAACTTCACTTTTCACACTCGTGACGGAAAAACTCTGCGCATGCGCACATCGTGAATGGTCGACTTTTCGCACTCGGGATTTTTTCTCGCTTGTGCACTTCAGAATAATTGAGTCGACTTGATATTTACACTATCACTCAAAGGCAGCATCGGGTGTGAGCGAAGTGTAAGCCACACGTATGTTCAACTTCAGATTCATGAGTTGGCCATTTTCTCAACTATCAGATATTATTCCTCTGATTATTAAATAAAACTCACCTGCATCGGCCTCATCATCGACCTCGCAATCTGTTACAAAGTGGTTTGAAAAAAAAACTCATTCTTTCAAAACGTGGATAGAGTGTGAACGTGTGGGGTTGGGGTGGTTCATTTTTAAATTACATTTTTTTTCCGTTTCCCGCCGGAAAACTCGGTGCCAAATTCAGAACAGAAAAATCACGTTGTGTCGCAGAGGATGAAAAAAATATTTGGATATCGCTACCGAATTCAAAAGAAGGATGCAAAGTATATTTTTGTTCATAGTCATCTTTCAGAAAAATCATTTTTGCAGTATTTTGTAGCACTCACTCTGATCGGAGACAACAACAAAAATTCAATTTCTATATAAACCATCCAAGTCAAAATCGGCACAGAAATCGCGAAAATTAATTCATCGCTATTGATATTCAACCACCGGTAGCGACCTTCAAATAATTTTTCTGACTACTAGGCATCGTTGTGTCGGGTGAAAGACAAAAAAACTTATTTCAATTGAAATACCCTTAAAAGGTAATTGACTCATTCACAGCAATTACACACTTTTTTCTCTTTTGACCTCCGTTAGTGACCTCCGAATACTTTTTTTTTATGCTCTGCGCTTGAATGAGAATTTTTTCTATGAATGTGGTACCGAGTTTTCAAGCGGGAGACGGAAAAAAAATTTAAGATTCAACTGAACCACCCTAGCGTGGGCCAATTAAACAGACACTTTTCTTCGATGGAAAAAGAAGAAGAGGCAAGGTATAATATCGCTTTTGAAGAGCCAAAAAATATCAAATCGCTTCTGAGATACGAGCTCTTGGAACACATTCTCAAAATGTCGCTGGCGAGACGAAAAAAAAAAACGATTTTCGAACGTAAAACCCGATAAGATATAATTTTTCTATTTACCAGAATCTGAGTGAAAGATATTAAGTTTAAATTCAAGTCTATACGCACGGGGTCATTCATGAGTATTCCTTTCAGGCACTTTTTGAGGTAATCATCTTGTTGGTTTTTGTGGTACACAGTGAAAAGATTTTGTTTTTCACAAAATCCACTGAAGTGTTGTGTCAACTTCAACATTCCCTTGAAATCTTGATCTAAAATAACAATCTCGTATCTTGTATTGAATAAAAAAAGTATTCATTACCAACCACACAACCAACCCGATTCCACATTTCAGTGGATTTCATAGAACACAAACTTTTCCACTATGTAAATTTTTCCCTGATTGCGAGAGGGGAGACCGGGGCTAGTTGTCACACGGGTCACATCGTCGCCGCTGAATGTCGAATCCAGCGTTGCTATGGATTGAAGTTGTAGTTGAATGTTTGAAACAAATTAATGTTGTTAACCAGAATGTCGCATTATATGTGGCCTCGCAGTGATGGAAAAATTTGAAATTGGATCTCGAAAGTAAAAATTATTTTCCATCTTCCAATATGTTATTTTTATTTTCTTTGATCGATGCTTTGAGATATTTTTCAATGAGATATTCGGAGAGGTGATCATTGTAGCTTCAATTTGATGTATATATATATATCGTTGATATTTTGACAGCGGGTCAGCAAGGTATCCCCATTTTTAAACGAAATCGCGGGTTGGGGCAGGTTGTCACGAAATTATTGGGGCGAGTTATCACATGTGCTTTTTACATGTGACTTGCTGCATTTCGACTTCACTGTGGTATTTTAAGTCCGGGTCAAGTTTTTCGGAATTTTCGGAGTCTGGGTTGAATTTTCCACGGTTTTCGGATTCTCGGTCGACTTTTTCACGAAATTTATGGCTAAAAAAAATTTAAATTTCAAACTCGAGATTCTCACAACAAATCAAGAAGTAGATAGGGAGCTGCAAAAAAAATATCACTCATTATTCTTGGTCAATTTCTTAGTCAAATATCAATTATTTTTTCACCCGTCATTTTTTTTTCGGACCGTCATCTGGATTATCGAGTTTCGCCTTCTGTTATTCTCACGTGAAACGTTTTACTAGATAGTCGAGAAGCCGTACAACTTTTAACGAATGCTGTTCCGTTGTTAGGGCCAACTTTTCGTCCTCTAATTAGTTGCGTCGAGGCTAACTGGCGTCCCAGTTCGCGAAGGGTTGGCTAATATTGTCAGCTGCAGCACGAACCAGCTGTCATAGCTTGTGGCTTAGGGAATGTCACCATGTCACGTGAGAAATAATTGTGTTTCAACTAAATTTTCTACTCTGAAAAATTCCAAAATTGTGCCCAATCGATCGTAGAAGAAAGTGGGGGGCTCCGCGATTTTTCGTAGCATATCTGATTGTGTTTTCGAAACAACGTGATCAGATAGAGCAGAAGCCATTGAATTGTTTGAAACGATAAGTGATAAGCAAAACAGTTGGTAAAAAACAATTAATAATTGTTTTTTTCTTATCTTAAGGCGTGTCTAGGATGACGGCGAAAAAATTGCAATCTCCTGCATCTTAATCAATAACTTTGTGACGAACAGTAGAAAGCCAATTCGGCAAACGGGGTTCGAAAGGTCACAACTTGAGCTTGAAATTGTAAAAAGAATCTTGAATATTTTCCCGAAAATGTTTCTGAAAGTTATGTAAATTCTTTTGGAGTAAATTTGTGACAGTTTGAAATTTTTCAAGTTGTTGCTGATAAGCGATTCTTGAGATTGACGGTTGCCGAACTGTGATAATTAATGCCATAATAATGAAACTTTCAGATTCAATTATCCCCAAACACCATTTAGTACTATGGGCCCGGCGTGTTGTCAGCGGAACTTCTCAATTATTAAATTAAATTATCGCCGCCGAATTTCCCTTGACGGAATATTTAATAAAAAATGGAATAAAGTTTTTTTCTGCTCGAAGATTTATTCGGTCTCAGAGCTTCCCGTATTTCAGAGAATCCTCCATCATTTTCGTCGCGATAATTGAACGGTTCGAAAACCTCGAGGTGAGGTGACCAGCACGGAAAATGTGGAATTAAATTCCGAGCATGCGACCGGAAAACAACTTCCTTGTTTTCTACTTCGTTGATTACGATCAACGGTTTCCATGGTCTGAGGGTCGAAGTGTTCAGGCGCTCATTACATGATTAGACCATACTCGGATGTAATCAACAACGTGGAAAGGTCACGTCAACTCGGATACACTGAAAATAATTAAGCCCGCCTCACACCATAGCGTAAAACATCCCAACGGAAGACACATCTCTGCAGGAATTCTCGAATGCTTGAATACATAGATTCATGGAAAAGACTGAGGTAGAAGCCGTGCTAGATATCTGACTTGGCAATATGTCTAAAACCATCGCCTAATGTCTGGCAAAGATAATTTGAGATCTGTTGAAGCCTTTGACGTGGGGCACTTGACATACTCGCAGCCTGAGCCCATCATTTCTGGTAAACCTTGAATCCGATTAGAGTCGGAGCTCCAATTCCTGGCGGTAGGCATACTTGAAGTTAGGTTGTACTTTTCACATTTCAGCTTCTAGATTCCACGAATATCAATGTAACGGCTTGGCAATTTTTATTTTATACAGTCTTTGAAGCATGTTTCTTCAAGAATTTTTCTCCAATTTTAGATCAGGATCGAAATCTTAAGAGTTATGATCGACTTTCCAGAAGCTTAAGAAACCGGTTTCCTAAATCGTAACACGTAACAGTTCACCTTATCGTAAACCGAATTAGTGTGAATGATGGTAGATTGTGTGGCAAGTGCGGAAAGCAATTTGCAACACGAGTCGAATGTGTAATAACGCGAGACCCACTGGGTCGAGCAAGTGGTACAAACTTAACACGAGGCAGAGATCGCTTATCCGCACGCCCCGCACACTATTTTTTGTAACTCCTGCTGGGAAGATTAATTTTAGAAGCAGATGTATATACAACTTCAGACAGCTGAGGTAATGGCCGTCTGCTGACCTGAAGTTAGGCAACAATACAGATAGCTTCGACCTCGTGGCAAATGGAAAACCAAAAACCCTAGTGCGAAAAGTGTGACCACTCACGATGTGCGCATGGGCAGAGTTTTTCCCTCGCTAGTACGGAAGGTAAAGTTCTGAAAAGGGCTACTTAACGCGCGCAGGCTTCGGAGATCAAACTTCTCAGCAGGTCTCACAAGAAATAATTTCAGTATATCGACTGTTCACTGATGCTGAATGTACGACAGCCATTATTCAACGATTTACAACTCTAAATTTATCGTTGAATCGCCATGGAATATTTTTTTTCAAATCTAATAGGGCTGAGCTTTACCGTTTGGACTCGACATTTTGTACGTCGAGCGTCTGAAATTGAACGTCGTTGACGGCAAAAATGGCCGAAGATTTGTTTCAATTAGATTAATGTCTGGAAAACCTTGGTGGCGCCGTGGCATGATACTCTGCTTCATTAAATTTCTCTTCACTCGCAGCTTGTTGAAGGATAATTTTTGTTGTACATTTTCTGAATTAGAGTGCTGGATGGTAGAAAAAATAAGATTACTGGGAAAAACAGCGGTGGTACGATATCCGCTAATTTAGCCTACATTTCCGAAAACAGTCAAATTTTGATCATACCTAAAAACGGCATCCTTCGAACAAATTGTTGTTTTTTAATCATCTAGCTGTCACGCTGAGAAAAGTCTGCCGTCAACAGAAAAAGTCGGTATGTCTATCGAATTATTTTCATTTTGATGAAATTACTTGGAAATCTTTTCTGAATGATTCAGCGAAATTATTATACCGATTTTCTGACCCTCAATTTTGTCTTTTGAAAAACTGATTGATGTCAAGTACGTTCATTTTAGCTACAGGAATTACGGTCTGATTAGACTATCATCCACGGAATGAGAGTTAAATTCTGTGTAATACTGGAATCATTCTTCAATATCTCGGCTTGAATATCGCCTGGCTTGAATCCGAAACTGAGCTTCCAACGGATTTTCGAATTTTGAACTCCGTTCGTAACAATTTTTTTCCTGACCAGTTTCGATTCTCTTGCCCTCTTTCTCATTTCATGTACATGTTGAAAGGATCAATTGTGAATTTTTTCGGACTTTTTTGACCAAGTATTTTCCCGGGACAGCTCGTCGAATAAATTGATTTCGAGGATTTCCTGATCTTTTACGTCTATCTTGCTTCAAACGTAAAAGGCATGATATAAAAAAGTATAATCCACAAAAGTTTCCTGTTATTCTACGAACTTAGTAAAACTATTTTTTCATAATTTTTGATACCCCGTCAAGGTGTAGTTTTGATGTAAAATGAGCGAGAATCAATCAAAACTAGCAAATATTATCAACCAGTGATAGGTAGTCCGCTTTTAAACAATGTTCCGAAAAGCAGTTGTCCAAGAATGTTTAATTAGTAAACAAAAAACCGTGTCAAAGGTTTGCTCAGGGCTTCGGCAAAAGGGTCACGCGTCTCTAATTATCGCATTAGTGGGATAATTGCCTTCTCACCATAAACGGTCTCAACGGCCACCTTTGACAAAAACACGACAAAAAATAAATTGGATCAGCCACGAGTTTCTTTTTACTGTTCAACGACTAATTCAGGTGTCAAATAGCATTTTCCTGATAATAAAACAAACACACTCGATGAATCAAGAAACGTTACGCTGTAGGTTCTTCGTTGCAGTCAAGCTGCAAGCTCGGGTAATAAATAAAGCAGTTAATCAGTGAGTCTATCTACCTGATTGCCCACGATATCTTGTCGCGTAATTAGCCCGACGTTACGTGTTATAATTATTAATAATGTTAGCGCACCTAATCTGCCCTTAACACTTGGGAGCGCCCGTTTGCGTCACTCTTTGATATCACATGCGTTATAGGCACCCTGCAGCTTCCGTTTTGCGACGTGACCATATGTAGTTTTTTTCTACACTGAGCTTTCAATTTTTACAGTCTCGGGTCAGATGAAGATAATTAATGCATTGAACTCTAATCATGTTCGCGTTAATAACGTTATGCTGGTGCAACGTCCTTTCTCAAGGCTGCCAACGCAACGGCAGGCTCGTTACAATACACCGTGTAATTCAGCCGTCACGTTTACTACGTCGAAGGTATTCGCCTTTGGAAATTGAGCAAAACGTGAGAAGACCGAAAACCAGTGTTCTAACCTGAGATTGATCGTCGGGCTTACTGAAAACATTAGATTACTTTTTTTGGGTCTCTGACGCTGAGTCTGGGACGAAACCTTTCCAGTTTCAAAGATTCAATCAATCTCCAAAGTCCAATCGAGACGATCTTAGATGTGGTCTCAAATAATAAATATTTTGCTGATCAATAATGGAGAGAGTCGGGACGGCATGGGACACCTCAATTTCATCGCATGGGTATGTAGGGACGAAAGTCTTACATCAGCGGTATGAAAATTGATTTCCGTTCAAAGCCAGGAAGCCTCGAGAGGCCACGCGAAAGAGATAACATAATATCGAAATACCAAATGACTTGAATATAAACATTCCAGGTATGTACATTTCCTCGTGTTCCGCCGCAGAACGCATTCTTCGTATAGGTGAATTCCAGAAAAAAAACTTCCCCACGTTATATTCTTAATACAGACGAGAAGACGATAATAATGTTTTTGCAACACTTGCATGGGAAGTTCGATTTCGCGCACCGCGGAAAGTGCGCGAAGCGGCCGATTACTGCGCTGGGCGGAGAGCGTGAAATAATATAGCAGACGACGGTTTTAGCGTGAAATAATGAATATTATTTCACGCTAGTCTCAGCGAGACTCTGTTAGCTAGCGCCATCAGACGGGACACTTGGTAACTACGATCGCATGTGCTGCTCTACGCCACGCTCAGGTTAGAGTGCCGAGTGCCGCGGCGGCGAAATCGAACTACCCATTGCAAGGGGTTACAAAAAGCATAGTATGCAACGCGTGCGGGTTGTCGATCCCCGAATCGTGCGAGCATGTCGACACTCGTCTACGGCTCGTGACACTCGCCTGCGGCTCGTGACAACTCGCCTGCGACTCGTGCGCCATACTCTCACTCATCGAGAATCGCCAACTTCCCGCACGAGTTGCACAATATACTATTTCCGCACGCCATGCGTAAAGTTCGACTTTACGCACGCGTAATCGGACTTTACGTGCGTTTGTGATGAAAATTTTTGTTCGATACATGTGCGAAAGTTGTTTACAAACCTTTCGCACTTGTATCGAAATATACTCTTTTAATAGCAGCCTAAGCAGACAATATTTGTCGATCCATTGTTCAATCGAGGAATCTGTGTGTCTGGCAATAAACATTCAGGGCCAGGATTTCTCGAAGCTCCGGATCCCGTTTGGCCAGATTTGGGTTCTGACATAGAGCATGATTTATTACTGCCATACCGAAATATGCGTAGATCTACGAGGGCGTCTGTCGTTTCCTTGACATTGTTCTCGTGTGACATTTATGCATGAAATTGTCGAGATCAATGTTTTATTGTCTATTAATCTTACCGCTGTAGTTGTAATCGCACTCTGATGTAACACGTCTAATTTTCGAAATTGGCTGTCGCACTGTTATGCTCAAAATTCAAAGCCGGACTTTTGCTTTGAGTTTGCTTGAGCTTTAAGCTCGAACGACGAAAGTGATTAACTTACAATGCTCGAGTTTTGAACGCAACGCCTATTGAAGACTAACGAGCTTACATGTTTCCTATAATGTTGATGGTATACATTTGATGCCACCTCGATTTTATACACGTATACAAGCATACCGAAATTGTGTTCTAGGTACGCGACCTGGCTCGAATTGTCATTTCATCATTGTCTATGGAAATATAATTAACCTAGATCGCACTAGTCAATTAACTAGACGCTGCCCAATGGACTTAATTGCGCTAACAAGCTTCGGGTATTATCCCCATACGTAATAGTGCTTTTTGATGACGTCGATTTTTCAAACGTTCGTCACGTTACGTTATCAATCTACACACTTATTAGATTCCGAATAGACTGATGGACGAAGAGTCAGCAATTAGTGTCCACTTTGTATGTGTATCAAGTGCGTCATGTATTGATAATTTCTGAATTCGGTGTTCGTTACAGTTATGTTTGTTATTACATCGGATTCCATCGATGCATCTCTGATGGCTCAAGTTATGCCAGTAGTTTGAGCTCGAATAAATGCGTATAATGACACACTATATCAACATTTCGGGGTTACCCATGCTGCCATATACGATAATTTGGTATCCACACGCACGAATAACTTCACGTTAGTGTTATTTCACCGGTTCTCTCTCAACGCTATTCGCGAATTACTCGATTTAGATGAAGTGATAAGACCGACGGTTATCTATTCAACAACGAAGTCCGATTGTCTTCTACGTAAGCAAGTGGACACTATTCGAATGACGAAATTCTGTGGAGAATAACAGCAGTTAGAAACAACCCGTGTAGAAATCGACTGACAAATGGGGAAGGCTAGCCAGGGCCCGGCTGGGCATGTAACGCTGATCTAGTCACAGCCCCAATTCCGGTGGGGGCCCTAACGGGGAATAGGGCTGTGACTGGATTGGCGTTACATGCCCGGCCGGGCCCTGGCTAGCCTTCCACATTCGTTAGTCAATTTCCACACGGGAATAGCAGTTAGAATTCAAATAACAAAACAATCGATGGCGGTTTTCATAAACGCCTGGAAAATTGTAGGTTAATCAATGAATATCCATAATAATAATGATGATGATAATAATAATAATAATGATAAATTTACCACACTCGTTTGAATAATGACACCATGTCCACTATTAATTCTCGCTTTGCATTAGCTGGTGTCTGGAGTGATGGATTATTAATACTAACTCCATCCTCTATCCATTATTTATTCTGCGTACCTACGTCCATTTCGATATGTCTTGCGAATTGCTAACTGTTTATCAATGAATACTGTTCGTGTATGCAAATCGACAGAAGAGGTTCTACTATATACTAATAACGTTGACATCTGCTTGGGAACTTTGATCTTCGATGCTTGTGTGGCGTGCGTCAAGTTTGGTACCCTGATTCAGAATCGTAGAAGGAACATAAAAGTCGGAAAACGTAAATGCTCCACTTTCCACACTAGGGCCTTTTCCACACTCGCCTCAGCTAATACTAAAATCACACTCGTACACAGATATTGGCTGCTTTCTGCACTTGCAACACATTCGACTATTATTTTCTGTTTCTCTGCAAATGGGACGAAAGAAATTTCAAGCAGGGATAGTCGAGAGTGTCTGGGTATTGTTTGATCCTATCCACAGTCCGTCATCAGCATAAAAAATAGTGCTACGATTTGGAGAGCAGTTAGAACCCTGTGTCGTGAATATAATATAAACCGTTCTTATGGCCAGAAGTACAGCACTATGATAGTTGTAATTTTGATAGCTCGTGAGATTACTATCCAAAAGACACTCAGAAAAATAATATGCAACATTTATATTCTGTGAGAGTACTCTTAGTAATGCTAATTCTTCCACAACGTGAGATGCTCCCGAATTTCCTGTGTCGACTATTGATGTTCTTTGATAATAAGTAACCGTAATAAGCGTTAGCTGGATAATAATGTAGCGAATAAAACATAAATTGTACTTTATTACCGTAGTAATGGTTTATTTCATATCAGTAATCTCTCCGCATGCATCGTATACTATGCTAAATAATTTCGTTCAAGCTAAACTACTGGTACAGGTGGTAAGCATTAACGTGTGGTATGCAAATGCACGGAGAGTCCATCAGTACACTTTTATCTTTGCGGTATTACTTATTTCCCGCATACATGCGACTGGCAATAAATTTAATGCTCCTTTCTCATCATTTTATATCTACCATGTCATTCAAATCCCACTGCAGTATATTCGTTAGTAGTACAGTGCATTGTTAAACAATTTGTATCTTTCGACGAATAATGGTTAACTGGTATTCATCCTATTTCCATGCAGAAAAAATCTTAGGGAAGGGTCAGGAGCCCGATTGGGGATGTAACGCTTTAGCCGGTGAGACCCAAATCAGGGAATTCTGTTTCGCAAGCCAGGTCAGGACCTTGTTGGCAGTGCCTACTTGATGAAACCATATTTTACCCAAATTAAGGCATAGTGAGGTTTTATGGTGGGGTGTCCCTACTTGATTACACCATACTTGACCCTCACTGAGGCCATGCTAACGTTAGGGCAGCCCGAATCTTCTGCACGGGAATTCTTCTACCAAACTCTCAAATCGAGAAGACCGCGTACAGTTCGAAAAAGGAAATGTAGAAGCTCTGCAACCATTAATTATCGTGGCGTCTTTTGATTCAATTCACTTATTGAATCCGGTGACGGGCAGACGGGCTTCGCAGTTCCCGATCGATCGAACCCATCTATTTATTAACTTACAATGTGATTTGTATAGATGTCGAGCTTGTTTTCATGACCGTTGTAGCCCATCTTATCGACCAGACTTCCTGTCCTGGAATTCATTTCGACACACTGTACCATTCATCGTCAAAGTCACAATCAGTATAATGTAAACCTGCCACCGACTGCCATGTGCCCCACTTGAGCGGAAATCAAGTGAGACCCTACCACGATGTTCTTACATGTCCCCGACGAGCAATACAATTTTTGTACGGTCGGAACCCGCTTGTAGTACACGCTTCATTTTTCAGAAAATTACTATGTACCCTCTTCTTCTTCCCCCAATGTTATGACGGCCTGGCACCTCATCAGTTTGAGGTTATGAGTAGCATCAATTGTAGAAGAGTATCGCGCATCATTGCGCATGTGCGTGGGACGAAGGGCGGTCGAATGGGCTCCGACTATACCCTAGTTCATCAAGTAACAAGCGCTTACCATTCGCTTGCGCATTGCCTTATCGTGAGAATATTTTTGATCGAGGCACGCGATGCGAGGTAACTATATTTTTATCCTGTTTGAGGAATAAATCGATGGAGGAAATATGCTTTGTGTTATCTGCACAACTTTTGTGGTAATTTGTACATTATTTATTACGCAAATTGCAATGGTTGCAGTGCATGAAGTAAATGTGACCTATGCCCAAAGTTGTCACAGAATATGTGTGAGTTTTGCAACAATTTTCTTTTGTACTTTGTTCGTTAGTGAAAAACTAGTGTTCGCTTTGTTTTTAGATTCAATTAGAATATGAGATCTGCCAAATAATCTTAGCTCCATTTTTCCCAGGGATGAACAATCTCGAGCTCTTACCATTGTTATTGAAAACCTGGTATTTTCCGTTAGTGGCTGAAAAATGTGCCGAAGGTATCATCTGTCGCGCGATATATATCTAAAAAAATATGTATTGAAGATAAAATTTCTCGCTGGAACTTTTCTGAGCAGGAAAGTTTAAACCTGGAGTTACGCTCTCGCAAATATCACTTTTTATCCTTTCTCCTGAGGTAATGTGAGATCGGCGAAAGAAGCAGCCCTTCGTTTCACTCATTATTCAAATGGTAGATATCGATGATTCGATTCAGACATTACTCGGAGATTTTCCCAGGGATTCATAAATGTATAAGGCTCTCGATTTGAATAAGAAAAAAAGTACACGGTTATTTTAGATGGCGGGTATTAAAATTGAGAATACCCATCGAAGAGAGCGAAAGAAAAGTTGTGTCGCTTGTTTCCACAATAAGAATATACTTCTGAGGAAATTCCATTACGAAAGCTACGATTTTTCCCAGAATGAAAGGGACTCATAGCTGGAAGACATGTAACCAATGAAAAACCATCAACAGACTAACATCGGTTGAATCGAAATAAACTGTGCAACGAAGCCAAAGCAATTCTTTTCCTACAGCTTATGAGTGCTTGGATGATGATAATGAATGGATTCACACAAGGAACCTTGATTTAACTGATGTAATACAGAAACTCCGCCAAGCTAGGCCTCCATGTTGGATCCAATTACTATTTTTTCAGTGTAACTTGATTCTATTCCACCAGGTGTCGCGTTGATAGGTGACGATTCCAATGTACAAACTTTTCCTTTGTGGCTACTTGAAATCAGAAACAAGTTCTTCCGGGATAAAAAAAGCACTGCTTTGTAAACTTTGTGAATCTTCTTTTATGTTCTTTGATGAGGATGAGTATAAACAAAATTAACCAAGCCGTTTGTCTGTGATTGTCTGTTCCAGCGAGCGGCAAGATACGGAGACGTCGCCCAGGGGTGAGTCGGAAGATAAGTGAGCCGGGTCACCGGGTGTGCGCAGGGTGGTACCTCGGTTGCCCTTCCTGGTCCGTCGCGTCCCCCCGCACCCCGAACCTAACCCTGATCCTTGTCCCCGTCCTCGGGATGGTCCTCGGCCTGAGAGCGATCCCGACAACCCAGGTAGAACAATACCGACGTATTCTTCGTCCTCCTCGTCGTCCTCGCCATCCCTTGGGGGTCTAGTTCGCATACGCGATATCCACAGTGCTCTAGAAGCGACCCTCAAGACAGCCGCTGTACGCGCCTATCTTTAATTATCACAATTTTCCTCATTAGGATGCAAATCGCCCCGGATCCTAGGATCAGGGGGGTCCTTACAAACCTTGTATAAAACTCCGGACTTACTCGCATCGCTTCCCAATTAACGATCGTACGATATTAATCTCTGAAATTATTACGAAACGATTTAGAGATCGAACAAATAAAACCACGGGGGAAGACCAGCGGGTCGATATTATAACGCAATTAAATAAATACATCAAGGATAATGATAGTTATATTACGATACTATACATAGGATTATATATTAAATACTAGATTCAAAAAAGAAAAAGAAAGAAAAAGGAATGAAAAATTGGACGGGGACAAAAAAAAAGTAGTGAACTGCAGGAGGTGAGTAATAAAATTGATAATGCTATCAATAAAGAAAAAAATGAATTAAAAAAAAAGTAATAATACTTCGGCTGGGCCGATGCATACACATAATTAATTAATATATAACACAATACACATATATATACACCTGAATGAAGAAAATATATAATACGAAAAAAAATCTTGTCGATGAAGAAGAAAAAGAAACAAAAATGATTAAGACTTGATCAGCCCGCACTCGTCATGCGAATAAAGAAAGCCCAAAAGTTCGGCATTCTCTCCGTATGTGAATGTCTGTGTATGTGGGAAGAAATGATGTATCGATAAATATAATATACTTATGTGTAAGATAAGTATATTATATTAATTTATTTATGTAAAATTATTGAAATAATTGGTGATATAAAATTCGAAGGTGTGGAGCGGCTATAAAAGGGTGATAAATGATAAATGATAAACGTACTGTAGTAGTTTTGTTGTTGTTGATTTTTGATTATTGCTACGATTTTTCTTTGAATTCTATTTTCTTCTATTCTATTTTTTTTTTTTCACGAATAATATATTATTCTATACTAATGCGATGAATATGTATAGTATGCCGAGAGTTGAGTTGCTGCCAACTATACATATAGGTATCTACTCGCGGGCTGTGACCAGATAAGATTTAAGAAAAAAAGAGAGAATACGAAACAAAAATATTATTATTTTTTAAACAAATTCGATATGTGGGTGAAGTGGCGGAGATGTGTAATAAACTAAGATAGGAGATTTGGGTGGACGATAAATTTAATCGCCTACCCCTTCCGGGATACAAGGGTAGTTATTTTTTTTTTTAATAGATAATGCCTAATATATTATTCTACATACGATATCGAATTTTATCATTATTACGATTATTATTACTATTATTATATTAATAGAATATACAAACTTATTATACTATATTATATAAATATATTATATATATATTATTTGTTGTTGGGAGAGCGCATATTATATTATATTATATTATATTATATTATATTATATTATATATTTAATATACGTTTAGAATATTTATTTGTTGAATTTTATTTTTAATTGTTTTTTCTTCTCTTTTCTCTTCTTGGTGATATGATTTTATAAAGGCTTTGTTTCTTTGTCTTTCAAAGGCCTCTAAATACCTTTTACGATATTTACACTATTATAAAATTGAATGATGAAAAAGAAAAAAATATTATATAAATTACTATTATATTATATCACATACTTTTGTGAAAGTGAAGAGAAAAAATCATGTAGGAAATGATTATACACATAGCGATAGAAATATGGCTGCCGAAAGAGAATTGTAGAGAGAATGAAAGAATGTTGGTACATAGGAGTCGGAGACCCCTAAATCCAAAAAGGAAGGAAGAAGAATGAAAGAATATGTATTATCGACATCTGTATCGATTACTTTCTACGAGAGGAACAGGATCAAAGCAAAAGCAGTCTTTGAGCTCCACCAGCCCGAGTCTCCGAACCGAACGTAATGAAAAATGAATGAAATTGAAATTAAAATTGAAAATGAAAAATAAATATACTGATAAACAGAAATGGTAATGAAGGCAATTGGTAATACACCCCTCGACTATTCGCCATCTGGTGGCCGCTTTCGAACTATTCAGAAAAGAACACAAACCGTCTAGGTTATGTCGAATTTTCAGTAATTTCGTTATTATCTGTGATTTATAAGTAAAAATTATCTGGAAATCAGCGGAATTGAAAAAAATATGTCCATTAGGATTAATAAATCGCAATGTTTTGTCGAGAATTGTGACAGTAAGGGGTTACAAAACGACAAACTTGTCGTTTCACCGCATCCCCAAAGCGGCTCAGTATTTTGTTAAAATAACGAATATAGTTGGCAAAAACGAGAAAATTGATGTCCGAAAAGCTTTGAAAAGAGCATTATTAATCAGGGATAAAAAAAATTTCCACAAAAAAACGGTTTGTTCTTTTACAAACTGTCGACACAGATCTTCGTATGCAGTACCTCTATGAACCAATCTTGGGCATAGCTACCTGTAAATACGTAGTCCTCTTCTTTGAAATGTAAAGAGCAAACCGTCTTATTTGCGCAAAATCTTTTATTCTAGATGAATAATGCTCTTTCCAAAGCTTTTCTGATATCAATTTTCTCGTTTTTGCCAACTATATTCGTTATTTTAAGAAAATACTGACAGCTTTGGGGATGCGGTGAAACGACAAGTTTGTCGTTTTATAACCCTTACTGTCACAATTCTCGACACAACATTGCGATTTATTAATGCTAATGGACATATTTTTTTCAATTCCGATGATTTCCAGATAATTTTTACTTATAAATCACAGATAATAACGAAATTACTGAAAATTCGACATAACCTAGACGGTTTGTTTTCTTTTCTGAATAGTTCGAAAGCGGCCACCAGATGGTGAATAGTCCAGGGGTGTATTGCCAATTGATTTTTTCACGTGTTTAATTAGAGACCAGCCTGAACAATCAAACGGATGGAATTTTCGATATGCGATTCCAATCTTTTTAAAAATCACATTTTCAAGAACCAACAAGATGTATTCTCAAAATTTCGAGGCTCTGCGCGGTTAATCTTTGATGAAAATAGTACGTGAAAAATATCAGTAATTTCGTGACATCATTACTTCCAACTGCTGATCTCAGCCAATATAGGCCCCCCTGTAACGGAAACGTATTAAATGTATTATAATTATTTATTCTCTGTGTTTGTGTTTTTATTTTCTCACAAGCTTCCTCCGCATTTCATCTGGCTCCGTTCGGAGAAAAAAGGAAATCTGATCAAGATTCGAACATTGAACGGAAACGACCTATATACTGATTATAAGTTACGTTTTAGTTTAGAGTTAATTCAGGTTTGAGGGATTGATGGATCATTGGCGAAGAATTTGTTCAAGTTTATGAACAACTTGCTTTTCTTTTTATTGTTCGAAAAAGATAGAAGAAGGCATTCGGCCAAAAGTATTAAAAGAGAAAAGACGTGTAATGTGGAAATAGAATAAAAACGATTTAATAGATTTGGCTTTTACTGTAAAGATTAAGTTATTGGAGTTTATGATTATTTTAGAATTCACTTTCTAATACAAATCATTCCACCTCTGGAGTAAGAATGCACCAGGAATTAAGATTCAGGAGTCCAATCGTCCTATTCGCGCTGCTCACGACCGATGGCAGCGCTAGCATCGGGCCGTCACGTGGTCTGAAAAGATTCCCCAAAAACCAATGAGGACGTCACCTTCAAATAATCTGAATTGTGACACATTTTTAGAACGAGATCCCACTGCGCGAGATAAAAAACTGTGTAACATACTAAAAATATATGAGAAATGATATTTTCAAACACTGTCACAGACAATTATTTCAAATACTGGTGTTTGAGCATCGCTGAGCACGATTTCCCATGCTTTAGCATACGGAGTTCGACAGGGGACTCTTTTGACTGGTTCTTGTTACTGCCGCGTGGCGCTTTTCGTTTCGTGAGCAACGCGAATAGTTCAATCCGAGGGGTTAACCACTCTTGAAGTCAGGTGTACACTTTGCCGAAAAGTCAGTTGAAGTCAGTTGAAGTCAGTTGAAGTCAGTTGAAGTCAGCTGAAGTCAGCTGAAGTCAGTGAGTCAGTTGAAGTCAGCTGAAGTCAGTTGAAGTCAGCTGAAGTCAGCTGAAGTCAGCTGAAGTCAGTGAGTCAGTTGAAGTCAGCTGAAGTCAGTCGAAGTCAGCCCAAGTCAGCTGAAGTCACTTGAAGTCAGTTGAAGTCAGCTGAAGTCAGTTGAAGTCAGCTGAAGTCAGCTGAAGTCAGCTGAAGTCAGTGAGTCAGTTGAAGTCAGCTGAAGTCAGTTGAAGTCACATGAAGTCACTTGAAGTCACTTGAAGTCAGTGAGTCAGTTGAAGTCAGCTGAAGTCAGTTGAAGTCAGCTGAAGTCAGTTGAAGTCACTTGAAGTCACTTGAAGTCAGTTGAAGTCAGTTAGCCGCTGAGTCAGCTGTAAGTGAGCTTATGATTATATTAGTTTATTAAATAAATCTGGTCATTATATAATTAGGTTGAATGTTTCCACAATTAAACTTGGTGATTATAAAGTTAGGCTAAATGTTTCCAAGATTCAGAACATTTCCGATAGTTCAAATTATTATAACAGTAACTTTATTTGGCTTTTGAGGTTGGGGTAACTGGCAGTTGTTCACGTGCCGAACTCTCCTAGCCCAACCCGCCAAACTGCAGAACTACGCTACTACCGATTCCATCAAAGAAAGTCCGTGTATGTTCGGTTGCATAACTCTAGGTCCGCCAGAATATCTGTCCACGGGTGTACCGAGTAAATATGTTTCGAGCCAAGAAATTTGATTTAATTCAACTTCATTTGATCATAATATACGCATTTATTTGATAATATACAAGTAATTCATTTACTTGGATCCAATCGAGTTGACTTGGCAATACATATAATCATTTTTCTCGTGCACATAACAAGACCCCCGATCGTTCAATATCTTTCGGATCCGTCGGAGGATGGAGCCGTAAATTTTTTGGTGCATCGTCCTTAGATACAGTCTCACGCACTTCATTCTCCTTTTGTGTTCTGACGTAGTTTTTCTTACTCTTTTGTCTTGGTATCGGTGTGATGTTTGACAAGTGAGCTCGTAGCTTTCTGTGATTGACATCGTCGACTCGCCCTTTTTTTACACTTCTCTTACTGGAATGGTGACGGTTGAAGTAACAAGTTTATCGGCTAGTTTCTGGTGACTGAAGCGAGCCGATTTTGCTTGATATGGTTCGCCTTTTCTTTTTGGTAAGCCCACCCGGTTGTAGTGGAAGCCTTCTTTTCTCTACCAACCCTATTCCGTCGTAGACCAGCTTCACGGATCTCCTCCCGACGCCAACGTCTTTTCTCCCTTCGATGTCCTTGGGCACCATGGTAACCAAATCTTTTATGTTCCTTCATCACGCTATCATTATCGCCATGACCCTGGTCTGCGCTTTGCTTGCTACGATCATTGTCCACCAAGTCATCATCCATAAAAAGTAATTTACGACGGGGCGTGAGCTGGATCTGATGTTCAATTAGAATTGTTGTGGCACTCGATCACTGTACGAGTAATCTGGTTCGCCTAACGGTCCTAGATCTCCACGAGTTGGAAGTTTGTCTTCTTTTCGCGGTCTGTTCGGTTCGACCATTGGGTCCATGTCACCGCGATTTTTATGACTTAGTGTTGGATCAGTCGTGCTTGCAGCCTGCCTCAATATCTTCATCAGTTCGTCCTCTCCAGCCACTTCCTCAAGTTCCTCTTCTGATTCGTAGTCTGGTTCTATGTTCACCTTAGTGCCACGAGCCGACATATTGGGTTGAGCGCCCGAGATATTTTGGTCGGGCGTTTCGGTACCTGATCTTTTTTGTCTTCGGACACCTTCGACACCCTCACAACCAACCTGAAGCTCTGGAACTCGTCCAACACCAAAGACTCTTTTTTTGAACGACCTTGATGACACAAGGAATCGATCCGGATGATGACCAGACTCTGAGGCAATTCTAGGTACACGTTTCCAAGTTCTCGGATCTCTTGCCTTCCAGGTTAACTGCTCAATAGCCAGAACTTTCTTGGGATTTTTGATTTTATACCTCGAGTAATCCACGGACTCTGCAAAGAAATTTTCTGTTATTGCATACATCATTGAACGGTGACTACTTATTTTTGGAATGGTGACGCCTTCGACGACAAAGATACCTCATAGATACGCAATTTTTTTCTTAGATTTAACCCGTATATACATACGTATATGAAGCGTTCACTGCCAGAGAAGCCAAATCTACAGAATGGAAAACAGGAAGTTTTTGTTCGGACAGGTTGCATCAGCAAAATCAGTCTGCTGTATAGGTGGAACTGGGAGCAGGTGAGCATATCTGGCATTCGAAATCCGAAATCAAGAGACTCGGTAGAGTCTCGCGCCAAGAACACTAAAAGAAATTTTTTAATACGCTGCGTGAGACTCGAACCGAGTCTCTTTACCCGAATGGGAGCTACTTGCGTTGGTGGGGGAATCACAATCTCTTATTTCCTCAATCTTACGACATCCATGGGTCTCGAAATATTATTTTTCACCACACCTGCACGGAAAGCACGACTTTCGGCCCGCTGCGTAAACGGGAAGTCGTGCTTTCCGATGCAGGGGGTGATGAAAAATAGTATACTACCCACGTGAGTGAAAAAGGCCATCCCAAACTGCGTTCTTGCCACCCTCGCCTTCGGCTCGGGTGTCAATCTCACATGCAGTTTGGAATAGCCTACTTTCCCTCCCTAGGTGTGTAATATATACGATTTCACCACCCCCTGCATCGGAAAGCGCGACTTCCCGTTCACGCAGCGGGCCGAAAGTCGTACTTTCCGTGCAGGTGTGGTGAAATAGTATATTATGTAACAAGGGAGTCAAATGTTAAACACGTGTGTGTTCAAAAAACAGAAGGGCTGGCGAAGCCAAGCCTGGCGAAGCCAAGCCCTTCTGTTTTTTTAGCACACTAGGGTTTTACATTCAACTCCCGTGTTGCATACGATATTTTTCGTTGCATGCGGACGTAAATGCAATTTTAAAAAACCTCCCATGGTCGTAAAATTGCATGTTACACCCACTGCAGCGAAAAAGACTGTTCATCACGCCGTGCGGAAAAGTGCCTTTATATGCACGCAAGCGTGCATATAATCGCAATTTATGCACGTTTGTGATGAAAAATTTTGTTCGATACACGTGAAAAATTTGTTTTTACACTCGTGAGATTGTCACCCTCGCTTCGCTCGGGCGACAGACCTCTAGACTCTAGACACTAGGGTTTTACACTCGTGTCAAAAAAAATTTTTCGCTCTAGTATCGAAATGTACTATTACCAGTCGAGGTCGGACTGCGCTGACGCCGAGGGGTCAATCACTCGTCGATTTCGTGTACACTAGATAACAAAATTTCACGGATTACAAAGATTACAAAAGATTTCAAGAGATTACAAGAGAGTACATGGATTACAAAAGATTACAAACATTACAAAAAATTTCAAAAGATTACGAAAGATTATAGAAGATTACTAAAGATTACAAAGGATTTCATAAGATTACAGAAGATTTCACGGGATTACAAGAGAATCCAAAAATTTCAAAGATTACAAAAGATGACAAGGATTACAAAAGATTTCAAAAGATTACAAAAGATTTCAAGAGATTAGAAAAGATTACAAAAGATTACAAAAGATTACAAAGATTCTCGAGAGAGAGTACACAAGCGAGATTACACGAGATTCACAAGATTACACGAGTGATTAACCCCTCGGCTTACGCAGAACTGCCTTTCGAGCCAGCTGGGCACGCGACAGAAGTGTCATGGTAGATGCGGAGTTCAGATCTCAACTGGCGACGAAGTGAATTTCAATACCTGTGCCGTAAAAAATATCGTAACTTTTCGGCGAACATTATCCTATTCTAAGCACTCTCCGCTGGCTTTGCCTTAGGCTCGCCAGGCAAAACAGCGTCTCGTACGAAAAAGATAACGTCGCCCGACAACAGTTACTTTACGGTTTTGTCACATAATATATACTATTTGTACTGTAAATTTCCAAGCGTCAAAAAATATGTCGGTTTTCCGCGTATACAAAAATCCGTGGGTATTATAAGTGTTTTAGGTTTGATCTGATGGTGCACAACCCTGAAACTGACAAATATGTCTATCCACAAAAATTATCATTTTAACAGCACACGCATTGAAAAGTCACTTTTTGACGCCTGTTTTCGATCCGTAAAGATGCACTTTATACTGAAACTTCGATGCGCAGTTCGAGGTGCACAGTCCAAAGTTGCGTCATGAAGTCATTATTATACCGCAGTTTCTATACGCAGTTCGTGCGGATCTCAACTAGCGGCAAAGTGTCGTTCAATGCCTACTCCGTAATAGTATATTATGCACATAGGGGCGACAAGTTGTTTTTGACGAGTGCGAGGTTGTATCACGAGGCGAAGCCGAGGGATACAATCGCACTCGTCAAAAACAACGTTTGCCCTGTGGTGCATACGATATTTTATACACCAAAGGGAAATAAAGTGGTTTTTCCGGCTGGAACAGGGCAATAAACTGCCGTTTATATCCCTGAGATGTATAAAAAATATTATATGCGGAGCGTATGCGTAAAGTGAATGTTTGGCAAGGATCATGGTTTTCGTACGAACCGCTGTTTTGCCTGGTGAGCTGAACCTTGCCGAACAAACAGTCACTTTACGCGGATGCCACATAAACAGCTATTTGCCGGCATAGAACTCTCCGTTGGCTTTGCCTTCGGTTAACCTTCGGCTCGCCAGATACGCCAACGGCTCATTCGTGAAAGATAACCTCGCCCGAAAACCGTCAATTTAAGTGCATGTTGCATAAATTACTATTGTGTGCCCTTTATCCTCTGCCAAAAACGTCTAACCCTCATTTCCGATCTAAAGATCTGGTACTATGCAAGCGACAGTCTTGTCCATTCGCGTACTTTTTCGAAATAATACCCTTTCGTGTAAGGAAGGCATGTGACAACATTTTCCATAGGAATTGTTCGATTTGTGCTTAACACGTAACAAGGCTCTAGGGAAGAGCGGGGTAATGCCGGACGGCGGGTAATTCCGGACAGCATTTTTTACGTCTGGGAAATTAGTTAAAAATCACAGGTCTCGGGATACGTGCAGCATTTATCAAGGTCTAATGGCTGATGAAAACAATAGCATCGGGGAGGCTCTGGTTTGACGCATATCAGGTTTCACTAGTTTTGATCTAATTTCCAACAGGTACATACTAATGTGTAGCTATCAGATCGTCCGGACACGTAACATCTGAGTGCATTGACGCGAAATACCTGTTATACCCTTTCAAAATCCATATAGGTAAAATTTTATTTTTATCTATATCAAAAGCTCTATTTCCAAGTTTTGTAAAACTTGTATCGTAGGGGTAATGTCGGACACAATCATCCTCATGGTATCCGGTATTACCAAGCAATGTCGCACACTGATTTATCCGTTAAAATTGTATTTCCCGTTAATCCTTACCGCAAAATAGTATATAATGGCTTCAAAAACGAAAGCGCATAAATAAAACAAATGAACCATTCGAAGTATAGAGCGAAGCACTTAGTTTCTTTTTGATTCATTTTTTTGTGATGAATGATTCGTGGAGTTTCCGGACGAAAATCGGCTTTTGCTGTACCTGCAAGCAATGGTAAGGTGGAAAAAATGTCGGATCAAGTTCCGTCAGTGTTTCAAATGGAAAAATACGAACTAACAGATACGGCCGGCATTGCCCCATTGGTGTGTCCGACATTACGCGCCTGTGTCCGAAATTACCCCGTTGGACAATAAGTGTTTTAAATATTCATACTACTTTAACCATGAATGTTAAAAACCTTTTATTTATAGTTTTGTAAAGATTGTACGTAAAGTTTTGTATGTACGTTCGGAATACATTTTTGTTTATTTGTTCAAAAAAATATTTTTTGCAACACTTGCATGGGAAGTTCGATTTCGCGCACCGCGGAAAGTGCGCGAAGCGGTCGATTACTGCGCTGGGCGGAGAGCGTGAAATAATATAGCAGACGACGGTTTTAGCGTGAAATAATATGTTTTAGCGTGAAATAATATTCATTATATAGTCTCAGCGAGACTCTGTTAGCTAGCGCCATCAGACGGGACACTTGGTAACTACGATCGCGTGTGCTGCTCTACGCCACGCTCAGGTTAGAGTGCCGAGTGCCGCGGCGGCGAAATCGAACTACCCATTGCAAGGGGTTACAAAAAGCATAGTATGCAACGCGTGCGGGTTGTCGATCCCCGAATCGTGCGAGCATGTCGACACTCGCCTGCGACTCATGCGCCATACTCTCACTCATCGAGAATCGCCAACTTCCCGCACGAGTTGCACAATATACTATTTCGTAACACCTGCATGGGAAGTTTGACTCCGCGCACTGTAGAGGGTGCGGGAGATGGCTGATTCCCTTACCGGCCGAGAGCAGTGCCGGAATGCGGACCGGCACTGTCCTCGGCCGGTAAGAGGAACAGCTATCTCGCACATTCTCCACAGTCCGCAAAGGCAAACTTTCCATGTCAAGTTTTATACAAAAAACAGGATGTGGATCTCGTGTGGGTTGGCGATTCCTAACTCGTGTGAATGCCGACGCTCGCCTTCGGCTCGTCCGGCATACCTGACACTCGTCCGGAATCGCCAACTTCCCGCACTTATTCTTTCTTCTTTTTCATTTTTGGATTAAGGAGTCTACCAACTCTTATGTACCAACTTCCCGCACAATATACTATTGGCATAGACAATGAAAAATGTAAGTGTCCGGCATTACTCCGCTCTCCCCCTATATCTAAAAATCGCCAAATAGTGGGTCCGGTTACTCTGGCAGTGAATTACCCTTCATGAGTAGTTTCTTCCTTCATTCTGTTTCTTGTCTTAAGGACGTTACTTAATGAGCCTAATGCGGGCTTTTCGGCTTCCCGCGTGAAAGTAGAGGGATAACGGCAGGACTATCACCCGAGGCTATAGCGGAGTAGGGATATGGCGCTAAGGAAGGGCGGCTCTGGGCGGAAAAATCGTGATTTGGTGGGTTGGCTCATATAATTTTGATCGTTGATCTAATCTATGATTTTGTTGATTTTGGTCTTGAATTGAAGGTAAAGGATGTAATTGTGCCGCGAATTTTCGGACATTTGGATTGAATGTTTGGTCTTCGTCGTATAGCACATCGCAAAATATGATTACGCTAGACAACGTTTTTTTTAGAAAATTGAAAGCGGAATTCTAAAACCAGTCAAGGTCAAGGCATTCTTCTTTTATCTTCGAAATACTTGAAAGAGTATTGCGATATCTTCAATAATATCGTAGATAACTTCGATCGGGTGAGGGCCTGTGCGCACTAGTTGCTGCGGTAGTAGGCAACGTGCTTGAAGAAATTATGCACACCATGTGGTGTTAACATCAGGAGCGGTGTTTTATCCACATTGGTTGAACCAGTTTGCCTCTGGCCCAATATTTCGCGACGATCTTCAACTTTCATCCTGGGAGGTTCATCTTTCATCCAGTCCTGGCCGTAATCATCTTGGGGATTGTACCGGGGGGTTCGGAGCCGCAGGGTGTATTGATCTGGCGTGGGGCCAGGAGACTTGGGGGTGGAGAAGTCGACGGTTTCTCCTGACGGAACCGAAGCCTCAACAATTGACGCTAACCAAACAGTGACCAAGGCTACGACCACCTGTTGCTTCATTTTCCTGCAATCAAATAGCAACAGTTTCGACATTAGTTTCACATCTTATTCGAGACCTACGTAACTTATTTAGTTTTCGTATAGCTTGGAGGTCATCAAATATTACGTTACGGCGATTTTGGACGCCTTTCCTCCGCCATGTTACACCTCGTCTCACAAATCCTTACCTAACGTGATGTAATGCAATTTATGCCCCCCCCCCTCTGTCTACGATTTGTGAATAATTCAACATCATGAAGTGCCCAAATGTTCATCATTCAAACAAACACCGGTGGTCCGTCACGGATTTCATTCCCTTCTCAACTGTAAAAAATGTGATGTCAAATTTAACACCATTTCCACATAGCTTACGAATTCTATAATGTTCCGTCCTGTTGTGTGTGTAATTACCAGCCATTGGTGTTATTTTTTTTTTTCATTCACTTGAATTGGTGTTGTATTTGAATGCAAAGGGTATAGTTTCAGGCCACACGGGACATTTTACAGACTTTTATTTACTCTCTAAATTCTTTGGACTGACTATTCACTCTATTCCGACTGGCACGATTTCCACTTTTAAATGAGTGTCTTTTTAACTCTTATCGAGTGAAGAGTCACTCTCGGGGAGTGAAAAAGTCACTCTTTGAAGTCACTCCTGGTCCCACCGGCACGGAGTGAATAATCACTCCAACAAATTTAGAGAGTACAGACACCACGATTTTTTACAGTGTGGAATTTAAGGGCATGCTGGACTCAGTATTTCCGTATTTAAAAAATGATGAAGCCCGATATGAACGGGGGGGTGTTTAATGGGTTCCCTAGACGATTTGTATTAAATTGGTAGCTGGCATGAACGTGTATCTCACCAAAATCGAGTAAAATAAGCCTTTTTTGTGTTGCGAAGCGTGAGACCGTCACTTGTTTTCACTCATATCACCGACTACGTATCTCAAAGGTGGAAACGGGCTATGTAGCGAACTCATAAATATAATTCCACTCACATATATCGCAAAACTTGTTCATTTCACTCAACGATGAAGCCTCAGAATTGTTTCCAGAAAAAGATTGAAATTCTCGGTATAAAGCATCCATGTTGGATCGTTTCGCGTTGCGAGTCGGGCCGAGCAGCGCTTGCCAACCTTCGTCTCGCGGTCCTGCGTTTCACGAACCGCCGTTCCTTGTTCAGCGCTATGACAGCTGAGCGGGAATTCAAACGGAAATAATTCGGAATAATAATCGTTATAACAAATGTAAGGTATGTATAAGTCGTAAAAATTTGTAAATTAGTCTAATTGTAAGTAGTAATTTACAAAAAGTGGTGATATCTCCCCAAAAAGCACCTGTGGTGCAAAAACCGTCGCCAAGTACATTAATGTGGTCACTACAAAAAAAAATCTACCAACAAAAAGTCTTTCTTGAAAAAAACCCACCAACAAAAACTCGTCTTTCACAAAAAATATTCCTTCAAAAAACCCATCAACAAAAATTCATCTTCCACAAAAAATCTTCCTCCAAAAAACATACCATCAAAAACTCGTCTTCCACAAAAAATATTCCTTCAAAAAACCCATCATCAATAATAATTCGTTCTCAACATATATTCTTTGATAAAACATATCTACCGACATTAGTTAGTTTTAATTAACGGAAGTCGTCTTCCAAAACATTCTTCCTATGAAAGATCTGAGATCAGATACAACTACCAAGTACAAAAAAACAGAAAAGTCAATTTAATCAATTGGCGTTGTACTCGGTCGCTCGCTGCGCTCGCCCACTCCGTTGTTTTTTCAAATAATTTGTGATGTAACGAATATTGGGAGGAAAAATGAGAGGAAAGAAACCTTCGAAAAAAAAATCTGAAAAAAAATCTAAAAAAAAAATTTTGAAAAAAAAATTTAGTCCGTGGTACTTGGCGGGCCAGGTGAGGGTAAATGAAAGAAGATTATAGTTGCTATGATGGCCCGCCAAGTACCCCTCCCTAAATTTTTTTTTTCAAATTTTTTTTTCAGATTTCTTTTCAGATTTTTTTTTCGAAGGTTTCTTTCCTCTCATTTTTCCTCCCAATATTCGTTACATCACAAATTATTTGAAAAAACAACGGAGTGGGCGAGCGCAGCGAGCGACCGAGTACAACGCCAATTGATTAAATTGACTTTTCTGTTTTTTTGTACTTGGTAGTTGTATCTGATCTCAGATCTTTCATAGGAAGAATGTTTTGGAAGACGACTTCCGTTAATTAAAACTAACTAATGTCGGTAGATATGTTTTATCAAAGAATATATGTTGAGAACGAATTATTATTGATGGGTTTTTTGAAGGAAGATTTTTTGTGGAAGATGAATTTTTGTTGATGGGTTTTTTGAAGGAATATTTTTTGTGAAAGACGAGTTTTTGTTGGTGGGTTTTTTTCAAGAAAGACTTTTTGTTGGTAGATTTTTTTTTGTAGTGACCACATTAATGTACTTGGCGACGGTTTTTGCACCACAGGTGCTTTTTGGGGAGATATCACCACTTTTTGTAAAATCTTGCTTCACCACCTAAAAATTGTGCTCGCTCGCTACGCTCGCTCGATGATCAATATTTTTGCCAAAAATCTCACCAGTCTTCTGCTAAATAATATGAAGCCTGTTGGGTATAATGTTAGATACGTAACTCCAGAATTGTTGATACATTACATTATGGTCCGAACCTAGATAATTTTTCGCAGACGCTGATAAAAGTTTAGAATAAAACTAACGATAAAAGAATCATTGTCCCAATTAGAAAATCAGGGGAGAAATTATGTCATGTACAATGAATATAACAAATACAATATGTTGCATCGTTGAAACTGTCACACAATTCAAAAGTGATCAATCTGTGTATTGTGAGGCTTATACCACAGCGTTTCAAATTTGGCATTGATGTTTTATCAGTTACGAGATGAGATATGCATTAATGCTGCAAATAATGTTTTCAATCAATCAAGCAAAAGTAACAAGATAAAACTTTTTTGCTCATCTAAATTAGTTATGACCAAAGTGAATGAATAAGTTTGTTTGTCTCACTTCATCCGAAATGTATTGAGTTCAGCAGATTATTGGGACTCAATAAATATTCCATAAAATAGAAACACTACAATGTTATTAATTTGGCGGATCAGTAGATTTTAGAAAATCGACAAAGAAACATTACAGACTGACACATCGTTTCGTACACGTACTCAACAATAGCAGGATATAAGCAGGTGAATAATCTCAAAGACTTAATTCAACCATAACCTTCTTATAGTCACATATCCTAATACATGATTTATTTTTATCGTACTCAATCAGAGTGCTGATGTTGGTTCGCCAAATAGCTCAAGCGATAAAATATATCAGCAGTTAAGAATCACCGAGTGAAAAGTTGCTTGGTGACGAATCAAGGATTACATGTTCAACTACCGTGAGTAAACGAGGAAAGGTAACGCTTCGGGGGTGCCAGCTGAAACTCGCTCGGCAAAAGTCCCTAGCCCTAAGTTGGTATCCCTAGCGTTCGGTGTGCGACGTGGTTCGACCATACCCTGTTCAAGCTAATAACCTCATGCGGTTCAAACTCAAGAATAGCGCGCGTAAAATTTGAAGGTTAAACGCATTTGGTTAAACGGAGCGGCACGGAAGAACAAGAACAACGAATTCTGCTCGTGCAGGAATCATTATGCGAATATTAACCAACAATGTAATTTTGATATTAGGCGCTCTATTCAAGGAAATTAATTTAGTCAATTGATCAACAAATTTTTTCAGGTAATGTCAGGTTTGAATGATCAATTTATTATGAATCAAGCAATTTCCCAGATGTTTTTGTATCATCGAGGCTCATCGAGGGACTTGACTCCGGAGACCTGCTCCGCTGCGCCTTGATCGTATCGTCGAGGCTTATTGAGGAACTTGACTCCGGAGACCTGCTCCGCTGCGCCTTGATTGTATCGTCGAGGCTTATTGAGGAACTTCACTCCGGAGACCTGCTCCGCTGCGCCTTGATTTTATCGTCGAGGCTTATTGAGGAACTTGACTCCGGAAGCCTGCTCCGCTGCGCCTTGATTTTATCGTCGAGGCTTATTGATTAGCGTAATGAAAAATAGAATGTAAATTATAATGACCTCAAAATTGATAGCATCTATACATGGTTCGAATAACTGATAATGAGAAAAATTAATTTTTAAATTGCTCCATTTAACGTTCATAACTGAAACTCAAATGTTGATTTTTTTTTTCATTTATAGAAATTCAATACCTGATTGTTTTGAATACACAACATCGTCTGCGAAGCTCCAATTTGAATGCTTGGCCTCGGATAATATCTGTTCCGTTAATATAAACATAATATCTTAGTTACATTCTCATATTATCATGTATACATATGTATATATCATATGTATGTATAGGAATTTGCGAGTTAAGATTAGTCAACTGTATATCAGCGAAGAGAAATTTCAGTTGTTTAGAATTCAAAGTTGCCTCTTTTTCCTTTATTTTGTAAATGCAAACTCCAGGACTGAAATTCATGTATTGAACTTTGTATACCTCAAAGACGTTGAGGGCCCTGCATTACCATACCCGTGCGATGGCCCTGTTTGCATTCTGCGAAGCCCAAGCTCTCGTGCTGCAAGCTGGGTGTGCGCACAAAGCTAAGATCGTAATCGTCAGACTTTTTCGACTACGGCACTCACATGTGCGGCGGCGATGCTCGCAAATTTTTTTTTGTGTGGTGGAAGGGTTTGTCTAATTATTTTGTAAAAACCTGTCGGCACGTATTATTAACCGCACCTGTAACCTCAAAATTGCAAGTTTCATCATTCTACGGGAAATTGACCTTATTTATTACAATTCATTCCTCCAATTCACACGATAAGATCTGTATAATGAGTACAGAAATAATCAAAGCGAATGACACTTGAAGAATGATGAGATTTTATTACGACCGCCAGAACTGACAGCTCTGTCGCAGGTAATCGAATCTCGATCTTACGTTTAAACATGGCGGTTTATTTCCTTCATCGTCAGTGGCGAGTCGGCTAGTTTCTTCCCAAGCGCCGCCTGGCGACTAACCTAGAAAATACGTCGATCGCTGTGAATTCTTGCTGTCCAGCGGTGGTCGCTCTTCTTCTCATTTTTATTGTCGTAGGAATAGAGCAATTGAGCGACTGAAGAAGGAGATGACGAACAAAATTCTGCCGAGGAAACGGGTATAGGGAAACATTCAAATAATGATATCTCAGCTCTCCGTGTACCGATTACATCGAAATTGGGCTCTAATGAAAGCCTAATACGCCCATGTCCTAGGATAAATATTTCGAACCCATGTATGAAGCGAGGCGGAAGAAAGACGATTAAATATTTTTCCCCACTGCCCGGTTCGCTCCCGTTCGGGTAAAGAGACTCGGTGAGTCTCCGCGCCGTGCTTAAAAAATTTTTTTTTTTCAATGTACTTGGCGCGAGACTCTACCGAGTCTCTTGATGTATTCGATGAAGTTATGGAGAAGGAAACCATGTAACCCCGAGGGGAACAATAAATAAACATACATAAACATACATAAACATACATAATAATTATAATAATGCATTGTTATTATTATCATTATCATTATCATTATCATTACAATTTCCGAAATAATAATCATAACAATTATTATAATAATTATTATTATTATCGTCATTGAAAAAAATTTACTCGAAAGTGGTGTGAATGAAAATGAAAACGTATGCGCCATTTTTTTTTTTTTTACCAACACTGAAATCCTGTGGAACGCACAGAATAATCAAAATTCCGATTCTTTTGAGAGATTTTCAAGTTTCAGCATAAAAAAAACTAGATAAGGCAGAGGTGTAAAGTCGTATACGCCCTTTATTTTTATTTTATTTTTTTATCTTGAAAATGTTGTGAAAATCGGAATTTCAATTCTTCTATGCGTTGCACAGGACAAGAGTATTTGTGAAAAAAATGGCGTACTACGACTATACGACTTTATACCGTTGCCCTGTCAATGTTTTTTTTTTTTTTGAATTTTGAATTTTGAATTTTGAAAATTTCACATAAAGAACTCTGAAATCAGACTTTTTTATGCGTTTCACAGGATTTTAGAGTTTTTGTAGAAAAAGAAAAAAAAATGGCGCATAGTTTTCATTTCCATTTACAAATTTCACCACTTTCGAGTAAATTTTTTGCAATGATAATAATAATAATTATCATATTGTTATTATCATAATAATAATAATTATTATCATAATATTATGATAATAATTGTTATTATTATTATTATTATTATTATTATTATTATTATTATCGTCATCATCATCATTATCGTCGTCATCATCATCATCATCATCATCATCATCATCATCATTATTACGGAAAAAATTGAAATTCCGATTTTCACAACATTTTCAAGATAAAAAAAAATCGAATAATAAATGGCGTTTACGACTCTATACCTCTGCCTTGTCCAGTTTTTTTATGCTGAAACTTGAAAATCTCTCAAAAGAATCGGAATTTTGATTATTCTGTGCGTTTCATAGGATTTCAGTGTTGGTAGAAAAAAAAAATGGCGCATACGTTTTCATTTTCATTCACAAATTTCACCACTTTCGAGTAAATTTTTTACAATGATAATAATAATAATTATCATATTGTTATTATCATAATAATAATAATTATCATAATATTATGATAATAATTGTTATTATTATTATTATTATTATCGTCATCATCATCATTATCGTCGTCATCATCATCATCATCATCATCATCATCATTATTATTACGGAAAAAATTGAAATTCCGATTTTCACAATATTTTCAAGATAAAAAAAAAAATAAAAATAAAGGGCGTATACGACTTTACACCTCTGCCTTATCTAGTTTTTTTTATGCTGAAACTTGAAAATGTCTCAAAAGAATCGGAATTTTGATTATTCTGTGCGTTTCACAGGATTTGAGTGTTAGTACAAAAAAAATAAAAAAATGGCGCATACGTTTTCATTTTCATTCACACCACTTTCGAGTAAATTTTTTTCAATGATAATAATAATAATTATTATTATAATAATTGTTATGATTATTATTTCGGAAATTGTAATTATAATGATAATAATAATAATAATAATAATAATAATAATAATAATAATAATAATAATAATAATAATAATAATAATAATAATAATGATAATAATAACAATGCATTATTATAATTATTATGTATGTTTATGTATGTTTATGTATGTTTATTTATTGTTCCCCTCGGGGTTACATGGTTTCCGTCTCCATAACTTCATCGAATACATTACTACTTACAATTAGACTAATTTACAAATTTTTACGACTTATACATACCTTACATTTGTTATAACGATTATTATTCCGAATTATTTCCGTTTGAATTCCCGCTCAGCTGTCATAGCGCTGAACAAGGAAAGGCGGTTCGTGAAACGCAGGACCGCGAGACGAAGGTTGGCAAGCGCTGCTCGGCCCGACTCGCAACGCGAAACGATCCAACATGGATGCTTTATACCGAGAATTTCAATCTTTTTCTGGAAACAATTCTGAGGCTTCATCGTTGAGTGAAATGAACAAGTTTTGCGATATATGTGAGTGGAATTATATTTATGAGTTCGCTACATAGCCCGTTTCCACCTTTGAGATACGTAGTCGGTGATATGAGTGAAAACAAGTGACGGTCTCACGCTTCGCAACACAAAAAAGGCTTATTTTACTCGATTTTGGTGAGATACACGTTCATGCAGCTACCAATTTGATTACAAATCGTCTAAGGAACCCATTAAACACCCCCCCGTTCATATCGGGCTTCATCATTTTTTAAATACGGAAATACTGAGTCCAGCATGCCCTTAATCCAGTCATCAATAAAAAAGTGATCTATATTGTAAGGTCCTGAACAATAACACCACCGGCGTATGGAAAATTTTGCTGAAAGAGCAAAATTCTCAAAAAAATTTAGTATATAAATTTATGAATATTTCGTAAACATTGGAGCAACCCTGGCTGCGAAAATTGTAGCCCCTGATACCAAAGTCTCTAGTGTGCCTATTGTCCGGAGTAGCATGTTCTTATACGAGGTTGACCAGAATGAAATCATAAAAATAATAAAAAGCTCAAAAAGCAACAAAGCTCCAGGTATAGAATATATCCGCAAAAATTATCAAGCTGTGTAAAGCCCACGTAGCGGTGCCACTTGTCCACATTATAAACCTAGCCTTCTCTACTGGGAAATGCCCTAAGCACTTCAAAACAACAGTAGTAGTTCCAATACACAAAGCAGGAAGTATAATACAACGGTATCAAACTATAGACCGATCTCTCTCTTGCCAAGCGTTTCTAAGATCTTCGAGAGGTGCCTGGGGAGGAGGATCGAAAGCTTTCTGCGATGGACGGGGGTACTTAACCAAAATCAATTCGGATTCCCAAAAAACACCTCCACTGCCTCAGCTATAGTCGAAGTCGTTACATATGCATATAAATCACTGGATAAAAGCATGCCTTCATTAGCAATCTTCGTTGATTTAGCAAAAGCTTTCGACACCCTGAACCACGAGACACTCTTGGGGAAACTAGAACGCTATGGATTTCGTGGCATTGTCCCCGACGTCGGTTGCCGATTTCGCGCATCCTAAGGGTGGCAGGTTAACCCTGGGCGGAAATATGTAACTCCAGTATGTTGTACTACACATAAAATGTCCTGTGAATGATCGGGGGTTTGTTAGGATCATTGGTTGAATGAAAAAGCAATTTCAATGCTGTGTACTTGCAAAAAGTAGTGAAATCTAACACAAAAACATCGTAGATGTAAAAAAAGCCGCCAAGTACCCACGCAAAAATGAGCAAAACGTATGTATGTATGTATGTATGTGATTTATTATGCCGTAGTCTCGCGAGGCCTCAGGGCAAATGTGGCAATACAAGAAATATATAATACTTATAACATATATAACAATACTTATAACATATATAACAATAAAAATTTACAAGTGACAATAAGAAGATCGCACAGTAAAAACTAGCAAAAATAAAGAGGAGTGAGGCGGCCGTGGGCACCGAAAAGGACGCGACACGAGGCAGGTGAGAGGCTGCTCGAGGCTGAAATAAAGAAACAAAGGCTACCAGAGCGGCTAAAGCACCCACGGCCACCCCGAGATCCGCAAGACATGGCTTGGAATAATAATGTCTAAAACGTAATAATACATGATTACCGCGAAACAAGGTTGTGAAAGAGAAATAATTTGAATGAGCAGTAATGAAATATAATTATACTAAAGAGAGTTAACTAGGTAGTACAGATAAATACAAAGAAATAAATAAATAGACAAATAAATGAATGGAGTAAATGAGATGAAAAGAATGAACAAGCTTGAACAAGTGAACGCATGCCTGAAAGTCGTGTAAGAGTAAAGAAAAGTAAGCCAAGCGATATATAAATAAGTGTGGTGAAGATAGATACTAAGTTAAAGCAAAGTAATTCATAAAAATTTGAAGGGCAAGACAGTGAGAGAACGGGGTAGCACGCCCGACCCTCAAAGCCTTGGCCTGGGAATAGCAGCCGCACGCAGGGGTTCAGCTGAAAAAAGGTAGTTGAAAAAACGTGCCTTGAACACCTCTACAGACGTCGAATCTCGAATAGAAGCAGGTAGACTGTTCCAAAGGTATATGGCAGTGAGACACCAAGAGTTACGGTAGTGGGTAGATCTATGATGGGGGATGTGGAAGATCGAGGAGGAACCAGATTCAACTAGCCTGGATGAACGTCGCAGATCAGGATTCGGATCAAGGAGAAGTTCGCGAAGGTAGGTGGGAGATGACAGGGTCAGGACCCGGTAGAGAAAGCAGCCAAGAAAGAACAACCGCCGATCGGCGACCGTTAGCCAGTTCAACTTAAGGCGATACGGCGTGATGTGAACGTCCCTCCTTAACCCGAAGATAAAACGGATTGCACAATTCACTGACCTCTGTAACTTCAAATTGAGGTAGTCCGAAGCATAATTATAGACTAAGCAACAGTAGTCCAGGTGAGGCAGGATTAAAGCACTTACAAGGAGGGTCTTTACAGACGGAGATAGGGCTTCTTTGTGGTGTTTAAGTTTATACAGAGTTGCATGAACTCTTCTTGAAACAAGCGAAACATGGCTATTCCACGACAGGTCAGCGGATATCTGGACACCAAGGTTCCGAACTGAATCTGCATAAGGGACAACAAGACCATTGACAACTATGGGCGGGAGGTGTTGCTCTCTTAACTGGCTTAGATAGGGCGTACTCCCCAGGATGATTGCTTTCGTTTTGGCGATATTTAGTCGGAGTCCGTTATCGGTTGCCCACTGAGAGACAGCCTCGGCATCCGTAGTAATATTGGCGATAGCAACAACAATGTCTGCCATAGGAGCGTGCAAATAGATTTGCAGATCATCAGCAAATAGGAGGTGTTTCGAGAAGGTCAGAACTCTACCTAAATCGTTAATAAAAAGGAGGAAGAGGAGGGGACCAAGGACAGAGCCCTGTGGTACCCCTGAATGGTTAGCGAGGAAGGACGAGTGACCCCCCGTGAGATCTTGGACCGCCTGGGTTCTACCAGTCAGATAAGAGTGAAACCATCTGATCGCGGTAGTCGTTAGGCCGTAGCGGTGTAGCTTGGAGAGAAGTAATTTATGATCAATGCTATCAAACGCCTTGCTGAAGTCAAACAAAATGAGAACTGTGACACATTTGTTATCAATAGCCTCTCTAACATCATCGAGCACCTTCAAAAATGCTGATTGAGTGCTGTAAGACTTCCGAAAACCTGATTGCAGTGGATCAAGGATAGCATTGGAGTCGAGATAAGACACCAGCTGGTCAGCAACTAGTCGTTCAAAGACTTTGGATAAGTGTCCGAGATTCGCTACCGGGCGTGTGTCAGACTCGCAGCTAGGCGGGTCGCATTTAGATATCGGGATGACGTACGCCATTTTCCAGAGTTGAGGAAAGACACCACTCCGCAATGAGGAGTTAAAGAGGAGAGTCAGATGTGGCGCGATAACAGCGAGATACTCCTTGAGATGACTTAGCTGAATACCATCAGGACTCCGTCCCCGCGACTTCAAGACGTACGATGAGAGAATCCTCGAGACGCCGACCTCATCAATGGGTGAAAATGAAAACTGCGACTGGACTAGGGGCAATTCCGAGGCAAGAATCAGCTCAAGGTCGGCTAAGGAGCAGGGAGGATGGATGCACGTGATTGAGGTGTAGTAGGCATTAAGCTGACCAGGATCAAAGAAATGTAAGGGAGAGGACGTCAAATTGTTTGATACTATAAGCCCTAGGTGTCTCAGCTCGGCCCAAACAGACGCGGCGCTAGTAAGGCCAGACAAACGGTTCTTGTAGAAGATGTTCTTGGCCTTTTTTATTTGATCCTTGATGCTGCTCCGGAGCAGACGAAATTGAGACAGAGCTTCTGGAGAATTTGAACGCTTGGCGACTGAATAAAGATTATTGCGCATGCGAATGCGCTCTTTGATGTCCACTGAGAACCAACCAGCGGGCGGCCGTCTAAATTCCCGTGTTACGACAGGGGCATGAGCATCAAGCGCACTCGTAATAGCACCGCATATAAGATTGGCCTGATCATCAGCATTCTCTACATGGCCCATTAGGGAATCAGCGAGCCGCGTGGTTAGCTCATCCCCGAGAGTCGAAGCATCACAAGAGCTGAAGTCCCGGAAAGTTTTTACACGGCTCTCGCGACGTGGAATACGTAATTTATACTGAAACTCAATTAAGTCATGACCCCCGATGAAGGGAGCAGGTGATTTTGCAAAAGACTGAAGCTTACTAACTGAATCAACAATCGCAACATCAAGCCACGAATCAGAGTGAGCCGTGTGGTAAGTATCACCATGGGGAATGAGATAGAGAGCTTGGCTGAACAGTGCGTCACGAAGATACCTGGCTTCATAGTTATCACCACTCAAGTTACAGTTTAGGTCACCAGTTAAGACAATGTTTGTGTAAATATGAAAGAATTGAGAGAAGCAGTTAAAGAACCCTTCCAATAGTGGGGCTCTAGGCCGGCGGTAGACAACTGAAAACAAGATTTTGCTACCATTAAAGGCAACCTCCAGGATAACAAACTCCGGTGCGTTGGAAAACAGGGAGGGGGAGCAAGCAAGTACTTTGGTAATCAGAGAATTATGAACATAAACACCCACTCCACCACCCGGTTTCCCCACTCGATCATTCCTGATCAGGTAATAGTCATCTAGAGACACAAGTTGGTTTGAAATGTTGCTATGAAGCCAGGTTTCAGAAATAGAGACCAAATGGTAATGATTATCCGCGACTAAGGCTCTCACTAGATCGATATGGCCTAAGAGTGAGCACGCATTAAAATTAGCTATTCTTAAATAATCCAGCGGTGGATTCGATGCAGGTGCAGCAGGAGGGGCATCAGATGTCACGACACCATGCTGATGGGGGATCCCACGAAGTCACGCCGGCGGAGTTAGGAGATGCAAGTCAGCCTCACATTTAATAATAATGGGTTCAGAGGAAGCATCCCGCTTGACATGCACCCACTCCTTATTCATCCACACGAATCGAAAACCTCGCGCTTTCGCGTAGGACCGCACTTTTCCAAGGAATTTAGACAGCTGTGGAGGGAGGTGCTCGTTCACGAATATCGGGGTATGCGGTTGGTCAGCGGGGAGGCCAAGCTGATCAGCATAGACTGACCCGTTCGCCCTTTTAGCGGCGAGGAACCGATTTCGGCACTGCACCGATCCAAGTTTGGCCAATATTAGTCGAGGTTTGTTTGTCACTACAGTGCTCTTCAGTCGCACCAACTCGACCAGATCAGCGGGAGACAAGTTAACAGAAAGCTGCGCCGCAATCGAGCGAAAAATAGCAGGCAAGTCCTCGCCCTCTAGCTCTGGAACCGACGAAATGATAAGGTTACAGCTCAGCGACCCACGTTCCAGCGAGCCCACTCGACCCTTAAGGTCCGCGACCTCCTCTCTATGGGCTGATCGGACTTTCTCCAGTTCCATGACAAAGCAAGCATTTTCCTCAGTTAGTGCTGCGACTTTAGTCGTGAGATCAGCTACTAAGGTAGACGTGGACTGCGTGAATTCATCCATTTTCTTGGAAAGGTTCTTCATTCCGGCCGGTAGCGAGTTTAGTTCTTCAATTTTCTTGGACGATGATTCCAACCCCCGGACCCTGGCCGATAAGCCGTCGAATTTGGCATTAATATCAGTCCTCATATCAGTAATAGCCGTAAGTAGCGTCTCAAGTGATGGCGGCGTCGCCGCAGGTGAATCTGTTGGACCCGACTGAGAACTGGCTGGGCGCACAGGGTTAGTTGAGCCAGCGACATCAGGGGCACGACAAGTGGAACACTTCGAACGCACCTTGCCATTGAAGTCGACTTTTGTGATTCGTGTGCAGCCAGGGTGATAAAAAGATCGGCAAAAGTAGCACGTGAACGGAGAAATAACCTTCTTTTTACAGCTCTTGCAAATCTTGATAGGTGAAGGCGACGCTTGGGGGGAAGAGTCACTGCTGTGAGTAGACGCCGCTGGTTTTGACACATTAGGCATGTTTGCAAGCAGATCAGCAGCTGAGCAAAACCAAGCGGAACGCCGGCGAGCGGAGCGGGGAGAAGAGTTCAGACAGCAGACCGAGAACAACAAGAGTTCAAAGTCCACTTACAATCAGTGAATGCCACACACCACCGCGTTCCAAACTCGGACGACACACACCACCAGCCCAACTAGCCGCACGTATAGGCAGGAGCCCAGAGTCAACCGTAAGATTTTCACAAGTCTTTAATAAAACTGCACTCACGAACCTCAGCCGGACCGCAGACAGTCACCGTCAAGAAAGCAGGTCAATACGCTTTAATATGACCGAAAAACAGGCAAAATAACGGAAAGTTATCGTGGTAGGAAGGTATATAAGCAGGAGCAAAATTACGATAAACTAGAAGCGGTCGCCATTTCCGTACCGTAACGTATCGCCAGTCTCTGTCGTGAAATCAAGAAAAAAAGAAACTCTGTCGTGAAATCAAGAAAGAAAGAAACCAAGCACCGAGCGTACCCCTTCGATCTCTCAGCAAGTCTACGTCGTCAAGTCGGAGTTTCGTGTGAGGATATCGAAACATCATTCCAAGAGCTACGTACTTGGCGGGCACATTCGCTTTCTTAGAGCTATACGGACAACCCGTTTCTTTTTGTGTGATAATCGAATTTTGAATACGATAGCAATACTATTCACTAGAAAACTAGTAATTCCCCACAATAATCGCATGGTATAATAAGTATTATACATACCTAATCATGTACATCACTTTACAGGAGTAAATATCATCTTCAATAATCGTTGACGTTCCACTGTCATTGCATTATCAGATCAGACCCAAAACTCTTGAATCCCCATATACATACCGCGAGTAACCCTCTATGCTGTCCACTAGGTGCGCCTGAAGCAGGCAGCCGTACGTACGTACCATAAGAATCAGGACCTGGCCCCGTTAGGACACTTTCGGATTGGACACGTGTCCAATAATTTTTTTTATCGGACACGTAATTATTGGACACGTCCCGATTGGACACCAAAGTTTTCGGACACGTCGTGATTGGACACGAGCTAAATATCGATCCACGAAAGCCCCTTTCGGACACGTCATTATCGGACACCAAATTTTTCGGGCACGTTGCTATTGGACACCAAATTTTTCGGACACTGCGTTTTTTGGACACGTGTTTTCCGGGGAACGGGCTTTCTGGAGACGTGCGTGTTTCACAACGGAAACTTTCACGGTGTGTAAGTGACCCGAACAACGAAGTAATTAACCACGAGGAATAAGGTGAGTAATTGACGTAGGTTCATTTACGTATTTTTTTTCACCTATCAAGCGGGCCTAAAGTGACCTTTTTTGACCGGCTCGAATAAGCGGGCAAAAATGAATCCATTTTTGCCCGCTTTTTAAACAGTGTATATACGACTGTATGTGTGTATATATACTACATATATATGCCTATTATATATATATATATATATATATATATACATATAAATAAATAAGAATATCGAGTATTTTGGTAACGTGCCCCATTTGGGTTCCTAGGCACGGTATTTTTTTCGCAGTAATCTGTTGTGCGCGGCCTCGTGCGCTTCGCGCACTCCCCGGGGTAACTAAAAACTATCCACCTAGCCAAAACTATGCAGCTACAAGTCTGCAACTGTACACTTGGCTACCACAAAATTTGACATTTCATACATTTGAGGTTCGTGCCAAGGAGCCCCTGTCACCAAAATGACCGATTTATTCAATTTCACTTTGTTGACAGTCACCGAAATGACCATGTGTCATCAAAGTGTGCGATTAATCCTCTAATAACATGGCGGTCCGTCACCAAAATAGCCGATTTAGATTCCACACTCGGTCTAAAAAAGCCCACTTTACGCCCTAGGTGCACAATATACTATATTTGGAAATGAACCTACTTCAATACTCACCTCATTTCTAAAAACTGTACATTAGAATTTTTAATTTTGAAACAATATTCTTCTGCGCACTCCATATTCCTCGTGGTTAATTACTTCGTTGCCCGGGTCACTTACACACCGTGAAAGTTTCCGTTGTGAAACACGCACGTCTCCAGAAAGCCCGTTCCCCGGAAAACACGTGTCCAAAAAACGCCGTGTCCGAAAAATTTGGTGTCCAATAGCAACGTGTCCGAAAAATTTGGTGTCCGATAATGACGTGTCCGAAAGGGACTTTCGTGGATCGATATTTAACTCGTGTCCAATCGCGACGTGTCCGAAAACTTTGGTGTCCAATCGGGACGTGTCCAATAATTACGTGTCCGATAAAAAAAATTATTGGAACCGTGTCCAATGGGATCCGTGTCCAATCCGAAAGTGTCCTAACGGGCCATTCCCAGAATCAGCACGTACCGTACGTACCGCTGCTCGCTTCAGGCGCACTTAGTGGCCAGCATACAGGGTTACTCGCGGTACTTATGAAGCCAATAAGCTGTGTAGAGTAAGTTCTCCTATGATTGGTAACTTACCGTGGAACTTGGGTATGTACTCTGTAGTGCGGAAATAAATGCATCCGCTTCCAATAATGTCGAATCAAGAAAACCCTACCTAATTGTTACTTAAACATGAACCTAAAACTCACAGCTACGGATACACGTGAATGCTGTAACTAGTATAGAATATGACTGTTCCATATCAAGATGAATATAAAATCCAGTTGAAAAGTACTCTGTGCAATCTGTACACTCAGAAGAAGGATCGATTACAGTACTCAAAAACCAATTAAGCCCGTATCACGCCAGTCTCGTATTCTAGCAAAAATATTCTATTATTAATTAGCTTTAGAAGGATAACAATTCGTAATGATATATCAGTACGACAAGATTAGGGGGCGTCCATAAATTACGTGAGGCGATTTTTGCGATTTTTCGACCCCCCTCCCCCCTTGGTGAGATTTCGTGAGATTTGGCTCGACCCCCTCCCCCCCCTAATCTCACGTGAGATTTTTCAAAATGCGTATTTTGCTTGATTGCGTTGGATTTCTAATAAAAAAGATAATTTATGAATAAAAAAAAATTTTTCGTGATATTGGCCGAGACCCCCCCTCTCCCCCACGTGAGATTGGGTGAGATTCGGCTCGACCTACTTCCCCCCCTAAACGCCTCACGTAATTTGTAGACGCCCCCTTAGCGCGTGCGTGTTTACGGAAGTGCTGTAGAGCGGGCGCCTTAAGGGCATGCTGGACTCAGTCTTTTCCGTATTTAAAAAATAATGAAGCCTGATATGAACGGGGGGGTGTTTAATGGGTTCCTTGGACGATTTTTCATCAAATTGGTAGCTGCATGAACGTGTATCTCACCAAAATCGAGTAAAATAAGCCTTTTTTGTGTTGCGCAGCGTGAGAGCGTCACTTGTTTTCACTGATATCACCGACTACGAATCACAAGGGCGAAAACGAATGCAATAGCACCCTCGTCAATATAATTCCACTCACATATATCGCAAAACTTGTTCATTTCACCCAACGATGAAGCCTCAGAATTGTTTTCAGAAAAAGACTGTAATTGTCCGTATGAAGCGGTGGCCGCGGCCATGTTAGATCGTTTCGCCAACCTTCGTCTCGCCGTCCTGCGTTTCACGAACCGAAGTTCCTTGTTCAGCGCTATGACAGCTGAGCGGGAATTCAAACGGAAATAATTCGGAATAATAATAGTTATAACAATGCATTGTTATTATTATCATTATTATTGTTATTATTATTATTATTATTATCATCATTATAATTACAATTTCCGAAATAATGATAATAAGAATAATATCATTATAATTACAATTTCCGAAATAATGATAATAAGAATAATAATAATAATAATAATAATGTGATAATAATTATTATTATCATTGCAAAAAATGTACTCGAAAGTGGTGAAATTTGTGAATGAAAATGAAAACGTAGGCGCCATTTTTTTTTTTCTACCAACACTGAAATCCTGTGAGACGCACATAGTAATCAAAATTCCGGATCTTTTGAGAGATTTTCAAGTTTCAGCATAAAAAAATTAGATACGCCCTTCATTTTAATTTTTTTTATCTTGAAAATTTTGTGGAAATCGGAATTGCAATATTTTTCCAACATAATAATAATAATAATAATAATATTGATGATAATAACAAATATTATTATGATAATAATTATTATTATGATAATAACAATATAATAATAATTATTATTATCATTGCAAAAAATTTACTCGAAAGTGGCGAAATTTGTAAATGGAAATGAAAACGTATGCGCCATTTTTTTTTCCAACACTCTAAAATCCTGTGAAACGCACAGAATAATCAAAATTCCGGATCTTTTGAGAAATTTTCAAGTTTCATAAAAAAAAAAAACTAGACAAAGCTGCAGAGGTATAGAGTCGTATACGCCATTTATTATTCAATTTTTTTTTATCTTGAAAATGTTGTAAAAATCGGAATTTCAATTTTTTCCATAATAAAAATTATAACATAATAATCACAATTATTATTATGATAATGATTATTATTATTATAAATAATTAATATTATCATTGAAAAAAAATTCCTCGAAAGTGGTGAAATTTGTAAATGGAAATGAAAATGTATGCGCCATTTTTTTTTTCTTTCTCTACGAAAACTTTGAAATCCTGTGAAACGCATAAAAAAGTCTGATTTCAAAGTTCTTTATGTGAAATTTTCAAAATTAAAAAAAAAAACAAAAATTGACAGGGCAACGGTATAAAATCGTATACGCCATTTTTTTTTCACAAATAAATACTCATGTCCTGTGCAACGCATAGAAGAATTGAAATTCCGATTTCCACAAAATTTTCAAGATAAAAAAAAATAAAAATAAAGGGCGTATACTACTTTACACCTCTGCTTTGTCTAATTTTTTTATGCTGAAACTTGAAAATCTCTCAAAAGATCCGGAATTTTGATTATTCTGTGCGTTTCACAGTATTTCAGTGTTGGTAGAAAAATAAAAATGGCGCATACGTTGTCATTTTCATTCACAAATTTCACCACTTTCGAGTAAATTTTTTGCAATGATAATAATAATCATTATGATATTGTTATTATCATAATAATAATTATTATCATAATAATATTTGTTATTATTATCAATATTATTATTATTATTATTATTATTATTATTATTATTTTGGAAAGATATTGAAATTCCGATTTCCACGAAATTGTCAAGATAAAAAAAAATAAAAAAATGGCGCACACGTTTTCATTTTCATTCACAAATGTCACCACTTTCGAGTACATTTTTTTCAATGATAATAATAATAATAATCATTATAATAATTGTTATTATCATAATAACAATTAATAATAAGAATAATAATAATTATTATTATTCTTATTATCATTATTTCGGAAATTGTAATTATAATGATAATAATAATAATAATAATAATAATAATAATAATAATAATAATAATAATAATAATAATAATAATAATAATAATAATAATAATAATAATAATAATAATAATAATAATAATAATAATAATAATAATAATAATAATAATAATAATAATAATAATAATAATAATAATAATAATAATAATAATAATAATAATAATAATAATAATAATAATAATAATAATAATAATAATAATAATAATTTTAATAAAAAAAAAAAAAAAATAAGTCACCCAGAGAAAAGAAGAAACAAGAGGGAAAAGGAGACGAAGAGACAGTGGGAAGCTTGGGCAGAAGAATGGACGACAGGTGGGAGAGAATGATGAATTTCCTGACGGAGAGATTCGACAAACAAGAGGAAGGGATAAAGGTGATAGAAGAGGACGGAAAGGAGACAAAAAGAGAAGTAGCGGGACTAGCAAAGAAGCTAGAAGCGGCAAACGAAACGTGGAGGAGAGAAAAAACGGAACTAGAAGAGAGGATCAGAAAGCTGGAGAAAGAGAAAGAGGAATGGACCGAGAGGGAAAACAAGACGAGGAGAGAATGGGAGAGAAACATGGAAGAAAAACTGGATACCAAGATCCAGAGACAGGGAGACAAAGATCGGGAGGAAGAAGTGAAAAGAAGAAGATGGGAAGAGAAAGTGGAGGAAAAAGTAAAAAAGGGGGTCGGAAATCCAGAGGAGGGGAGGGTGAGAATGATAGAAAGGAAGATCAGACAAATGGACGACGAGATGGAGAAACAAGAGAGACGAAAGAGGAAGAGGAACGTAGTGATCAGAGGTCAAGAAATAGACGAGGCAACGAACAAGGCGGAAGTTGCTCTAAGAGCTCTGAGCACAGCAGCAGGAGGAACGATCGAAGCAGAGGACACACAGGTGATAGCAGGAGAGAGAGGGGGAATGGTGATAGTGAAGATAAAGACGTGGGAAGAAAAAAGAAGGGTAATGAAAGGAAAGAAGAACCTGAGCCCAAGAAAGATCTTCATAGACGACGACCTGACAAAAAGGGAGAGAGACATACAAAGAATGATAAGGGAAAGAGCGAAGGAACTGGGGAAAAGAGGACACGTAACCTCCACAGGCTACCAGAGAATGTGGATCGACGGAAAGAGACACGATTGGTGTGACTGGTCCGAAACAATAGGAGAAGACGGAGAAGCAGTGAGGCAGCCGAGACAGGGGGAAGGGGCAGGGGAGCAGTAAAGATGCTTTTCTGGAACGTGGCAGGATGCAGAAACAAGGACGAAGAGTTTTGGGAATTCGTGGATGAATTTGACGTAGTAGGACTAACGGAGACATGGATAGAGGGGAGAGAATGGGACAGCTGGGAGAGAAGACTGCCGAAGGGATGGACGTGGAAACACCAAGCGGCGACCAGAGAGGCGACGAGAGGGAGGGCTATGGGGGGAATACTAACCGGAGTAAGAGACGAACTAAAAGAGGAAGAATGGGAGGAAGAAGAAAAAGAGGGAATACAGAAGAGGAACATAAGGGTAAGAGAAGAAAAATGGACGATAGTCACGCTGTACAACAAAGGGGGAAAGAAGGAGAAGCTGGAAGAATTAGCCAACTTGGTGGAAGAGGACGGGAGAGGCAAAAAGCTGATAATTGGGGGCGACTTCAATGCAAGGACAGGCAACGGGGGAAGCAGAGGGGTGGTAGGAGAGGAAAGGGGGGAGGGAGGGGGGAGAGGGACGAGAGATAAAGAAATAAATGCAGAAGGAGAGGCACTATTGGAGGCGGCAGCGGGGAACGGATGGACGATACTGAACGGAAACATGCACGGTGACGAAGAGGGCGCCTATACCTACATAAAAGGGGCACACAGGACGGTGATCGATTATGTATTGGTGAACGAGGAGGCGTGGGAGGAAGTTCAGGAATTCAGGGTGATAGACAGGACAGAATCGGATCACCAACCGGTAACGTTGAGAATAACAGGAGAAGTAAGGACAAAAACAACAGAGAAAAAAACAAAGCAAACACAGCTATGGGGAGTAAAAGAGAGAGCAGAGTACAAGAAAAGGATCGGGGAAAAAGAATGGGGGGCAGAAGGGGACTGGGAAGAACTGAGTAAAGCGATAAAAGAGGCAACAGTAACAGGAACGAGGAAGACAGAATGGAAAATAGGAAAAAACGCTTGGTGGGACAAAGAATGCAAGAAAGAGAAGAGGGAGCTGAGGAAAATATGGGGGAGAGCAAGAAAAGGGAATTCAGCAGAGGGATACGCGGAGGCAAGGAGAAAGAGAAAGGAATACAACGAGAAGTGCGAAAACAAGAGGGAGGAATGGAAGAGGGAGGAAGAACGGAAGCTAGAGGCGATAAGATCGGAGACTGAGGCGTGGGAGTACGTAAACAAGTACAGAAAAAACAGAATAGGGGTGAGCGAAAAGATCTCAGAAGAAGAATGGTTAGGGTTTTTCATAGAGAGCCTGGAGGGCAGAAGGGAGAGACCAGAAGATGGAGAAAATAGAAGAAGAAGAGAAGGGGTAGAAAGAAGCCAGATAACGAGAGCGGAAGTAGAAGAACAAATAAAGAAGCTAAAAGAGAAAAAAGCGCCAGGAGGAGACGAGATAAGAAACGAAGCCTGGATACACGGGGGAGGGAAAGTAGGGGATAAACTGTGGGAGGTAATAAAAAAGACATGGGAAGGGGGAGGATACCCGCAGGAGTGGAGGGACGGAGTGATCGTGCCGATATACAAGAGAGGGAACAGAGACGAAGCAAAGAATTACAGGGGGGTGACGCTCACGTGCACGGCGTACAAGGTATACACGTCATTAATAAACAAGAGAATAATGAAGGAGATGGAGGAGAGAGGGAAGTTCGGAGAGACGCAAGCGGGATTCAGGAAGGGAAGAGGAACGATGGACAACATATACATCCTGAACCACGTGGTACAGACAAGGATAGCGAAGCCAAGAGGGAAAGTATTCCTGGTGTTCATAGATCTAAAGGCCGCATTCGATAAGCTGGATAGGGAGGTGATGTGGAAGGCGATGGAAGAGAGAGAGGTGAGCGAAGAGCTTATTGAGAAAGTAAAAGAGATATATAAAGAAACTAGGTGCAGAGTAAGAATAGGGGATACGTTGTCAGAAGAATTTTGGGTAGATAAAGGGGTGAGACAGGGTTGCCCACTCAGCCCGACGCTATTCAATATATACATAGCAGATCTGGAAGAAGTGATGAAGAGGGGACAGGACGGAGGAGTGGTAATTGGAAATAAGAAGATATGGACCCTGGGGTACGCGGACGACATAGTACTAATGGCGGAGACGCAGGAGGAGATGAAAGAGATGATAAAAAGGGGGGAGAGGTATTTCAAAAAGAAAAAATTGATAGTGAACACGGAGAAAACAAAAGTGATGGTATGCAGTAAGGGGGGAGGAAGGAGGAAAGAGATAGAATGGAGGTGGGAGGGAAGGGAGCTAGAAGAAACAAAGACGATGGACTACCTGGGATACAGATTCAAGAGAAACGGAGGACAGGAAGAACACGTGAAAGAAAGAGTAAGAAAGGCGAACCTAGCAATGGGGAAAATATGGAGTATCGGAGAAAGGAACTTCGCAGGAGACATCAGATGGAGACTAAAACTCTTCGACACAGTCATAAAGAGCATCATGCTGTACGGGGTGGAGGTATGGGGATGGAAAGAGAGGGAAGAAACAGAGAGGACCCAAGAGAAATATCTAAAATGGATAATGGGACTAGAGAGAACAACACCAGGATACGTAGTGAGAGAGGAACTAAAACGCGAGAAAATAAGCGTGACTACAGGAAGCAGAGCAATCGGATTCGAAGAGAAGATAGACAGGGACCAAACGAAGATGCTGCTGAGGGAATGCCGGAAGGAGACGAGAAGGGACGAGACGAGGGGGGAAAGAACAAAGTGGATGGAGGAGAGAGAGGGTTACCTAAACAGAAGCGGAATCAGCTCGGCGTGGGTAGAGATAGAAAGGATGAATGGAGGGACAACAAGAGAACAAATAGAAAAAAGGGACAGGGAAATACAAGAACAAGAAAGGAGAACAAAAATCCAAGAATCAAGAAGTACTCCAAGATACAAGTTAGTGATGACGGAAACGATGATACCGGAGTATATAAGAAATAACAAGGGAAAGAAGGATAGGGGTATAAGGACGGTAGCGAGGCTAAGATGTGGAAATGAAGAAAGAAGAAACAAATACTGGTTGGGAGAAGAAGAAAGAAAATGTAGGATCTGCAAAGGAGAAGAGGAATCGATGGAACATCTGACCGAAAATTGCACGGAAAGCCTGAGATGGAACGAGGGTGTCGAAAGCCTGCTGAGTGAGAACGGCAGAGGGGTGGAATGGGGTAGGAGGCTAGAGAGAGAAAGGCGCGAGGCGAGGCTGAGACACGAGGCGGCACGGGGGCAAGGGGAGGGCGGGCTGCCAGCGTGAGCCGCGGGGTTGACCCCTCACGGGGCAGTCCGGACGGGCAGCAGGGGAGTGGGAGTGGGAAAGGGGACAGAGCGGCAGATGATGAAGGTTAGCAGAGGAAGAAAGAAGGAAGAAAGAAAGACCAAAGCAAGAAAAGAGTAGGAGCGAAGCAGAAAACGAGAACAGAAAATAGAGAATCGAAATGTAAATATTCAGTTGGAATAGAACAGGGAAGGCAAAACAAAGGAAGCAGGGAAAGGAATACGTTAGATAGAAATGTAAAAAGAAAATGTAAAAATGTAAATATAAGTAAATAATAAATAAATAGAGTAAGAAATGAAGTAGGGAATGAGGAAAATGAAGTATGGAATGAGGCATGGAATGAAGTAAACATAATTATTAGTTAATAAATTAGAAATAGGATTAAGGAGAAATGTAAAATGGAAGGAGAAACGGGCTGTCGCCGAAAGGCAAGCTTGAGAGAAAATAAATATACATATAATATACATATACAATAATAATAATAATAATAATAATAATAATAATAATAATAATAATAATAATAATAATAATAATAATAATAATAATGATAACAATAATAATGATAATAATAACAATGCATTGTTATAACTATTATTATTCCGAATTATTTCCGTTTGAATTCCCGCTCAGCTGTCATGGCGCTGAACAAGGAACTTCGGTTCGTGAAACGCAGGACCGCGAGACGAAGGTTGGCGAAACGATCTAACATGGCCGCGGCCACCGCTTCATACGGACAATTACAGTCTTTTTCTGGAAACAATTCTGAGGCTTCATCGTTGGGTGAAATGAACAAGTTTTGCGATATATGTGAGTGGAATTATATTGACGAGGGTGCTATTGCATTCGTTTTCGCCCTTGTGATGCGTAGTCGGTGATATCAGTGAAAACAAGTGACGCTCTCACGCTTCGCAACACAAAAAAGGCTTATTTTACTCGATTTTGGTGAGATACACGTTCATGCAGCTACCAATTTGATGAAAAATCGTCCAAGGAACCCATTAAACACCCCCCCGTTCATATCAGGCTTCATTATTTTTTAAATACGGAAAAGACTGAGTCCAGCATGCCCTTAAGGCGCCCGCTCGCAAGCACGAACGTAAACTCGCACGCGCTAATCTTTCAACTGTCGCGACAAATTCGTCCTTCAAAATCGAAAGATGCATTTTTATTCAGTATGAATAGAACCAATGTCATCTCTGCATCGGACATAAGCCAGTAAATGCAAGATTCATGACATCTATGTCCACCGACCGGAATCGTAGCACTTCGATGCATCTATCATCCACAAAGTACCGATACGAGAAACTACTACTCACAGCTTGAAAGAACTATTATCAGACAAACAACCAAACCACAGCATAAAAGTGCAAGTAGTTGTGTACTATAATTGGTTAATCAATTTGAGCTGGTAATTTGACGAATAATAAACAATATGGAGCACAGTTGAAATGGACAAACGGTTCTCAAAATACGTGAAAATATTGTCAATTCGAAAATAAAACATCAGACACACAGAAAGAAAGACCGAATGTGCCCGCCAAGTACGTAGCTCTTGGTGCTTCGGTTTGATTTCAATAATAATACCGTTATCCGTCAGCGTACTCTGTAGATATCTTTCGATATCTTCTATTTCATAGCTACCGGTGGGAATAGTTACCACTTGATCACCTACGTAAATCTTATTGTGTCCAACGTCTACGTTGGAAATCGAGTTGAAGGTTAGCAATTCGATCAGACCCAATACGTATTGCTTGTAAGGGGAAAGTTCAATAGGCGGAAAGTACTGAGCCTCCAAAACAGAGGAATTTCCCGAAATGGTTAACGTTAAAGAGTCATCCATGATGGCTGAGGTTGAACTAATTTCGATTAATTATTTTTCAAGTTTATATAGGTTCACCTGTCCGCAAAGAAACTGAGACATAAGTGTCCACACTCGAACGTATCATAGTCTTGATATCGTTCATGATTATAGTTTACGCTACCAACACCGAGATATTTCACGAGGTCCGACGGCGGTCGAAGGTTACCGAAACTGTCAAAGTAATCGTCTTTTCGTAACACCTGCATGGGAAGTTCGACTCCGCGCACTGTAGAGGGTGCGCGAAATGGCTGATTCCCTTACCGGCCGAGAGCAGTGCCGGAATGCAGTCCTGCCGGAATGTGGACATGTGCACGGAGTGCCGGAATGTCCACATTCCGGCATTGTCCTCGGTCGGTAAGAGGATCAGCTATCTCGCACATTCTCCACAGTCCGCGAAGTCGGACTTTCCATATCAGGTTTTATACAAAAAACAGGATGTAGATCTCGTGCGGGTTGGCGATTCCTAACTCGTGTGAATGCCGACACTCGCCTTCGGCTCGTCCGGTATACCTCACACTCGTGTGGAATCGCCAACTTCCCGCACTTGATGCACAATATACTATTATTATCGATTTTTCTATACGCAACCCAATGAGTTCCCGGGCCATCTTTATCATCCAAATTTACGATTGCTGCTTCCTGCCTGCGCGGTCCGCTCTTCGGCAAGTCATTTCTCATAAAGACACCGTGAAAATATCGAATTTCAAATTTTTTCGTATACTTCGATAGATCCACATCGGTTAACGCTCGTCGAGGTAGCTTCATAATTAGTTTTTTGACTGTTCCTTCAGATGCAGACCGAAACCCTTCCTGAATGGTTTCAAATGGAGTCCTCTGCCAAGGGCTATGGCCTTCCATTGTTTTATTATGACGCTGACTTTCGTCAAGTTGACGCTTGGCTGAGTTTGCATCATTTACTGCTTTCGCAATTCCAGAAGCTCCGCCGGCTATAGCACCAGCAGCACTGACCCCAGCAAAGATAGGTATAAGGAAAGGTAGAAGGGCCCCGACTTTAGCTGGTACAGGTAGAATGCGCGGGGAGCGTATGTTCCGTTTACCACCTGCCTTCTTAACAACGCCGCGTGCGCCTCTGAGCGCTGACTTAGTGGCAACCTGTGCGCATCATTGCTTGGAATCATCGACTGTTTAGCTGCATCGATAACCTTTCTCAATGCCGTGGTCTTCTTCTTCCCCATTCCCATTCCGAATTTAGTTTTAGCTTTCATAGCGTTCGTTACAGCCCACGCGGCTGCCTTTTCGCCGAGATTCGCGTCACCAGCTAATACTCGTTTCCAAGCTCGCTCAGCTAATACCTTATCCGCCGGATGCCTAGCTTCAAGATTATCTCGGTTCTTCGAGTATGCTATATCATGTTCCTTGCATGCAGCGTCCAGGGGATTGATGCCTGGATCACCTCGAGCGAGTCTTTTCGTCAATTTTGTACCAGGTCCGCAATATTGGTAGCCAGGTACATGCAATTATACCGGGAGATTATTCATGATCCTGTTCACCAAACCTTTACCTCGTGTCTTAGAGTTTCGCTTGGCTTCGACTACCTTTTTTTGCTCTATGTACGATCATGTCCACGCTTTGACTGACGCGAAAACTATATAAAGGTGTTATTTATAGCTTATGAGATCAGTCACATTCGAGATGAACTTCAAGACGCAGCCTATCAAACTACCGATCATGAATTTCGATAATTTTTCATCGCAGACAAAAAAAGAGGGGAAGGGACACGGTGCATTACTACCGAACAGCGTACGCGCGGTATTCTGCGGTCCATCGAACTGCGGTAAAACCAATGCGCTACTCACACTTATAACGCATCCCAATGGACTCAGATTCGAGAACGTTTATGTCTACTCGAAATCTCTGAATCAGCCTAAATACGAGTTGCTGAAACAATTACTCAAAGCTGTAGATGGCGTCGAGTATTTTCCCTTCAATGAGCACGAGCAGGTTGTTGCACCAAGCGAAGCACGATCTAACTCTATTTTCGTGTTCGATGACGTAGCATGTGAGAAGCAGGACAACATCAGAGCGTACTTCTGTATGGGAAGGCATCACACCCAGCAAACAGTGGCATACCTGGTACATCATTTTGAGGTCACATTCACGAAACATTGCTACATTCCAATTTAATGTACCGGGTACATCACAGGTCTCTTAATCACGAACGTATCGAGTACGTACTGCTGTTATGTACCAGAGACCTCTCATTCAGGAAACAGTGTTACATACCATATAATGGATGCCGACGATGTACCAGCTACATTACTTGCACGGTGGCTGTGTTACATTACACAGTTACGTACAGATCATGTAAAAAGGTGACACACCCGAACCGAGGGGGGGAAATAAGTCCAGAGTTCAGTGAAGGATATATTGTATCTTTCTCCGGTTGATTCAATATCATTCTTACATTCCGAATCATTACTGTTGTTCGGATTATTTTTCCAAATTAAACTTAATTTCCCTCGGTTCAATTATTTAATTACTTTTCTTTGGATAATCCTCGACGCTTTGACTATTGTTGGTGTTACCTGGGCGAGGATATCGCAGGTTGTGCTGAAAAGTTAATCTTTGTTGTTCTTCCAATTTCTAAATAAAAAGGCTGACCTGGAATTCCTTCTCGCAATTTATCCATAATAGTAGTTTACATTTTGCAGAACATTTCAATTTAATTCCCCCAAGTCAGTGATGAACATAACCTCAAAGTATTTACGATCGGTAATAGTGAACTTCAAGACTGCGCTGGTTAACGTGAAACTGATATAGGGTTTATTGGGTTTACTAACGGAACCGCTAAAAAAGTTTGGTTGTGTACAGTACATCAGAGCCGTCGATTCATTGGATTTTCCACTTAATAAAAGATATCGAATTTGTGTGTTTTGGTGACTCTATCGTTCGCTATCTTATACATTCACATATTTGAATTTATCGGACGAGGCGAACCAAATTAATTAATTGTTGGTACCCACCAAGGAGAGATTCTTCCTCTATTCGAGCGTGCAAACCTTGGTGGGACCGATAAAAAACCTATAGAAAAATCAAATTTTTATTTTTAATTTATTTTTAAGTTTTTATTTTTAATTTATTTTTAAGTTTGCACGCTCGAATAGAGGAAGAATCTCTCCTTGGTGGGTACCAACAATTAATTAATTTGGTTCGCCTCGTCCGATAAATTCAAATATGTGAATGTATAAGATAGCGAACGATAGAGTCACCAAAACAAACACCTGACACTGGGACAATGACGTGTCTAGTATACCATAATACAAGTTTCGAGTAAAGATTCCTTCAGCCCCTCGGTGGTCTAATTGGACAAGGCGTCGCAGTACAAATGCGAAGGTCCCGGTTCAAACCCGGGCCGGGGGAATTTTTACTCGAAGAATTAAAAATAAAAATTTGGTTTTTTCTATAGGTTTTTTTCGGTCCCACCAAGGTTTGCACGCTCGAATAGAGAAAGAATCTCTCCTTGGTGGGTACCAACAATTAATTAATTTGGTTCGCCTCGTCCGATAAATTCAAATATGTGGATATCGAATTTGTGATTCATTAAGTTTTCTATTAAATAAGAGAAAAAGGTTCAGATTTTCTAAGACAGTTTGGCGTAGTGGGTAGAGCGCCTGACTAGTGAGACGGACGAGTGCCATTGAATGAGGTTCGAATCCCGGTAAAGAATGACAAAAGCGGAATTTCTTTCAGCGAGCTACATATACATTTTAATTGATCCAGAGTGAACGAAAAGTTGATAGTATACTGTAACATATTATAAAATGCGCGAATGGGGATTGAAATCGAATTTTTATTTAAATATTTTGCGTATGCGGCAGTTTCATTGAGGTACGTTGCTGAGATGTAACAGCGATGTTGGTAGTACGTCACGGATAATGTACCTGCGATGTAATTGTTACGTACTTGGTATGTATCTTCGTTGCATACGTGCGATATACCTATAACATTGGCGTGTTGCGGACATTACGCAGCACACGTGCCGCTCATGTGCCGAACATGGTACATCGCATGTGGCATCCGCGACAGACATGGTACGGCACTAGTACATCAATTTGTTTGCTGGGCAGTGTCGATAGTTTCTATCTCTGTCAGACGTACGCCCGTATTCCTAAGCACCTTGTGCATGACAACACCAACATGATCAAATCGCTCAAGCTAGCGCAGCGATTCGACGGAAACATCGCATGATAAAATCAGGAAAGGAAGCTGTAGAAAAGTCGATGAACGATGTCTTCAAACCTGTGGTAGTCCCCACTGCACAAATTAATAGATCTTTCAGAGGACACAAGACCCGTCAAGGAAGCAATGAAAAAGATTAAAAACGAAATGAGTCAAATTAAAGAGGAATTGATGAAACCGAAAGAAGAGGGTGATGAATTATTGAGATCTCAAGAAGTTGATGCATCGTTTTTAACAGCAAAAGATGATGAAGAAGACGAAGAAGAAATCGGAGATCAGTCGATGAGTGAGACACGTTCCGAGGAATTCAAGTATATCGAGATAATGAAAGATACGTAAATTGAGAAAAAGCGAAACTACTACGAGTCTGAAAAACCCATCCGGAGTCAAAAAAGCAACAAATTGAAAAATATAATGGGTGACTTACTCAAGAGTAGCCCTGCAGTGAAAAAACGTAGGGGGAAAGGTCTACTGCCACAGACTATGGTTACACAGCCAGGAGTTAGACAGGAATACGTTTTTTGGGATGAACCGAATGAGTTGGTGGAACGACTTCGATTACTCTGCGCTGCGTCTCAGGCAGCAGGAAACTCAAGTCATTCGAACGAAATAATGTCGGTTATCGAAGAATTACGTGAAGCAGGAATCATTTATCAATCAATAATCTCCGGCTGTGTGATCATTTCCACGACGAGCGTTGACGTGTTTGGACGACAATTGGAGAAGAGCGGGACTGTTAGTAACCGCGGTCTTCCCGGAGTATAGGATTCAAAATCACCGTGGAAGGACACATGGATAACAAGCGACTGGTCAATTTATCTGATCCCGTAGATCAGAACGACGCAGCTACTGTAAAAGTAATGCAATAGTATATTGTGCATCAAGGGAGGAAAGACGGTCTTTGCTTGCGAGCGCGGAGCATGCTGCCCAAGCCGACGTGCGCTCATGAGGTGTATCGCATTGCTGCCCGAGCGGCGAGGGGAGGGGCGAGCCGAAGGCTCGCCTCGTCCCCCTCCCGCGAGGGCAGCAAGATACACCGAGGGACCGCAAGTCGGCGAGGGCAGCATGCACCGCCGAGGAAGCAAGACCTTCCTCCCGCGATACACACGATATTTTTCGTCACACATGAATGGAAGGCCTATTTAGCTCTGTGTCGGTAAGGGGGGAAGAAACGATATGCGTCGCTAGGTCGGGGAGGCGCGTGGAAAGTCTTTCCACAGTGCCTTCCCTACCTAGAGAGGCAAAGCGTCGTTTTCCTCCTTACCGACAGAGAGCGAAAGTAGGCCTTTCCATTCATGTGTGACGAAAAATGCTATACAGCAAGAAGTGCGTCTCGTGTATCAAGTTACAGCAGCCTTGCGTAGCGACGTGGACGATACTACTCTAATGATTCAGCCTCTCGAGGCTCGGTTCCGGGAAGATTCGAAGAATCATCTCATCAACACCGAGACAGTACAAGACCTCGTGACTCGCAACGCACAACTCATTTCTAACATAGACGAGAGACTGAGAACATTAGAGAGAGCTGGAGAGCAGTTAAACGAGCGAATACTCGCACTTGAAAGTGGACGATAAAAAGCTAGAACTCGTGACGGAGCTGCATAAATCGGCGAGAAAAAATTACCAACGTCGACGTGTAGATGTTCGTGGTATCGACGAGACCTGGCAAGCTGATTTCGTTGATATGATGGCGTAAACGCTGGGCAAAATAGAGGCTACAAGTACTTGCTCACGGTCATTGATATCTTTTCAAAGTATGCGTGGGCTGTACCAATTAAGAGTAAGACTGGTGAAGATGTTACCAATGCCATGGAGTCTATATTCCTCCAGAGACGTATACCTAAAAAATTACACGTGGACCAAGGAAAGGAATTTTACAATACGAAATTCGAATCTCTCATGAGACGTCATGGTATCGTGTTGTATTCTACGTACAGTAATTTGAAGGCATCAATCTGTGAACGCATTAATCGTACGCTGAAAAGTAAAATGTGGATGCAGTTCAGTCTCCGAGGCAGCTATAAGTGGACCGATATTTTGAATGAGTTGGTATCCGCTTATAATAACACCAAACATCAAACTGTACGCACGAAGCCTAAGGATGTGTCAGCTGCGAACGAACAGCTGCTGCTACGTAATGTGTACCAGAAAGTTCGCGCTAGATCTACGAAGCCGCCGAAATTCAAAGTTGCAGGAGATAAAGTTCGAGTTAGCAAATTCAAAAACGTTTTTGAAAAAGGATATACACCCAATTGGACAACCGAAATATTCACTATCATACAGGTTTTGAACACGCATCCTGTAACGTATAAGCTGAAAGATTATCGAGATGAACCCATCGCTGGAGGTTTTTACGAAAAAGAGAATATGTCAAGTGGTTAGGTTTCGGTGATACGCATAACAGTTGGATAGATAAGAATGATCCGTAAAGCATTCGAATCAATAAATGAAAAAATTGATTTCAATAATGCATTTTTTTATTTCTCTACACACCTAATGTACATTCGTTCTTCAGATTTCACAAAAATTTTACAAAATTTTACAAAATTACAAAATGTTACAAAAAATTCACTAAATTTTACAAAAAAATTACTAATTTTTTATTCATACAAGCTATGTTTGCAAAATACTTTCTGTTTACTCTTGTAGCGTTAAGTGTTAGGTAATATGATCCCTCCGATAACACTCGGTACAGCTGAACGTGTCTCAATACACAATCAACCTTCTTTTATTTTATAGTTTCCCCACGGTAACGTATCTGTACTTCGAGGTAATAAGTACCTCTTATCATCATGCGGGTTGAGAGCTAATTTGAATTGTCTGACAGTTTGATCTACGTGGCATTTTATACGGAAAGTACATTGACTTCTTTTTTGTCTGCTTCTGTTCTGCAAACAGTCTTTAAAGTCGTCGAAACAAAGAGTATTTTGCACAAAATTCATCTTTACACCTTTAGATTTTTTTATGCAATCTTTATTCTCAACACGAACGCTGTACACTTTACTACGTAAGCTAACGAACTCTGTCATAATCCGTCCATTACATTCGTCTTTCATCAGGCCTACGATTTTCTTGTTACAGAGTGGCATACCGAATACATTTTCTGGAGGGTAGTCAGAGGTATCGAATTTATGAATATCGCGTTTCATCACTTCATAAATATCTTCACATCGCACTTCATAAATAAGACTGTCAGTGTCGGTGCATAACAGTTTACAATCATTATTGAACACAAGTTTCATGTAATCATAGTGGAAATCGTATACGCAAATTTTCGAGAGGTCTAAGACGGAGAATCCGACATAGATTGGTTTATTTAGCACGACCTCTAATTTGTTCAATTCTATAGCTACCAGGTTTTCACTGAAAACTGAACGGCTATGGAAGTTAGGCTTTGCGATCAGAGCTTCCGCACCGTATCTTCCAGCCCATTTCGTTACAAGTTCGACATCAATTCGTTTACGTACGTTTTCCATGGTCTTGCCGAAAACAGCATTAATTTGAACAGATATTTTTCAAAATCGTTCTTAGCCTGTTTGCGCATATTACTATTAAGATTGATATATTCTTTCATCCAAGGTGATTGGTTGAATTTCAAAACTCTGTGAATCTCTTTAAGCTGGAGACCGTATCTCAATGCCTGTTTTAAGCTGCGGTAATGTATAATATATCGATTTTTTGGATATAACGTTGTTAATAACTTTGCTTGTTTCTAACCGGGAGGCTTCATATGTTCTGGACACAGGGGTAGATCGCTATGGATGTCGTGAATGGCTTCCGGATACTCCAAGTCTACTTCCAGTATATACCCAACCAGTGAGTCATCGGGTACATCAAAATTAAATCCATCCACGTTACGCACCCATTCGAAACTACCATGAGGAAGATACTGAGTCATTGCCCATTCGTACAAATTGTTGACGTCATAATACGTTAGATACTTTGATTCTTCGTCCGGGTTGTAATCTTTAACATACCTATTATTAGCTTTTGCATATCGATTAGAGCATTGACTCACACCACCTCTGATGCCACGCTCGATAAACATAACCATATCTATATCGGTTAGGAGTTCTAGTTCAATTTTCGTGTATTTTAGCAGGGCATCCCACGAAAGATCTGGAGTCGTGTAATAGTGTGCAGGATCCAAATCATACGCTTTGAGACAACCATCCCGAAAATTTTCGAATACATCAGCCAAAAGTAGTACATCTGTTTTCAAATAGAGGTCAGAATATTCACCCAAGGTTCCGATATCGAATTCATTCCACACTCTTTGAGCATGATTATAGTCTCCGTCAGAGATATCGCTATCGTTCAAGATGCTGTAAAATTTGTCTTTAGCCGGTAAATTAGGTTCATCAAGCTTCTCCCACGAATCGAGAAATTCGTAGGGAAACACGCCTTTCCTCGTTAAGAGTTTGAATTTATCTTCGCCAAGATTTGAAAATTCCTTTCTCACTATTTTGAGCCCTTGAAGGTGTGACGCTAGTTTCTCTAACGATGAATTCATAAACCGAAACGATTCAATGAATCTGAATGCGATATCGCTACCCTTGACGTGCTTCGTGAACGATATATACCGCTGCTTGTTCAGCGGTAAAATGTCAATGCGAGCATCGAAATAGGTACAAACGTCTTTGATGAGAAAGTGGCTATCGTATCCGCTCAGGTTGTGAAAGATAACTGGAACAGTTCGTGAATCTTGGTAGTTGAGGTTGCAGCTTTCATGAGCAGGTCCTCGATAATTTCCAGTGAGATGACAGTGGTCTCTGACTTTTTTTCCTGCTACAATAGGCTTTTTGCAGACGTGACATACCAATGAATTTCTAAATGTTTTTTCTTGTTCCGGTGTTAGTTCATTCATTGGTATCGGACACCAAAATACTGTTTTCACCACACCTGCACGGAAAGTACGACTTTCGGCCCGCTGCGTGAACGGGAAGTCGTGCTTTCCGATGCAGAGGGTGGTGAAAAATAGTTTATTCCATACATGACCGGTAAGGCCGATTTCGCTATCTATTTTCGGGGGCCAAAGAGCGGTTTTACCGACCGAGAAGTTTCTACTCCCGCTGTGGGAGTGAAGACAGTGAATAAAGAATTTATCTACCAGTTTGATCTGCCGTACCGACCAAAAGACCGTGAATAAAGAATTTATCTCCCTAAAATGTAAGCACTGATCTGCCCGCGAAATCGGCTTCCGTTCATGTATGGAATAAAATATCGTGTGCACCACGGTCGCATTGGACGTTTTCGCTCCCTTGGTGCACAATATACTAATACAACCCACGGGCGTGAAACAGGCCATTCCCGCCCTAGGTGTGTAATATCCTATTCTATATCCTCGGCTAGCTGCAGTAGTTCTCGTACGAACCATTCGGCTGGTTTCAATCCTCGATACCTACGATAGTAGGATAACGTATCATCGTAACTACATTTCAGATAGTAACCTACACTGAAAGGTTCGTGTTCCTGGAACACTACAGTATTACACTGACTATCCTCAACGGGTAGCAAGGGACATTCGAAATCAGCATATTGGGATCCGACCTGTGGGCGTGGCTTAGCGAAAGTTTGTACTAGAATAGTTCGCGTTTCCGCCGCCAACGATATGCGCCATGCATTGCCCTATAATAGTACACGTGTATTTTAAATTATAGATTACTCGGTAAATGCGTTCATAATCATCATTTGGGCACTCATAAGCTGTAGAAAAGAAATTGGTTTCACATTGAGACATCGTTCCATAAACTTCTGTCTGTGCATTAATTTGTTTTCATTGATTCAATTTCCCCAAAATTACACTGAATACCATAGGAAGTCGCGAAGCTATCTGCATTAGACGAGTTTGCGTTTCCGCCACCAGACGTCGTGTTGCTACATGTCGGATCCCAATACCACAAAAGGGACTCTTTCCTTGTTGTTAAAATTCTTAAATGCTAACGTATTGTTCTCTATTGAAGGTAGCACAACCTTACACTTATTCACTTGCGCACAATCCAGTTCATGGGTATTCAGTTTTTGTGAACTCCGAAAATAGTGAAGACAGCGATCGCAGATGAATTTTTTCGTTTTTTCTTTCGAAAGTTGCTTGCAAACCAAACGAGACAGGTCTTTTATCCAGACGTAATGGAATCTCATTGACGTTCCTCTTCGCTGCTACTATCTTCATGGTCTATTTCCCTTTTCCTTGTCCTGAAATTCTCCCATATCCTTCAGGATTGGATCCCGCATATTCTCTATAAACCATTCTTTCAAATCAGTCCTTTGGAGGATCGGAGCATTTTTCGTGTTGAAATACTTGACCTCATGATGCCGTATTCAGCCTACATGATGCCGTATTCAGCCGCGAACACACTGTTGATTTTTAACGCGTTCTCTTTCTTGAGTACGTTTTTAAGGTAGTTCTGGAGGTACACGTATTAGCCAAAAGTTTCGACGGCAGCGCAGAGTAAAACCCGATGGTTATATCATGCCATCGGTTAAGAACTCTTGACAGAGCTTGTACACTCTGTCCGTCCTACACAACCACACCTCATGCATGGATAGGTCCCGTACACACAGTTACCGCGCGCCCATCGCTCCGTCGCAGCGAACACAGTGCAACTGAGCGAGACAGAGAGTGTGTCTCGGTTCCGTGTCGAGTAGAATTATTATTTTTCGTGAGTCGATATCTCCAAAAGTAAGTAGTGGAAAATTGCCATTTTTTTAAAAATTCATCCCACACTAGTACTGCATACACAAGTAGTTTTATTCGAAAATTGTAAGTCCCGTTTAGCGTCCATAATGAAAAGTGTAAACAAAGTCGTATCGGTTCACGTGTTAGGTATAGGCGCCGCGTACGAAACAACCGATCTTCAATTTCGATTATCTCACAAACTAAGTAGTGGATTGAATTAAAAATCGAGGAATCGATTCGTGAAGGTTGTTTTTACACTATACTGAAATTTCAGGCGAATCGTAAGTTGTTCGAAAAACTCCAGAACTACCTTAATTCGAGTTTTGAAGAGAGTTGACGCATCTGTCATAATTGCGATCGTGTCAACGTGTTTCAAGTTCACTATCACTCCCGATCGTATACGCTTCTCGAAAGCTGACTCCAAATCACACCATCTGACTCGATCGCTCCGATTATTACGCTTTTGCAATCCGCTACCCATCACCAGTAGACCTTTGAGGAAAAGATTCGCACCCTTCAATTGACCAATTGTAGCAAGATACTTCTGTTTCTCCGATACAGTTCTACCCTCCTTTCGCAACAGCTGTCCCAGAATTCGGATGCTCTTTGTACCACATTTCATTCACTTGTCTACTTTTTGAGCACTGACCTTACCGTTAGCTAAAAGAGTATAAGCTTGTTTCATAAGATGAACTGTTTTCTCACATTGTTCTACAGACATAGTGCCTATTTCACATCCGAAATTACGTCGCGCTGCAGTATAGTTTTTATACAGTCTTCCCAAGCGCAAGATCAAGACTGATGAACGAATGATAAATAAATCTCTTATGTAGAGTCTAATTAGCCGACAATTCGTTCATTCATGACGATGACCGTACTCTCTTATAGGAGGCGAACTGAGTAAAAATGTATCCGCAACAGGCAATATGTACGCATTTCGCTCAACGGTTCTTTAGAAATCGGAGAGCGTTAATGGCAATCTCATATTACTCACTGTAGTTTCATCATCCTACCATACACGATTGTTACAGTTTCACGCTGCAAAAGAGGATTGATGCATGAATCTCTGTGACTCTTTATTCCAAATAGTCTAACTGTAAATTAATGCGAAGTACTGGCTTGGCAGTCGCTGCATACGTTCAATAATATACCAACTTTACTCATTAACACTGTTATTAACAGACTACGAAAAAGGTCGATCAGATCGTAGACAGGGTGATATCAGATCGGAGACAGGGTGAATCATCGATCAGATCGGAGAAAGAGTGAAAAATCGATCAAATCGGAGATAGGGGAAATCATCGATCAGATCGGAGACAGGGTAAATCGTAACGAGGATACTCGACGGGCGCTCGATGACTCGGCAGTCGACAGATGTTCCCGCTCCCCGACCGGAGGGTATCCCGTTGTCAACCTACGATGACGTCATCCAGCACGATTCGACACGTTTTGAGCGCGCGAAAGCAGGGCATTTTTACACAATGCGCAGTGAACCTCAATTTCAAATCTCCCGCCCTCGCGCATGCGCAGTAGGCCGATATCGGGACTTTGAAATTTTCGGGTGTCGTCGTAGCCCTGCAGTTGCCTATCTACTGGGGTATTCCAGCCATTATCGCCCAAAATTTAAATCGACATTTTAGCATTGAAAATGCTTCCGTTTTCGGGGTATAGTGCACCACTGGTTCAGTATAGGGGTCCAGATATCAAATGTCACAAAAAGTTGTCACACGAAAGCGTTACGCTGGTTGAGCACCAATGGTTTCAGTGGGTCCAGATAGCCATGAAGTCTGAGGCTCGACGGTTGCGAAACAATTGAGAAAATATTGGAAACGTAAGCGTGAAATTCGCGAGATTGTACAGTATTATCCAAATATATGTATATCAAAGAATCAATTCCTCTTCTACAGATCAGATGAAATTCGGAAACAGAGAGCGATTTGATTTTAATCGAATTCACACTAACTTGAGTCACAAGCGAGTGCCCGCGGTGAAAATTCGAAACGACCAAAAAATAGAACGGGCGAAATGTCGAAAAGTGAAATTAACAACGATTCGAAATGTGAAATGGGTCATAATAAGGATAGGCCAGATAATCGTTATTTTGAAAGTCGATTTTTCGTTTTCCCGGAATATTCATTATCGCATGATAAATTTTTAGAATAAATGAACGTTCAAATAAATAACCCTTTCGCTGATACAGCCGTTCGATTTTTTAGGCACGTCATTAAGAAAAAGATCGTTCTTCTCATGTTCCGTGATTTTTAGATTCGTATGGAAAAAAATCGAGATATCGGTCATTCTGTTTTTGATCGTTCGGAATTTGTAAAGTGATCCAAAGGTAGCAAATCCAAACGCAACAAAACAAAAGATTGTCAAAACATAATGCACAAAGACGATAAAACAGGGGACATTTTCAATGCCTCGGATGCTTGCGTTACACGCAAGATCTGTAGGTTTTTTTTAATTACTTTTATAATTTTATGCGATGTAGGTCTATAGCACAGCAGCATCTGTGAATTTTTTCAAATTTTTAGTTTCAACCGTTTTCTTCTTATGAATTTCTCAAACTCCGATTAGAATACATCGTTTGATCCTCTGCAAATAAAACACGAGTATTCTACATCCAAAAACTTAATTTTTACCACACCTCCACCGAAATTTCGCATTCCTGCCCTGTTTAGCGGGAAGGAAACGGCGCATTCCTGCCTTACAGAGAAGTAGAGAATTCGTTGTGCCGCATGCGTCGACCTCCTCTCCTACCCACAACAGGCTTACGACGCCATTAGTCACGCGCCTCAGTGCCGATTGTCACAAGAATCGGTTGATTCGATTCTAGCAAGTGATAATAATCGTGATAATGAGCACGTCGGAAGATTCCTACGAAAGTGATTGTGATGATGAGATGCCGCGCAATATCGAAAGGGAAGCAGAAAGCATTGCGAGTAATTTATTACCTGAAAAATCGCGTGCTAGATACACAGAATGCTACAGGGCGTTCATGGCGTGGAGAGCGGAAAACAAAACAAACGCCTTGACGGAGGACGTTTTTCTTGTGTACTTCGACGAATTATCATCGAAAATAAAACCGTCTACTATGTGGAGCCGCTGGTCGATGTTGAAGAGCGTCATGAATATCAATCATGGAATCAACATCGATAACTACCAGAGACGAAAAACGCTCATGAAAAACAAGTCCAAAGGATTTCTATCCAAAAAAGCCAGAGTATTCTCATGGTGTCAAATTACAAGATTTATCGATGAAGCTACGGATAACATCTACCTAGCAATGAAGGTCAATAGTTAAATACATACGAATATAACCATTTTTTTCCCCGGGTGAAATATTATTTTGATATTTACAAAAATCATTATGTTGTAGGTTATTCTCGTCTTCGGTCTCTGTGGAGCGCTGGGGTCGATCGAGTTCTGCAATTTAACGATCACTGATGTTGAGGATACTGGCCCTCAATATATCGTGTCAATTCGGGACACCAAAAACTATTATCCAAGATCTTTCGTTATTGGAGCTACTTACTACAAGAAAGTCAAGCAATATACAGCTGTAAGGCCAAATGATACTGATACCAACAGATTCTTCCTGAATTATCAACACGGGAAGTATACGCGTCAAGTAATTGGTAAGAACAAAATCAGTGAAACGCCAAAAACCAAAAAACTCTCTGGAAAACAAAAAAAGAATTTTCGACCAAATCGTGAACTCAGAAAAACCATCTAGTTTGACCGAAGACTCCAACTCGGAACAGCCAACTACGTCAACCAAAAATTCGCATTTAGACCCGCCAGCCGCTACGTTAACCGAAAATTCATTCGAGTTCAGACCCGTCAGCTGCTACGTCAACCAATGACTCAAATGCAGAATCGCAGGCTACTACGTCAACTGACAAATCACCCACAAGACAACCAGCTTCTTCGGTCGAAACAACCGAACATGACTTAGCGTCGACCGAAAACTATGTCAAAACAAACGCAGCAAAACCATTACCATTAAATGAAGGGTGGCACGGCAAAACGGTGTAAGTGCCAAAAAATCGAAAATAGGTTTTTTTGTTTATAAAATTTTCTAAAATCCGTACGCACGTTCTTGCAAAACGATATGGCTGACAAAAATTTATTCGCGATGATATAAAAAGTTGGCACGGCAAAACGGTGTAAGTGCCATCTGCAACATCTCACAGTGTAGGTGACGGATTTTTTTTTTTCAACGAAAATCAATATTCTGAACGCGTAATATTATTTTCTTTAATCTTAGTTATTATCAGAATCAGATTTACCGGAAGTATTTCATAATTTATAATCGTGAGAATCAACAAACTAAAAAATATGAATTACCGAGTGAATTACAGTTGATGATCTTCAAATGAAAAAGATTAAGCCCACATTGGAATTCAAATATGATAATATTCACTTACGAATGAAAAAAAATTGTAATTCATATAGTGGAATTCAATTTTTGAATTATGTGTTTATTTCGTTGGATGCGTATGATATTGGTTCAGAAGGGAGTTTTTTTTCGCGGTGTCCGTTGTTTATTTCTCTGAGCTGACGTTTTTTTTGGAGATGATTGATGAAAAACATCTAATATCGATGAATCGGACTAGTGTTCGTACTGTTCTACTATCTTTTTCATCGAAATTTCACGATATTGTATGAAAATTATGTTCATTTTGGCACTTACACCGTTTCCCATCCCTCCCTCGTCCACCATTTTGCCCCGTAATATTTGAAAATTTATACGAATTTGGAAATCTATAACCGAATCTTGTTCATTAAGGTTCAAGCTTTCGATTCATATTTTTTTCATAATTTTAGCATTGTAATTGCGTTCTTAATCAGTATCCAGATTAAAAATAAAAGTTGGCACGAAACGTGGCACTTACACTGGCACGAAAAAAATCGACTTTCGCGAACCATTTTCTCGAAGACAGATGGCTGTATTGGATCGGTTCTTGCGCCATTTCAAAGAGCTCGCAAAACTCTACAAAGTACTTTCTCAGATTAAAAAAAAATTAGTTCGTAGAATTTTGGGACAGTTTTTTTGCTCTCCTGAAAAATCATTATGATGGCACTTACACCGTTTTGCCGTGCCACCCTTCAAATATGAATTCTCCTTAAAAAATTCCGTTAACAGCAATCGAAAATTTGCACTCCGATGAACCATCAGCTAAGCGATTAAAGAAAATCGTTATTCCTAAGAAAGCTTCCGCTACGAAGGAAAAAAACAAGGATTGTATGGAAACAGTATATATATATTATTTATTAGTTTTGAGAAAGATCTCTACATATGCGTTAACTGAAATACGGATAGATGATCCTATATTTATTTCTTATTATTTTTAAATTAAAAAAATATCTCTAAGGTTGTACCAGATTGAAGAAAAATGTTTCTAACATTGTTTATTAGTTTTTAGAAACGATCTCTACATAATATGTGTTCACTAAAATACGGAAAGATATTCCAATATAGTTTCTTATTGCTTTTAATATAAAAAAGATATCTAAGTCACTCTAAGTGCATGTTTTTGCCAAAATAAAGACAAACGTTACTAATATTGCTTATTAGTTTTAATAAACGATCTCTAAATACATGTGTAAAAAAGTTTTTAATATGATTTATTGTTGTTATTAAGAAAAAATCTTTGGAAATGGATATTTAGTAAAATAAATATTAATATGTTCGTATTATTCGAGCTAAGAAAAAAAAAGATTTGGTGTAATTTAATTCTTTATCACTCAAACTCAATTCTAAAAATTCAAATTCATATATTTCATGATATATCTCAGAAAGCTGAGAATCTTAAGCTTGGAAACATGCGTGTGAATAAGTGCAGTGTATGGGAGGAGGGGGAAGTGTACGACGCGTGTGCATTCTAACCTCCAATTCCCATACACTTTTGACTCGTTCCGAAGTTTTATGGAGAAATCCGTGTCAGATATGGTAAAAAAAAAGTATGCGCAACACGGGACGGAAATAGGTCATTTCAACTCGCGTGTTTGACACCCTCGCACCCGAGCCGAACACACGCGGGTTGAAATGACCTACTTCCCTTCCTGGTTGCGCAATATACTATTTTGAGACCCATTCAATCGTCGGGGATTCAATTTTTCTACTACTTTACCTACAATAACTACTCTAATACTTTACCTCCAATCATGATTGAAAAATTGTTTTTCAGTACCTATAAATATTTGTGTTAGGCATCAGAGTCTAGATGAGAGGTATTCCTGATTGAAAATGTCATACCCCTGGTGCAAAAACCTCTCGCCAAGTTCATTAATCTGGTGATAAAGTTTTGCAAACGACCACTCGGGGGCACCAAAAAGACCCGCCACTACTTAAATTTCTGTTCCAATGAATTCTTCTGTCAATAAGCTTTCTGCAAGTAGTTAAATTGTCAAATTCAATTTTCGTCTTCATATTTATTCGTTCATAATTATCATCATTATTCTTTGACAGGCATCTTCTTTGCAGTAGCGTCCGATTTCATTCCTTTCCCAGACAGTCATTTTTGTAGACAAATATTTTTGTAGAGAGACTTTTTAATTGGTCAGATACTTTTGTGGTTGATTACCACATTAATATACTTGGCCAGAGGTTTTTCCGCCAGGGTACGATATTTTCAATCAGGAATACCTACTCCTGATCTAGACTCTGATGCGTAACACGAATATAATTTGTAGGTACTGGAAAACGATTTTTCAATTATGATTGTATTAAGTTTTTTGACGTAGAATACCTGTGATTTGTTTGGAGAGGATCGAACGATGTATTCTAATCGGAGTTTGAGAAATTCATAACAAGAAAACGGTTGAAACTAAAAATTTGAAAAAATTCACAGATGCTCCTGTGCTATAGACCTACATCGTATGAAATTATAAAAATAATTGAAAAATGTCGATATAAATCTTAGGCGATAATGGCTGAAATACCCCATATATTCTGCTGCGTTACGTGTGTTCGCGTTCGTGTTTTTTTTTTTTGGTTTCCAAAATTGAATGACTCAGGTTCGGTTGTCAAACTTGAAACGAATAATTTTTTTTTTTTTCACGGTGACCTTCAAGCAGCTATGCAAATTCTCTCAATTGTTTAATATTTCTGTATCTCAGTCATCAGACGAAGATTTTGTAGGCAGAGTGGGAGCAAGACTTGACATCCGGCCATTTGAAGAGAATTTACACACTTAAATTCGCATGAACCGCAATTATAATTTGCACATGCTCGGCGATTGCGCCTGTCTGGGCTTGAAAAGAAATGTCAATGAATAATGATAATATTGCGAAATGTTGAATATGTTACTGGAATCAATAATTCTTGATACTGGAAAAATATTTTGAAATGTAGCGCTGACCAGATCTACAGAAATAATCCTAATACCAGAGTGTATAATCTAGGAATGAGGAAAAGTTAGTTAGTTAGTTACACAAGTGGGCAGCAGATAAACTTAATTGGCCAATCAACAAAACTTCAGACTTAACAGCAGTCTTGTTCTGAGTATCTGATTTTTAACAGTTCATTCACTTATCAGGGATTGAGCTCTCCGAGTAATTATTGCGAATATATTTCCAGATAAGAGTTACTGGATGTTGGGTTTAATTGGCATACAATTCGGTTCAGATTTAATCCCGAAGACCATCATAACTGGTTCAATATTTCAACGATTGGTTTTGTAAAACTTGAAAAATAATCACATCTAATGATGAGCAATGACTTCACTCGTCAGCACCTCTCTGATTCAGGCGTGATTGAAATTGAAGAAGAGGATGGTGAAAATATCGTACAGACACTACTTCATCGGGAATATAGTAACTAAATTGGATAACCACTTTGGACTTCTAACTTAGATCACTCACTTCTCCTCCAGCGATTCTTGGAACAATATTTCAATTTTTAATTCTTCTCAATGGAAATTCTCAACTATTAGAAAATCACCAAAACTCAAACTAACTGCCTTATTCACTGATTTAATAGTATTGACTGGATGACCGCGTGACCGATTGACCAGCTTGCCACCGGAGTGAGAGTCGTACTGCGTTAAACGTGAATATCGTTGAGATATATACCTCAACTAGTGAGTCTCCCCTACTCCTTCCACGTACATATTACATCTACACACCTAACAAATGTAACCCTGTAACGCAAATCCTGGACGGTTTGCACTTTTTCAGATGAGCTGGGAACATTCAACTTCCCGTTGCACTATTGGCCGGTTCCATCTCAAATCGCCTATAAACGATCCAGAAAAAATGTATATCATTCTCCAACGAATTTAAGGAGACCCGTTTTTTTTCTCAATTTGCTATAAAAAAAAATTGTCGCCCTGAACGGTTAGTCTCAACGATATTTTTTGTAGAAAACCCACTCTTACGAATCTCGAAAATTTCGTTTCTCGTTGAAACAATCGTAACTTTCCAACCAATTGACGGATTTTAGGTTTTTTTTCAAAATGTGTGTATTTCTGTATCCTTTCAGGCGGTACCAAGATGATAATAATCGATTAGAAAATGCCAAAGTTATTCGCCATAAAGTAAAATAAGGCGAAGAAATTCAACCACGATTTTCGGCAATTGCATATTTTTTAGTGTTGCCGTCGAAACAAGATTAGAAGAGAACTGACCATTTCTCGTCTCGTCTTGTCTTGATGCGGAAAATTTCTTGTCTCGTCTCGAAAAGATCTAATAGTATATTGTGCAACGAGTGGGCAAAAATGACGATTCTGAGTAAGTGTGAATATAGCCGCACGAGCCGAAGGAGAGTTCGGATATCAGACGTACTCAGAATCGTCATTGCCCGCGAGATGCACATAATATTTTTCCCAATAAATATATAAAATTAGGCGATTTTAGCCGTTTGCTGAAAATGAACCAAACTAGCAAACCATTTCTCCACTAGTGAAGAAATGAGACCATTCCTCAACTAGTGAAGAAATGGTTTGCGTGTGTTGTGTTCACCAGTGGGCAGGACTAGTTTTTGTTCGCTAGTGGAAAAATAATTCTCTATTTCCCAATTCATTGAGAAACAGCGTCTTTTGTTCATTTTCAGCAGACGGCCAAAACCGCCTATTTTTACATATGCGTTGGGAAAAGATATATTCCCTGTCTCGTCTCGAAAAGTTTTGGTCTTACGTGTACAAACAATGTATGAGTTTTTTTTTATTGTGAATTGAGTCTACATAGTTTTCAAAATACCGCGAGATTACGATGAAAATGAAGTGCGGCTTTCGTATGCACAGGATCTTTGAAATTTGAATGGTCTATGCTGAAGCCGCCCTGAGTGTGAGTCCAGATCACGGTCGTATACACAGGTCGGGCAACGGACGTGGTGGGTGTAGCCCCCGTTAGAGGAGTCACCAGTATTTACATTTTTAACCACTACGGGCCACTGCTATCGCGGGATGTCGAGAAGCGCATGCGCCGTTGAACCTACCCCACGATCGTGCCCACGGACTTATTGGACGGAGCGATACCTAAGTTTATAGGCGAGGGGAGGTGATTATCCGGGGAATACATTAGGTAGCATATCGGCCATATTGATGTGACGTTTATGCGCCATATTCAAACCAGTCGCTCCAAATAATACTTCCTACCGGTGAATTGTGGCATTTAACTTGCGTTTTGCGCGGGATTTGGTCGTGCAACCGACTGCCGCACGGTGAGGCATGTTGGTTACAAGACTACAAACGAAAAATAATAAACAATCTAGTTGAGTATCAATCTATCGTACATTCTAACCTCTAAAATTATCAAAACATATTTGTGAGCACGTGGTTGGATTGATATCACTTTTCAATTCAACTGAAAAGATTTATTACAACCCTTGACACTTATGATTGCTGTTTGTTTTGGAATATCCACCCGAACCTGAAAACAAACAGTGTGTATACGGTGTATACGCCGTGGTATACGCGTACTATATCTATATAGATGTCACCTATCAAAATGGCTGACCGACGGATTCCCCTTCCGTCTTTTGGCACAGGCCCCGCAAGGTATCGCTCCGTCAATAAGTCCGTGATCGTGCCCACGATCCCTCGATAGCAGCGACGCATGTGGCGGCGAGCAGAAAGAAAAACCATGCCTGTAACGGAGACTCCTGGCATCACAGCGATGGGTACCCCGTTGCCCGACCTGTGTATACGACCGTGGTCCAGATTCGAAATTCATGAGGAATCGCGCATGCGCAATGGCACGCAACGATACTCACTTATTTTTCCTTTAGAACAGATTCTTGACTTTCATCGAAACAAAACTGTGTGCACGTGATCAATACGATAACAGGTATGTATCGTAAAATACTGGTACGTACGGCTATTTCAGCCGAGTTAGGTTGAATAGTAGGGGGGACCGGGGCAAAGCGGATACCCTCCCTGGAGGAAATAATTTCTACGCCAAAGTACGAAAATTTCTACGATTTTCTACAGAATATTTTTACTATTTTCTACGCCAATTTCTACGAATCTCTATGAACATTTCTAGGAATTTCTATGAACATTTCTACGAATTTCTACAAACATTTCTACGAATTTCTATGAACATTTCTACTATTTTCTATGTCGTTGTAGGGCAATTGGAACACTGTCGTAGTTTTGGCGTAGAAGTTTTCGTACTGCTTTTCGTAAATTTTCGGTGTTTTGTGTAGAATATCTGGTAACATTTTATACGAAAATAATTTTTACCACAAGCTACGAAAATTGTATGATTATCTACGAAAACTTCTACGATTTTCTGCCTGTTTTGGAACATTTCGTAGTATCTGTGTAGAAATTTTCGTAGAATGTAGTACTTTTTCGAAGATTTTCGTAGATTTTTCCATAGAAATTCCTGCCAGTGGGCGATTCGAACTCAGCCCACTTCTCCGGGCCACCCATTCAAGTACTGACCGCGTCCAAACGTGCTTAACCTCGTTGATCACCAGAGTTACGGTCTTCAGGTCACTCCGTTTCATCTTTAAGATTTTAATACTTTCTGGCAATATCAGGTTAGCGACTGACATGCATGGAACTTCAAAACTTTTTCATGTTAGTCAACTTTCATCTTCCAGCAGCTTTTCGATGAAAATGATACATTATCGTAATTTGACGTAAAAGATTGTACTATTGCACGGAGATGGCGAATAAGTGTGATACCTTTTTTTCGCTATTGGGCTTTTCACTTCTGTAGTGGAAAAATGTAAATTAACAGAATTTTTCGGATAATACTAACGATTCTCCACGAAAGAACATTCCGCCTCATTCCATTTGTAGATTTTCGAACAGTGTCGTGGTTATTCGTAGAACTAATATTCCGATGCTTGTGGAAAGTAGAATTTCGAAAATTCTCATAAAAATTAGTAGTTTTCTACTGCTAAAATCTTAGTCTTCAAACCAATAGAATATCAGTTCTACGAGTATCTACGACGATCGACAATCGATGTAAAGCTGAATAATTTTTCGTATTCTTGGAAGTGAAAAACTACGGATAATCATAAAAAAAATACCAAAATATACAGTCTTGAAGTAACGGAAGTATCATATCTACGAATATCCATGAAAAAATACGGAAAACTACACGGAATTTTGAATTAGTACGAAAATCACGATTTTCTGCACATTTTTAGGCTTGAATTTGATCGTTGTTTGACGTAGAAGTTTTATTATTTTGAGTACAATTTATTTTCAGATAAAATTGTACGACATCCTATGAGACTCAACGAGCTTCGATATCGTTATTTTGAATTGAATATTTTGTATAAATCCGAAATTCGAAAATAATTGGAGTTTGTTGCAGAACCGTACGAAATTGTACAACATGCTATGAAATTCTACGAGCTTGAATTTTCTTATTTCGAATTAAATATTTTTTTCTTTATACTTCTTCATATTTCTTGAAAAATCGGGAATAATTGGAGTTTCTTGTAGAATGGTACACAATTATACAACATTCTACGAAATTTGAAAAGATGTACACAATGAAATTTTTAAACTTACAGGGTGAAAACAGTATCCTGTGCAAATCCAATCGAAATCGGTTCGGCGGTTTGGCTGAAAGCGTGTTTACAAGCATCTTCAACGATTTGACACCGAGATGCAGGTGTCGGAAAAATCCTTCGAAATTCCCAAAATTTTGATTCGTGATCAAGAGGCTGTATTCAAAGCCCACTGTAGTATCTTCAAAATTGACGAGGTTAGCCAACGCCGTTTCTCGATCGGAAGTCGGATCGAGTGTACAGAGTCACTTGCACATCTCCGAGGTACGAATAGTATGCCCTGCAAATTTGATCAAAATCGGTTCAGCGGTTTGGCTAAAACTTTGCTTACAATAAATGGCGGCCATATAGACCACTCTTGAAAATGCTCGAACACGATTACCCAGGAGTCAAAACGTGCTTCCTATTATATGATTTTAGAATTTTCACTCGATCCGACGTTTTTTGCAATGCAAATGTATAAGGCATTCCGTTTTCAACGATCGTGCCTAAAAAGGAGCTATAAAACTTTCAACGTCCACGTCGTTAGCTCTGGATATCGCTAAAGGAAGGTTATTGAAATTCAGAATTCTTATAATAATATGCGTTCATTCATTCATACCCGTTTATATTCGTCAAGTAGAAAATTGCTAAGTCAATATGTTCGTGAATCGTGCCAGTGTTGCTAAAACCGACACTGCGTAGACTCTACGAATATCTACGAGAATCGACGCGAAATAAAAGGTGGTGTCGAAAATGAAAGATATTCTCATGAAAAAAGACGTTGATTTTCATAATTTGTTATAGAAGTTCGTAGTTTTGTACGAAAGTTTACGAAAGTTTACGAAATTTCACGCCAAAAAAAATTCTACCTCATCGTGCCGTAGATTTCATTTATTCAAATACATAACTGTATATTTTCGTTGTTTTTCGTCAATAGTTGCAGATCAGAAAGATGTAGTTAATTTGCATTCGTTAACTGAAATAGTTTGTCATTAGAAATCGGAAAGTTGCATTAAGTTTTTTCGAAATTCTTACTTCCTTACGAAAGTCTATGACATTCTACGAAAAAAAAATTTCCATGATCGACTTATAATTTTTTTAAAGTTGTTGATTAAGAATTGTGAATTTTCGTCATAGATTGCAGAAATCCGTATTTTTCTATGAAAAAAATACCTCTTTTCTGCGATTTTCTACCGATTTCGACGAATTTCGAAATTTTTTAACCATTTTTCACATTGTTTAACAAATTTCTACGATTTTCTACATTTTTCACTTTTGTCGTACTTTGGCGTAGAAATTATTTCCACCAGGGCTAACACTAATTCGGACATAGAACATAAAATTTCGACTAAAGCTTCATCATATCGTATATATTTTGTAGTTTGTACCTTTAGGTAAGCGATTATGATGGTCGAACCCGATATTATTGCGATGTAGTTGTGTCATAATCGATATAAACCTAACCTGCAAAATGATCACTTTTCCCCGATATTGGGGTAAAGTGACCAAGCCTACGGGGTAAAGTTATAATAACTGGAAAAATTCGTATTATGATGAAAATAACGTCAAAAGATTGCAAGATCCGTATATTTAGCCCTGAGTCCGAGAAATGTATGTGACTGTGTAAATGTGTAATACTTACTTGAATCGAAAATGTTCGAAACGCTACACCGCTGTCGTAATGTATATGTCACCCGAAGTAAGGTTAGGTTGACGCTCGGCGGCTAACAGCGCCGCGCTGGTGACGTAGATGGCCACTTTTTTACCGCGCAGGTAATCCGACAACAATTTAATTGAAAACTTAATGCAAACTATGTGTAGCAAAAAAAAATTGATGGTACCATGAAGTAGACGTTACAAGGAATCGAGAAAAAAATAAACCTAGTCAAACCGGGAGAAGTCCGATTTGACTCAAACTGGATTTGCCTCAGACAATATATTATACACAAAATTATTCTACACGGCGTTATTATGTACGGCGTTATTTTACACAACATTGTTTGACACAGATTTTATTGAGCACGGTTTGACTCAGCGCGAAATTTGTAAGTGTCTTTTTTCTCGCTGCGGTATTATGTACACACAATTTTTCCCACACGGATGTATTTCGCACAGATTTTACTTTACACGTTTTTGTGAAACCGAGATAAAATAGTATATTATGTAGGAGAACGATCAATACGAGTCGAAAAAACCAAAAACTTTTAGGTTTTCAACGTTTCGACGGCTAATTCACCGTCCTCATCAGGAACTTTTATTATGGAAAAAAAACAAAAAAAAACATTGTAGGAAGAGAAAGTTAGACATGAAGCTTGTAAGAAAACCTTATAAAATAATGATAACAGAATATACATCAGTACCTTAAAACAGTAATCCTAAAGAATCGTTGGCAGAAGTAGGGTAAGGCTGCTATCGATGGACCCCCTAAGCAATGTTGGTCATAAAAATTGCATTTTGAGTCGAAAATGCAAAACCACTGGTGGATGTTTTCTTTGAAACCTATTCTACAGAGCAGTCACGAGTGACCGAGGTTATGGTTAATCTCGGATTATTTATTACCGATGTTTTGTTTTTTGAATTTGGTCCATTCATGGCAACCCTGCTCCATGAATGGACCACCCCATCTCCTTCGATGGACCACTAAAAATAATGAACATGAAACCATATAATGACCCAATATATTGGTCTAAATGATGAATTGCTGACGTATAAGTAGATTTTTTAAATCTTCATTAGAATAACAGTCTCAAATCTTATAGAATGGATTTCAATTGCTCAGTAATAGAACGTAAGATGGACTTATGATACTTAAAAACTATTACTGACAAAATAGAAGTAATATTTCTTTTGAATTTCACACGACTGCGACAAACCAAACCATTTATCTGACGTAGACTCAACGAATTAGATAAATATCTGTTTAAATGTTTATCAGTTTCACCACAGACAAAAATGAAGCATAAAATTCTTCGATTTCACACCTCTATGAATTTCAAAATAATCTCCAAGTATTTGGAAACAAGATAAAAATACGTTCAAATAAATTGTGGGTCAACCACGATAGATGCTCTCAAAAGTGTCTTACAAACTGAAAAAAGTAATGCCTTCCATGCTGGTCCATTCATAGCGCTGTTGCCCGGTTCATCCATGGAAATTCGCATCGCAACACATAACCTATCCTATTACCACAGGATGAAAAGATACGAAAAGAAGTTTCAATATCATTTTTAAGAGCGAATCATAAGCTTCAAAACCATCCAACACGATTTAGGAAAAATCACCAATACAAGGGTTCAAACACGTTTGCAAAATTAGGAAAAATAAGATCAAAAAGGGCAAATTCCTACCTCACTCAATTTCAGCACAGCTATGGCACCCATGTGACTGTTTTTAACATGGCCACTCTCTGGCCGCTAGTAGACTTGATTCGCACTCATAGTAACGCCAAGCACCAACAAATACCTGAGATATACCACCGGTCCATCGAAGGCAACGGTCCATTGATAGCAACCTTACCCTAATTTAGAAGTCCAGGAGCAAGGCATAGAAAGGGTTAGCAGATTTGACACGGAAAACGAGAGGTGGAATCAGTAGAGAATGAAAAACAATAGATGTCGAAACACGGATGCCTGATACCTCAATCCAGCTGTCACTTAAGATAAAATGTTGCAGAACATGATTCTGCTGAGTCGTGATTCTAAAATTGGTCGTAAGGACAAAGACGAAGCACAGTAAAACACTAATAAACGATATCGTGACGGTGACAGGATAACCGTTACTTCAAACGATATGGAGACGTTTATAAGCACGTAACAGACTGAAACCAAGGGGACCTCTGATGACTGTATTGTCAATTAGTAGGACACGGTCCGTTGAAATCGAGACTCGCAACGATAAGACAGGGAAATTCAACGAGAATACAATGCGGTAAACAGAACTAATCGGAGCAACTCTTAGACCGAAGCCTGAGAAGCATATTAGAATACGGTTGGTGTAATTTCTTGGTATCAGACTTGATGTTTAAAGAACTCTGTTGTAAGTTGATGTGGAGCATTTCGGAAGTGATGCGCTTATGCCAGAGAGGTTCTCTGTCTAGAATCTTAACATTATCCCAGTCAAACTCATGTTTGAAGGCGGTTTTGTGTTTAGAGACGACCGAATGGTCCTTCGGGTCATTATCGATGTTCGGTTTGTGTTCTTTGATTCTGGTCTTCAACTCACGTTTGGTTTCTCCCACATACGAGGCAGGACAATTTTTGCAATGAATGCGATACACTACATTGGTCTGAGCAGTCGAAGGAAGCTTATCCTTGCCTTTAATTATCAGATGGTTGAGGTTCTTGTTGATGCGTGGAATCGATCGGATGTCATGTTTTCTCAAACAACTGGCAAACCGTTCGGAAAAGCCCTTGACATATGGTAGAGATAAAAAGCGTTGCTTATTGTTGAGAGTAACGGGAGTGGACCAAAGTACTGAGCAGACTCCTTTCGTGTCCGTAAGTGTGATGAAGGTAGGAATCGGAGGGCGCGGATGAGACCTGGCTCTTAATTGGTAGAGTCTTTTGGAAATCAAATTGTTGAAAAAAGAGGCTGGATATCCATTTTCAAGTAAAAAGGATTTAACCAACGAAAGATTGTCATCGTGGAACTTTTCATGTGCCAAGGTACTGGCTGTATCAACAAGGTTCAGAACCATTCCTTTTTTGTGAGACACGGGATGTGAGGAGTAAAAATTGAGAAACCTGCCCGAAAAGGTAGGTTTCCGAAACCAGTTAGAGATGATGTGGTCAGAGTCATCCCTTGAAAGATAGACATCCAAAAAACTGATACGGCCTTCCTGTTCAGTCTCGTTAGTGAATTGAAGTCTGGGATGATAGGCATTGAAAGTAGCCATGGTCTGGTCTAATTTATCCTTTGGTACGCAGGTAATTATATCATCCACGTACCGAAAGAAGAAAGGTGGAATGAAATCCAAGTTGTTGAGGCATTCCCTTTCCAAGTCTACCATCACCATGTCAGCAAACACCGGTGACACTGCAGAGCCCATCGGAGTGCCAAAAATTTGTTTGTAATATACCCAGTTAAATTGGAAATAGGTGTTCTCCATGAGAAAGTTGGCAACCGTCGTTAATTCACTAAGAGGGATAGTGCATTTCTTAGGTACGAAAGCGTATCTGTTGGTCAGAGCTTTTTTCACCAAATCAACCGGAATGTTGGTGAAGAGGGAGGTGACGTCCAATGACACCAAGACATGGTCCTCCGGAAATAGGTGTTCTCCATGAGAAATTTGGCAACCGTCGTTAATTCACTAAGAGGGATAGTGCATTTCTTAGGTACGAAAGCGTATCTGTTGGTCAGAGCTTTTTTCACCAAATCAACCGGAATGTTGGTAAAGAGGGAGGTGACGTCCAATGACACCAAGACATGGTCCTCCGGAATTGTGACCGATTTGAGTTTCGTAAGCAAATCCCAGCTATGTTTGACATATCAGCATTTGACGTATCAGGCATCCGTGTTTCGACATCAATTTTGTTTTTCATTCTCTACTGATTCCACCTCTCGTTTTCCATGTCAGGTCTGCTAACCCTTTCTATGCCTTGCTCCTGGACTTCTAAATTACTTCTGCCAACGATTCTTTAGGATTACTGTTTTAAGGTACTGATGTATATTCCGTTATTATTATTTTATAAGGTTTTCTTACAAGCTTCATGTCTAACTTTCTCTTCCTATAATGTATTTTTTTGTTTTTTTCCATAATAAAAGTTCCCGATGAGGACGGTGAATTAGCCGTCGAAACGTTGAAAACCTAAAAGTTTTCGGTTTTTTCGACTCGTATTGATCGTTCTCCTATATACATATGGATTCGTCGACGAGGGATACAGCTTGCCTTACCTAAATAGTATATTATGCTACAAGGGAGGAAAGAGCGCGATTTTCGCCGAGTGCGAGATTTGCTGCCCGAGGCACGAGCGAAGCGAGCAAAGAAGTCCTTTTTTTGCCCGGCAATTTACTTTTTTGCCCTTCTGGTCAGAAATTGACTGCCTACTTTCCACCCGCGTTACAGCGACGGAATATGGTCATTTTATCGAAGTCGGGTGAAAAATAGCATATGCCACACGGGAGGAGCGCAATTTTCACCTCGTGTTCGTGCTGCCCTCGCTGCACTCGCTTCGCTCGTGCCTCGGGCAGCAAACCTCGCACTCGGCGGAAATCGCGCTCTTTTCTCCCTTGTAGCATAATATACTATTTCCGCACGCCGTGCGTAAAGTTCGACTTTACGCACGCAAGCGTGCGTGTAATCGAACTTTACGTGCGTTTGTGATGAAAAATTTTATTCGATACATGTGCGAAAGTTCATGTCATGTATCAAGCACGAGATTTATTCTACACGGCGTTATTGTGCACTAATTTGATTTCACATGACATTTGCCGATCTACGCCTTCGTTTTCACAATTCCTGCAGAATTCCTGATATTCGTCACTGTCAATCATTGAAATATTCGGGGGGAAAAAAACATTGAAATGAATAGGCCAATGGCCTTGCTTTTGGATGAATACTTGTGAATGATGTTCAACTGTTGCTGAAAATAATTGAACTCTTTGAAATTGGGGGAATGGGAAGGAAAGGTAAGTGAACAAAAAAATGCATCCACTTCAATTCCTTCCCAGAACACCTTCTGCGTTGTATCATGTGTGCCTGTGTGTGTTGTATCATTGGCTGGCCTAACTTTTTCTAACCCTTTCCAGACCACCGTCTGCGGTGTATCATGTGTGCGTGTGTGTGTTGTATCATTGGCTGGCCTAACTTTTTCTAATCGTCAGTGGCTGACCTAACTTTTTCTAACCCTTCCCAGACCACCGTCTGCGGTGTATCATGTGTGCGTGTGTGTGTTGTATCATTGGCTGGCCTAACTTTTTCTAACCGTCAGTGGCTGTCCTAACTTGTTCTAACCCTTCCCAGAACACCGTCTGCGTTGTATCATGTGTGTGTGTGTATTTGTGTTGTATCATTGGCTGGCCTAACTTTTTCTAACCGTCAGTGGCTGTCCTAACTTGTTCTAACCCTTCCCAGAACACCGTCTGCGTTGTTATCATGTAAAATCAAATTAGTGCACAATAACGCCGTGTAGAATAAAACCCGTGCATAATAACTCCGTGTAGAATAAATCTCGTGCTTGATAATGTCGTGTAGAATAATGCTCGTGCATAATAATGCCGTGCAGAATAAAAACTGTGTGGAAATATATTTTTATCTCGATTTCACAAAAACGTGCAAAATAAAATCCGTGCAAAATACATCCGTGTACGAAAAAAACTGTGTATAATAGCGCAGCGAGAAAAAAGACACTTACAAATTCCGAGCTTAAAGTCAAACTGTGCACAATAAAATCTGTGTAAAATAATGTTGTGTAGAATAACGCCGTGCATAATAACGCCGTGTAGAATAATTCCGTGTATAATATTGTCTGAGTCAAATCCAGTTTGAGTCAAATCGGACTTCTCCCCTTGGATGTATGGCTCGGGCGCATATAGGGACGCAGTGACTCGTGCTTGTGTGTCACACTCGCCTGCGGCTCGTGTGCTTCACGCGCACTCGTCACACGTCCCTCTTTCTACGCCCTCGCCATACAAATCAAGAGACTCGGTAGAGTCTCGCGCCAAGTACATTAAAAAAAAAAAAAATTTTAAGTGGCGCGGAGACTCGCCGAGTCTCTTTACCCGAACGGGAGCGAACCGGGCAGTGGGGGAAAATTATTTAATCGTCTTTCTTCCGCCTCGCCTCATACATGGGTTTGAAATATTTGTTTTGGGACATGGGCGTAATAAGCTTTCATTAGAGCCCAATTTCGATGTAATCGGTACACGGAGAGCTGAGATATGATTATTTGAATGTTTCCGATACCCGTTTCCTCGGCAGAATTTTGTTCATCGTCTTCAGTCGCTCAATTGCTCTATTCCTCCGACAATGGAAATGAGAGAAGAGCGACCACCGCTAGACAGCAAGAATTCACAGCGATCGACGTACCCTAGGTTAGTCGCCAGATGGCGCTTCGGAAGGCACGATTGTAGAGTAGAGAATCGCCACTGAAGTGAATAGACCGCCATGTTTAAACGTAAGATCGAGAATCGATTACCCGAGACAGAGCTGTCAGTTGCGTCGGTCGCAATAAAATCTCATCATTTTCCAAGTTTGAAGCGCTTTGTTTCTCTGTGTTATTATTATACAGATGTTAACGTATGAATCGAAGAGCTGAATTGTAATAAATAGGGGTGTCTCGCATAAAATCATGAAACTTATAATTTTGAGGTTAGAAATGTGGTTAATAACACGTATACGTACGGAAAAATTGTTGAGTGTTCATTGTGTGAAGGTGGATTTGCTTTCACGAGCTTCGGATTCATTTCAATACAGATCTCTAACAAGTAACAACCAGTTGAGGTATATGTAGTTCCATGTGTAATGAATTGTGTCTAGCGTAGACCGGCGTGCGTTCTGAAAACTCGACCGTCTACCATCTACAGTCTCTTGGTTTAGGTTTTATATAACTCGCAAAATAGTTTTATGTTCAAACTTTTCTTGATGTGAAATTTCAAAAGCTGTGGCTATATTCTGACTCAGTCTCGGTTCATGAATTTTCACCGTGTTTCTAGTTCCAAGCAGATGAATCAACTTTATCGATTGTAACTACGTAGAAAGTTGAATGTATCTATAATATAGTTGAACATGTAATCCTTGATTCGTCACCAATCAACTTTTCACTCGTTGAATCTTAACTGCTAATATATTTTATCGCTTGAGCTATTTGGCGAACGAACATCAGCACTCTGATTGAGTACGATAGAAATAAATCATGTATAATTAGGATATGTGACTATAAGAAGGTTATGGTTGAATTAAGTCTTTGACATTATTCACCTGCTTATACCTGCTATTGTTGAGTACGTGTACGAAACGATGTGTCAGTCTGTAATGTTTATTTGTCGATTTTCTAAAATCTATTGATCCGCCAAATTAATAACATTGCAGTGTTCCTATTTTATGGAATATTTATTGAGTCCCAATAATCTGCTAAACTCAATACATTTCGGATGAAGCGAAACAAACAAAATTATTCATTCGCTTTGGTCATAACTAATTTAGATGAGCAAAAAAGTTTTATCTCGTTACTTTTGCTTGATTGATTGAAAATATTATTTGCAGCATTAATGCATATCTCATTTCGCAACTGACAAAACATATCAATGCCAAATTTGAAACGCTGTGGTATAAGCCTCACAATACACAGATTGATCACTTTTGAATTGTGTGACAGTTTCAACGATGCAACATATTGCGGAACGTATTTGTTATAAATATAAGTATGAATTTCAATACATCAACTCTAGTTCTAAAGTGTGCATCCACAAAAGAGAAAAATAAATCTAATTGGAACTTTGAACAACCCTGAAAGTCTTTCCGCTCAACTGAAATGGGTGAAAAAGGGTTTCGACACCAAATGTAACTAATGACGATGCGCTTCAGGTAAAGCCCTATCGATTTTTTCAAAGTATCAGGGATAAAAAATAGCTGATTTCTATACAAATGGCTCTTACCGTAGAAATATGTCCGAGTACAATAAGTCGCCAAGAAAAAGTTGATACGAACATTTGTCATGTTTGTTCATAAATACTTAACTTGTTCACTTAAATGCCCTAATCGTCTCCAAGATTACCTGTGACAAATTATTCATTGTACATGACATAATTTCTCTCCTGATTTTCTAATTGGGACAATGATTCTTTTATCGTTAGTTTTATTCTAAACTTTTATCAGAGTCTGCGAAAAATTATCTAGGTTCGGACCATAATCAAGAGACTCGGTAGAGTCTCGCGCCAAGTACATTAAAAAAAAATTTTTTTTCAGGCGCGAGACTCAACGACTCTATATACCCGAGCGACCACTGTTTCGGCCGAACGGCAATTTTTAAGTCGTGTTTATTCCGTCTTTCGTGACAAATATCGCTTTGGGCATGCAAGATTCTGAATTTGGATTCGAAAAGCTCTCATTTAAGCCCAATTTGAACGTAGTCAGTTGACTGAGAGCTTAGATATTATTAATTATAGATTTCTGATACCCCGTTTTATCGCCAATTTCATTTCCTCCTCCAGTCGTTTCAAGGTCGTTTCAAATTCTGAATATATAAACTATAGAAGGGATCGTTCGAGTAATAGGGAAGTTACATGGTGCTGAAATACCACAGAGTTTTCGATCTTTCTAGCATAATACATGTAAACAGACGTAACAACATTGTCTTGCAGTGGCGAGAATTCGGCGATTATGAGGTCGCAAAACAGTTTTGTGGCCACGATTCGAAAATTCAAGATCAATATGCATTATTCTTGTTTGCGTACTCGCGATCGCCCTTGAATTTTTTAACTGCGGCCGAAAAAACTTTTTTGCGACCTCATAATCGCCGAATTCTCGCCACTGTGCGAATATTTGTTGATGTATCTTTTGAACCACTGCTCGGCCCACTATGAAATTTTCAGACACCTTTTGGCATTGAAAAAGACATGCTGGGTAAAAATTCCAGCCAATTCGATAAGGGCACTTCTTTATTACTGACGATTTTGAAGATTTTTTTACCAAAACTGCAGTTTCGCGAGGCACAAAAAATTGCAAAAAATTATTTTCAGAAATTTCAAAGAAAGATGCGAAACTTTTGTATGAAAACTTTTATCATTGCTCATCTGGATTTCATGCTATGTTGGCTTGCAAAATCGAAGAAACGCTAAAAGCTGATTATTTGACCAGCTGTAGTAGAAAAATACTTGGTCAGAAAAAACTGAAAAAATTCACAGTGATCCTTTCAACGTGTACTTGCACTGTGTAAAAGAGCAAACAGATCAAAAGGGGTCAGGGAAATCGACCGTTCGATTTGACGCGGGATCCCCCTTATACTATTTATCACCATTATCATTAACAACGTGAATATGAATTTCAAAATCGAAATTAAAAATAATGCTGCAATTCACGTTGGATCAAACTATTGAATGAAAAATAAACCACGTGTTCGTATATTAATAATCAAACTTTTATTTACTAGCATTTGTGAAGTTATTCGGTGGCTGTTCGAGGTTATGTCGCAACCTTTTGAATCAGCTTTCGAATTTTTTCGACGTAACCACGCCCACCGGCCGGGCACACTACCCCCAGCGCTGCGTAGCGGTCGGCGACAGTAAGGGAATCACTTTCTAACATTAGCGGTATAGGGAAGTGTCACCGGGCTGCTGAAGAAGGAGTGGTACATAGATCCCCGAAGGGGTCTAAATCCAACAAGGAGGAAGAAGAAGAAGACTGAAGAAGCAGATGACCAGGAAGTAAGAGGGAAGGAGACCGATCCCCATGCTGGTCGCTCGCCAAAACCTGCGTTGATATTTTCGTCTCTTTAATAGTACGGTATTCTGCCACTCGCAGTGCTGGTGTTGCACGCCGGGTCAGTTGGTGCCATGGTGGGGGTTTGTTTACGTTTTGATTGATCGTATGCCAAGATCACGTGACGGGTCGAGGACCCGGTAGGTCCGTGGGACCCGGCGTGCATCACCAGCACTACGAGTGGTAGAATATTGTACTACTAAAGAGCCGTGAATATCATCGCAGGTTTTGTAGCATGGGGATCGGTCTCCTTCCCTCTTACTTCCTGGAGATGACGAACAAAATTCTGCCGAGGAAACGGGTATCGAAAACATTCAAATAATCATATCTCAGCTCTCCGTGTACCAATTACATCGAAATTGGGCTCTAATGAAAACTTAATACGCCCATGTCCTAGGATAAATATTTCAACCCCATGTATGAAGCGAGTCGGAAGAAAGACGATTATAGTATATTATGCACCTAAGGGCGACAAGTGCCCTGTGGTGCATACGATATTTTATCTACCAAAGGGAAATAAAGTGGTTTTTCCGGCTGGAACAGGGCAATAAACCGCCGTTTATATCCCTGAGGTGTATAAAATATTTTTCCCCACTGCCCGGTTCGCTCGCGTTCGGGTAAAGAGACTCGGTGAGTCTCCGCGCCGTGTTTGAAATTTTTTTTTAATGTACTTGGCGCGAGACTCTACCGAGTCTCTTGATGTATTAATATTCGTCGTCCGAGGCGCTTCTGCCGGCAGCCTGAGTTGCCAAAGTTTGTAATAATGTTTGACACACAAAGCTTCATTCAACTCCGCCAGGGACGCGTCGATAGCAAAGACTTAATTCTTAGCTATATGTACAGTATATATATCACATTTAGAGCGCAGAAAACGAGCACGGTTTCGCAGGAGTGGGGTGGACCAAGTTCGGTCTCCTTCCCCCTAGTCTCCATAGCTCACACATTCATCACTTCTCATTCCGCAATTAATTATTAGGATACATACAAAGATAAAATTCAGTAATACATTATTCATCAGTATAAATTATAATGTATTAGTGAATTTTATGTAAAGACTTAACTTTTAATTTTGTGATTCATCCTCAGGCCCCGCCGTTTTCTAGGTTCTTCTCATGAACATTAAAAATCAATCAAATTTATATATTCTCACCAGTATTTGTCGATTTCGTTATATTTTTTGAATTGCCAAGATGCATGATGTACAATATCTGTAATTATTCTGTCATCGATTCTTGATGAATAAATTGATCAGCAAGTGGGTTTTTTTTTGTCGCATACCATATGTTATGTTCCGTACGAGTATTTGTTAATATAAAAAAAGTACTACCGTCTTCAAATAACTGATTTCGAGCTTGTATGATGCTTGCGAGAGATTGGACCGTTTAATTGGAGCAAGAAGTAATTAGTCAATTTTTTATGGACTGAGGTTTTGCGTCCTGAAGTGTACTTGGATCATTGGTAGATCAGGCTAATCTTTTTCTTGTTCATGGGTCTCATTTTGCTTGCGGATGAAGAGCAATTGCAACTGCTGCTCAGTATAGTTAGGTAAACTTGATGTTCGGCAGCGTAGTCGACATTGGGTGGCAACTATGAAGTTTTTGCCTAAGTGATGAATCATCTTTTATTCTGAAACACCTCCACTTGCGAGCTTTCATGCCTGTTCTTTCCAAAGTATTGAAAACGAAAGTGATTCTGGTTACCCTGTTGAACATAGGAATGTGTGACCAGATTTGGTCCTTTATTTCATGTTACGCGAATGAAGTTGGAGTATTGACTTGCATATGTGGCACAGCTTTTCATGTGGGACATTCATCCGAATTTGTTGATGGCTTTGCGTGTTAGCTTTGCCAGTCGTAACAGCTACGACTTTAAGCGTCCTTGCGATATTACAACCACCGATTTGTTGAACAGAGGTGAACATAGCGGCTAGAAGCCTAGTGGCGTAACGATAGCAGGGATCTATGGAGGCTTTGTTGCCTGATGCGGTAACAGGCTCATATGTGTTTTATAACCTTGTTGTTCGGAGCTTGAATGCTTTTTTTGCATGCATTGCAAATGCAATCCGATTCAAGTCACTGTGGGAATCATACAAACCAACAAACGATCAGTCATCTAATAGTTGTGACGATATTACCGGTCGAGACCTTTCTTCTCACCACAAACAATATTTATTTTATGATTTAATTCGGAAACAGATTGATAGGGAGGTGATTAATTATGAAACGAGGGTACAAATTGTTTGATACTGGCTGATTTATTGAAGTAGCTAAAAAATATGTAAAGAAATGCCATACAAAGCGATGCCATGCAAAACGGTAATTTGTATAATATGAAATAGTAAACCATTCACACACTCATTCATTCAACACATTAAAATCTTGTAAAAGCGACAGAGAACATATGTATACATGTATATAGACGCAAGTGGATCTCTACGCAGCAGGTATAACGTAATAAATGTACCCTAGCTGTCGAAAGTGACTCTAAATTATTAAATGACTCTAAATTGCAAACATGACTTTAAATTACAGCTAGGGTTGCAGATGGGTGATATAAAGTAATGCAGTTCAAATTGCGGTAACGAAATGTGGCACAATCCACCTACAAATCGATATTTGATGATAACTTAGCTCGTGAGAAATTGATGAGACGAGTTGGCACAACGGCTCCGAAGATGGTGAAATGGATCAGCGAGGTCTCTTGGATCTTTTCACGATAATCGATCGTCACCGATTATCGTGTGGCGTGGATGTTGTACGTCCAATGATGCTTCCGAGATGTATGTGGTACAGGGCTTCAACGATTGATATTGCCCTTCGCAAATCTGCCTCCTCGATGATCCGATTTTCGATTACATTATTAATTCTCAATAGTGTGATGACGAGTCTAAGTTTTCATCTGATGGAATGCAAATTGAGTGAAGTTACTTGATCAAATATTTAACGTTTAACTGGTAGATTATATGACGGAAAATTGACAAGGACAATTATGACGAGCAGTCGCGTCGACGTCTGCCCGTAGAGAGAGAGAGTCGAACGTCCTTTGCCGGAAAATGTAGCGAAATATAGTTCAAGCTGCTGTTTACATTTGCGTATTTCTGATTCACGTATTAAATATGGCCAAGGCGCGTAATTATGAATCTCTCCGATCTCACATATCGTTACATAGTAATGTCACAGTAATGACTCAAATAAACTTGCCTCTTCGAGAAAATTGAAATTGAAATGCTATGTGGTAACTTAAGAAATTTTCTAACCTTACGGCTAAAAGCTGGCTTCACAATCTTACGAACCCCAACGCCCCACCCCGACCCTCAGCAAAGGTTTTCAAACCTTCAATATCTCGACGGCAGTTATGGAAGAACGTGACATCTCAGATTGTGCCGGAAGAAGGTGACAGCTCCAATTGTGCTAGAAGAACGTACCATGTCCTGTGTTTCCATACTGCCGTCGATCTCATGTCACCGTGGTGAGGGCGAGCTAGGAAATATCGACTCATAAATAGCATAGCTTCTAATATGTGATACCCAGATTGATTCTTTTGCTCGCTTTTGCTTGCTCTGTAGTGTACGATTTCAAAGAATTGTGTAGATTGTAAACACTGGCCATTCTGAGCTTGCGTGCGGGCCCGTGGCCTTTGTAATAATTTCAGTAAAGGACGATTGACCAGGTTAAGGAAATCCGTCAGCTGCGGGAAACAGAGGGGATCGATTTCGGCCGCTGTTGACCTTTCCCGCCAGCCGCTCTATGGGCCGCACAGCCTACAAGCTGACGCTCTGGCTTGTATAATTTTGATTCAGCATTCGAAAAGCTTTCCGTCAATCTGAATCAAACTCCGGCGATTCATTCTAAACTGTTTGCTTCTTATGTTGGATAGTTTCCTGTTAAGCTCGAAAAGCCACAAATATCAATTTCCATGCTACGTATACCTTTTTGCGTGGTGCCTCCCTAAGGACCCACGTATATGGAGCTAGCTTTATCAATTTTTTTTTTCTCCTAAACGGTCTGGGTTGAAACAAGTTTGAAATTATTTCAGCAGTTGTATTTTATTGAAAGGAACCGATACACAAATTTTCAATCAATCTGTGAACTGACGAACCTCCTTAAGTGTAACCATCGAGGATAAAAATATTATTGATGATTGATGATAATAATACCAATCGAAACAGATGAAATGCGGAAGGGAGATTGAATGTTATCATATACCAGTAGTACTGTCACAAACTGCCTTTATTTTAATCATAAATGTATATATATTATAAATAAGTTAGAAACATTGATTTCCATTTCGGGTTTTTGGGAGTGTTTACAGTTTATACACACAGAAAGAATACCCAACATATTATGCCTTCAGAAAAATGTATACTTCTTTCTTTTACATTCTTTTCCCTCTTTTTTTTTGCCATGAAAAGATTTACAAATGAACTGTAGCCACAAATTGCGTCATTCATTCGCTCGTGTGGGTCAGATGATAGACCGAGGGTAAACTCTTGCCTCTGTCTATATTGGTAAATACACTCAGAAAACTTGCACACCCTGAGAAGAATCTCTCCATGTAGGCACACGCACACTTTTTACCTGTCCCACATTCATCTATCCATTCATTTTTCATCTCTCTCTCTCTCTCTCTCTCTCTCTCTCTCTCTCTCTCTCTCTCTCTCTCCCTCTCTCCCTCTCTCTCTCTTTCCTCGCTCTCCCTTTGTTGACTTATTTACTTCTTTAGTGTCATTCCCTCATTTCCCTTCCTTTCTTTTTCAGTCACATTGAAAACCACAAAGCTGTATTATTATTTATTATTATTTGTTGTTATCTCTTAGTATTATACGTTTTGTCTGTTTCACTCTTCTTTTCTTCCTTCTTTTATGTCCAAGTTCTTCATGCATTCCTATTCAATTTCCATATTGACTCAGTACTACTTTCCAACTGAATTCGTGTGAACGACGACGGCGTATTGCTGCCACCGTAAAGTAAATATCTTCTCCACCATCTTCAAAGTACGACTTTCAGGCTGCACATGACTGAACGACATACTTATTTGGTTTAGAACTTTTCTTTTCGTAATTATCACTTTTACTCTATATTTCTTCAATTTTTTTTCATTTCATCGACAAATACTGTAGAAAATAATTCAGTGATTGCAAAAGTCCCTGGTTCGATATCATGACATCACACATGATTACGATTCTTCATCTTTTTCATCGGAACACTAAAAAAACCGAAGTTATGGACAAATTTCAATAAACACATGACACACGACAGAGAGTACTTGCAGCGGGCAGCGCGCTGGCAGGCAACTAGCGAGCACACGCAGTGAGCAGTTCTTAGTCCGTACACTATGAGGTGGATATATGCGAGGCGAGTAACGTGTCAATGATTATTTTGCTATACTGTCAATCATTATCATTAGCATGTCCAATGTGGTAGGGCGGAGGCTGGGGGAGGGAGAAGGGGGGGGGTACTGAGCCTCTAATGTACATCGTACGACGCGTTCTATCTATCCACATGAAATGAAAAGCATAAACATCGGCAATTTTTGGTGAATTTCTTTTGCCTCAATCTAAGTCAGCTCCTAGAACGTATTCGATCTCAGATAATTGAGAGGAAACAAAAGGCGGGTAGGGAGAGTAAAGGATTACAATATCTGAATGAGGCCTTTGCTTCTCGCCACTGAATCATTTCACATCACATCATTCAAGATTACATCAAACAGATGCCGTTTTATGGATACAAACGTGAGGCGGCGGTGGGGGGAGTAGTTTAGGTAGTTTTGTTAACAATATATATATTATCTATTGTATATATTTATACATATATAAATATTAATAACAATAATATGTATATATAAATATATCTACATAAATCGGCTATTTTGGTGACGGACCGCCATGTTATTACAGTTTGAATCGCGCATTTTATTGACACATGGTCATTTTGGTGACAGCGTTGCCTTGATTCAGCCCTGAAAATTCACATTTTTGCCACCTAATTTTGGCTTAAGTCAAGTTTACAACTGCATAATTTAGGCTAAAGGGATAGCTTTTCGTTAACCCGGACCCGTACGCTTCGCGCCACGGGGCCGGCAACACGAAATAACTAGGAAAAAACGTAACTAGGTGCCCAAATAGGGTGCGTCACCAAAATATACGATATATCCATTTATATATATATATATATATATATATATATATATATATATATATATATATATATATATTGTTTGCTGCCCCTCTCTGTTTTCGCTCTCTCTTTCTCGTTTTCGGACATTTATTTTCTCCCTCTTCCTCTCCCTGTCTCACTCACTCACTCCTCCTTTTTCTCTCTTATTCTCTTGCACTGTATCTTTGACACTATTCTACCATTCACTTCGCATATTATATATATATATATATATATATATATATATGTATATATATACTTATAATCATGAATTTTCTGAATTCTGAGTCACACGCGAAGAAATAACTTTTAGCCAGTTCTCGCACAGATTTATTTATAAAAAAAAATTATAAAAAAAACAAAAAAATCACTTTGGTTTTGCATTATTATTATTATTATTATTATTATTATTATTATTATTATTATTATTATTATTATTATTATTGTTATTAGTATTATTATTCTTATTATTATTGTTGTTGTTGTTTTTGTTGTTGTTGTTGTTATTTTTTCTTCTTATTATTATTATATGTATTTGTATAACGAAGGACTTGCAATTGAAACACCATACTAGTAAATGGCACTAGAATTGCTCTCACTTGTGTCACCACAAACTACTCGTGATAAAAACTTGTCCCCTTATCTTTTTTTTATCGCGAACATAATCATAATCGTCGTTACTACATTATAAGCTTCCTTTTTTCTTCTAGCTATCAAACGCATTCATGACGGACAATTCAGACAAACTATGGTCACAGAGGGGCTGTGGGATTTTCTCATCACCACAATTTTTTTGTCGATCGATTCTTCTATCTCTTCTCATTTCATTTGTTTCTTTTGAAGGTGATATTTTTTCTCATTTTTTTCTCCTGTTTCTCTTTTTTTATATTATTTTCATTGATTTGTTTTTTATTATCATAAAAAACAGGCGATGTTACGGTCAGCCGGTCTCGATGAACTTAACTAAGCTATGAAAGAGTAACAAATTTAATAGAGATTATGAAAACTGAATCAGTTTGTTATTATTATTATTTTTTTTTTTTTGTTTATTTATTTTCTTCTGACAGTGAAAAAGTTAGAAAAGAACGTAGTATAACGCTCATATTTAGGTCCTTATTTGGGTTTTTGTTGTATATATTTGTTTCTTTTTTCGTTAGTGGTTGAAAATTCCCGAGCATAAGTGTCTAGCTAATGTTGACAGACACTTCCGAAGAAGCAGCAATGTGACGATGACACCACAAACAAGTCTTTCTTTCTTTCTTTCTTTCTTCCTTTCTCTCTTTTTTTTCTTTCTTTCTTTCTTCCGTTCTTTCATTCGTTCTTGATTTTTCTGTATCGTACTTCGTTTTCTTATTGAAGCGTTTGTTGCTTGCTCAACAAAGTCCGTAATATAAAGGTTTATGCTCATCTCATACCGGGTTGTATAGAAACAGCTTTCATCCACTTTCGGCTGGTCAGAGATTTCACTTACACCAGGTTGTATTCCTTCAGATTTGATTGGAGAATCGTGTCCTTCACCGCCGCAAATACAAATCTGATGTTCTCCGTATCTGGGAAGATAGAAAAGAATCGAGATTAGAAAATCTTTAACGTCAACCCAATATCGGAGGGTCGAATTTTTCTCTTCAATATTGGCATGCAATTCTTTTTTTTTTCTTGTCTTCCAATTATTGATATGAATAACTCGCATTCAGAGTTAAGTGAAGGCGATCAAATCGAGTCAATAAAACATCTGGTTAATGTCCGACGTTTCGGCAACAATTCGTTGCCTTCATCAGGAACATAATACTTAGACTTAAATCATAACAGCGACCTAACTAAGGTTGGATGTATGTTGATCCTCTCGAACACCGGCCAGTTCATGATAAAGAGAGGTTTTGGGGGAACCTACGTGTCGTTGTAAAAAGCCCATAGGGGAGTCAATAAATTAAAATTGTAAAGCACAAGTTTTGGAGGTAGCCGTGATTGAAGAATGATAGTCACAGTGAACAATCACGGCTACCTCCAAAATTAGTGCTTTACAATTTTAATTTATTGACTCCCCTATGGGCTTTTTACAACGACACGTAGGTTCCCCCAAAACCTGTCTTTATCATGGACTGGCCGGTGTTCGAGAGGATCAACATACATCCAACCTTAGTTAGGTCGCTGTTATGATTTAAGTCTAAGTATTATGTTCCTGATGAAGGCAACGAATTGTTGCCGAAACGTCGGACATTAACCAGATATTTTATTGACTCGATTTGATCGCCTTCACTTCACTCTGAACGCATCGAGGGATAAAGTCTCATTATAACTCGGATTCAGTCTGTAGTCACTGTGTTAATCTTTGAATGATAAAACTTACCCTGAACATAATTGATGCATGCAAGAGAATGTTTCATATTTCATGCAAGCGTGATTTTGGAAAAAGAGAAAGTATTAGGTTGCAGCTCATGGTGATTACAGAACTCCCTCACAAGTGAACGCAGAAGGTAAGAGTTATTAGAATATGATAAGAAGCCTCATAATTAATATAATTTTATTGGTAATACTAACGTATCTGCAAATGAGATACGATGTGATACAATATAGTGAATGCATGGTTGATAATACCCGAAAGGATGAGAAGGGGAATATTCAATCTCACAGTTCTGATAATCTGAATGTATCGAGTATTGTTTTCGATTTATTCCAAAAAACAAGATGAAAATAGAAAAATGAACTTTCGTTTTTTTTTTTTTTTGGCTTCAAATAAATGTATTGAAGACCTCTAAAATTTATTTGTGATCATATTTTACGAAATCGTGTGCAATTATCGTCCAATTTGATACATAATGAGGGTAATCCCATAAAATAACGTTCTCCTGATGTCTTAATTAATGTGCAATTTTCGAAATTTGTATGCTACGTATTGACCAAAAGTTCTCTCCAACTCGATTTGCAAAGATTCACAACTAACGACTATCTAATTTGGAGTGGGTAAACGTAATTTGCAGAACGTGACTTAAATCGATACAGATTAGTAATAAAACGAGTTCAACATATAAGCCGACTCAAAAAAAGATTCCTGAATCGGGGAACCTCACAACTCTTAACTAAAGCATTGTTCATTGCACGTATCACCAATTTTTATAATTTTTCAATTAACGAATATTTATATGGGGAATTCCATGTCAACTCGGTCAATGATTTTACCTCACCATTTTTGACCCGCTTCAACAATTTCCTGTATGATTCTTCAATCTCACAGAAGCACTCCTGAATTTTTGCACTCGTAAATTTTTATTACCATTCCACCCCATCTAAAATTAATCTTTTTAAAAAATCTAAAAAAAAAAAAAACCTCTCAAGTATCTCATTATTCATTCTGATCATTTTTAAACCCGTGCAATGATCGGCCGTTATTTTTTCATTTTTTTTCCAGTGTTTTTAACATTTTAAACAAACAGAACGCCATGCTGTAACGTTACGCAGGTTCTCTAAAAATTACCAAAAATTTCAGGATGGACCACAGAATCTTCAATAATTTTTGGAGAATTTACCCAACGTTGCAGCATGGCGTTCTGTTTGTTCAAAATGTTTGAAATGCTGAAAAAGGTAGAAAAAAAAATCGGCCCATCATTGGTCGGGTATCAAAATGATCGTAATAAAAATGAGATTTTTTAGGATTTTTCGACATTTTTAAAAATGGTCGATTTTTTATAGGGTGGAAAAATTAACGGTTGGCGAGAAAAATCTGGAAAAATTCAGGAGTGCTTTCTTGAGATCAAAGAATCATATATGTATAGGTAATCGTAAGGCGAATCTAAAATTGTGAGAGAAAATCATTTGTCGAGTTGACATGGAATGCCCCATAATAAGTGCCCCAATATTGCCGACTCCCGCTAATAATATTGCCTCACGTATACGCTGCTCAGCATTAACGTCTTAGTGCAGTGCGCTCCACCAAAAAACCCTAAGGCCTAACTCTATGTTCCTGCTTAAGGAAAACCTATCGCAAAATTTCGCACGATCAACAAGTCAACTTTAATGTATGAGTTAGGGCAGAGGTTGTTTACCGTGAGATATTTTCAGATAGGTTTTCCTTCCGCAGGAACATAGAGTTAGGCCTAGAGTCTTTAGGTGGAGCGCGCTGCAGATTAGAGGTTATTGACGAGCAGTGCATACACAAGGCAATATTGACAGCGGCCATCGATTTATTGTACTGTGACATGCAACCATGCAAACTAATCGCTTTGAATAGTCGTCCAATGACTCGTGGAACTCAAGTCTGAGAAATGACACCGAAAACAGACTTCGTGACAACAATTGACCAACGTCATTGAAATTCCACTCTGAATTCGGTATTGGTAGCCATTTGAGAAATCGTCGACTTCGAAGTACATAATTATATTCATTGACAATTTGCTTTCACATACTGTATGAAGTAACTGACAATATGGTTGATATTCTTTCAATTTCTACGAAAAAATCTCGAACACTTGGAAGAAGCTGGTGGTGGTTTACGCGAGATTAAACTCCTTGAGAGCACTTTGCATAATCGTATCCTTTACTGCGCAAAACACAAGTTTGATGTTCTCTGTGTCTGTTCAGCGTCCCGTGTATGAAGCATGCAAGACACAACACACAAATGTTAAAAACAAATGAAGAATAATGCAATATAATACTGTTAACCTTCCAGACTACATTCTTAATGACTCGTGAAAAGAAGATAAATCATCGACTTTCAGCGAAAAAATGGAACTCCATGGTAAATCACAATATGTTGAAAAACTTGTAGCACATTAAAAATGAGTCTGACGAATTACCAGAGCTGGAGCACTGGTCTGACGTAATGCAGACCGGTGTCGACAAACAATGAGCAGATAGAATATTGTAAATTAAATGTAAAGGCGTCTTCAAAGAAGCAATAAATTTGCAGGCGCATGCAATTTGGATTGTTTCAGCAGGGTTAGCAGCATCGGGTAAGCTCACCTGTTGCGCATGTGAAGTGGGAATAAATAATCTTCTCGGCATCTGGATTAAGGTCAACAAACATCCTGAGAATAAATTCTCTAGCTGTTGTAGCCTCCTTTTGTGGGCCTGCGAATAATAGGAAGCGTACGAAGGTGGCGTTACTACAAGTTACAGGGCAGGGGTACAGCGTACACTAGGGTAACTCTTTGATAATGGTTTACAGGGTGTCTACTCAAGTCAGGATCTGAGATTCCCTGAGAATCCCAGCATATTCCAGGTGATTTGAGGAACCTTTCCGGGTGTAGATAAGATTTTTCTTTCGAGGACCACTCTCGGCAGAGGATTTTTGCGGGCAATTTGATACTGGTTTTAAATTGACAAATATTAAAAAAATTGATCACTCTTATAGAAAAATTCCCTCAGTGAATTCCAAGCCTTCCAGGTTTTTCAAGGAGTTAGACACCCTGGTTTAGTTACACTAAATTCAGTTACTTATTCTTGAGACTTAGCATACAGGAAAGATTTCAAACAAAATACGATACGGTATGACGCGCCGAACTGTAGGGTAGGAATGGAAATTGTTGAGCATCTTTTGCAATTGCACCCAATCAATAAAATTCTATCGGAATTAGTCTCTCAAGGAACTTGAGGTAAAGTTCAATGCAAGAGCCATGAACTTCTTATTGAATTAGCTGCATTAAACCTTGACTCGATTAGATCAATACTTTCAAAGGATAGATTATTGAATTAGTGTTAATAGAGATTGGGGAAGCCCTTCAACGACCCTGTAAGTGACTTGTATGCTTTCGCAATGGTCGGAAACCATTTCAATCCGCTATTATTATACGATACAAAAACAAATCGAAAGTTATTTTACTGTAACCGAAGATCTCTACAGCTCACATATACATATACTCTGTAAGTACAACATTTACTCTCGTCAGAATTGAAACCGATAAGTACCCGTGGTCTATAATTATGAGTAAATTATACCTGACTAGTGATTTCAATTTTATTTAACCCTTGAGCGAATTTCGGAATCAATAAATGGTGACAACCCAAGCCTGTCTCCAACTTCTATGGTCACGTAATTTGACCATGTCATGGGCTACGTATTAGGGCAAAGGATGAGAAACAGTTTTTTAAACTTTCACTAGGATACAAGGTTTTATCGCAGAGAAACCTCGTATGTAGGTTTATCAAGCAATGAACTACTCAAAGCAGCTGAATGAGACATTGAAAATCTTCGACATTAGTATTATCCAAACCCGACCTAAATTAGAGTACTGTTGCGCGACATAGGGGGAAGTCCGGTAGTACCGGTCGGCAGGCCGTACCGGCCACTAGTAGTTTTAGAGTTTCTTAGAGTTTCTGGGCGCCATAATAGTATATTATGCACCTAAGGGCGACAAGTTGTTTTTGACGAGTGCGAGGTTGTATCACGAGGCGAAGCCGAGGGATACAATCGCACGAGTCTAAAACAACGTTTGCCCTGTGGTGCATACGATATTTTATACACCAAAGGGAAATAAAGTGATTTTTCGGCTGGAACAGGGAAATAAACCGCCGTTTATATCCCTGAGGTGTATAAAAATTCTAAAACTACTAGTGGCCGGTACTGCCTGCCGACCGGTACTGCCGGACTTCCCCCTAACGATTACAGGTTCACTCAGCTCTCAGCTAAATTATTGTCATCGGAGGGGTATTTTCATCTAAACTACATCAAACAGGATTTCAGAGAGTTTAAATTAAGTTTTACTAACAAATCATTGCTGCATTCACTGATTCACTAATGTTTGAAACTGGTAAAACCATCAGAAGACATGAATATGGCACAAGTTTTAAAACATTAAAACTTTGTTCTCAATAACTTCGCAGCCGGTAATCAAGAAGAAAAAGGAATCGAAGCTTTTTTTTGTAAATGAAGCAAGTAAAATTAATAATAAAATAATAATGATTTCATTATTTAATTTTATAAATTCTACATAATAAATATAATTTCATCTCCCAAAATTCAATTTTCAAGCAATTGATATTCATAAAAATACATCACCCCTACACTTTCAATACTTTTTTCACCGTATAAAGATTACTTATCTATGACTGGCAGTTTCTATGCTATGATACAATAGACTTTTCTCGATTTAATTCAGCTATAGCTACCGAAGCAGCGAATACAACAATAAATATCCATCTACGATGACCGGCCCTCGGTGATTCAAGTCACCGCTACTGAGGAGGTTCAGCAGTATAAATATGGAATGACACAGGACCGTTTTAGACACGACATTGTCCTCGTCAAAATAAAATTTCATGAATTTTTTTTAGTATTTCGTGCTGGGCATTCTTCGGTAACAAAACAAGGAAACCAAATTTTGAGTTCACACTAGTCTCTTATGGGAGTGTGCCTTTAAAGTTGAACAAAGTATTTTTGGGATGACAGCCACGGGAGGAGCACACAATATTGAGATAGATGTATTTACGATCATAATATAAAAGAATAGCACGTCACTGTTCATTTCATCAATAAAATAGCGATATAAAGTTGCGAAGCACAAATTGCGCGACTGAGGTTATAATTTCCGCGGCGGTGCTGGTTTAATTCTCATCGGTGATTAGTCCGCGACCGCAAAACGTATAGCACCAAATTCGTATACCTACGCAGAAGAAAGGTCAGTAAGGAAGATGCCGAACCTCCTTAATTGAAATAGTAGCGTTAAGAATTCCCGAGTTAGGAGTAATTGGGGAACAAAGGTTTCTTCGAGTAATATTGCCCACTATTAAGAAGAGCTAGCAGCGAAAGGGGTTGAAAAGAGATCAGACCATCTCTAACTGACCAGAGATTTTAGAAACAGACCTGTTGCTGCAGTGAAGTGAGAGTAGCACATGCGGTCAGGGTCTGGATTAGAACTGAGGTACACCTTTAAGATGAATTCCCTGGCTGGTACGTGGTCCTGCTTAGGCCCTATCCCATAAAACTTGATTGTTTACTACAAGGAATGATTTTTCTCCAACAAAGTCTTAACTGTAAATACGTCGCGAAACAATCATTTGACATACAGTTGACTCAGGGTTTGAGTTCAGGCGCTGCGGTAGCAACCGTGTGGCAGACCCAGATATACGAGTGCACTAAGCCTGTTAGGACCCACTTATTATACAAGGAATTAAAATCTGACCACTGGCGACTATAATCTAGGACGGACCGGGTCACATGGAACAATAGATTTGCAAAAAATAATTACCTGTTCACAAGGCATAATACATATCAAGTACCTCAAACGTCTGCATTTTTTTTTTTTTTAATATCTACGGTGCATAAATGGAGGACTGATTGAAATTTTTCGGCCCAGGTAACAAGCTTATCGTCGACCCAATTACCAGTGTGCCTATTGTGCACTGGTAATTGGGTTCGCCTCGACCCCTGCAGTAGACTTTGTATATATTTATACGTTGTCGTGGCTGTAGAAGAGTAAAATTCTGAGTACAATCCCCAAAAAATTTCAAATACACAGGGTGTTGTCGATAACTTTGGCAAAAATTACAGGGTAAGTAGAGGACCCGAAAACAAGGATTTTGAGCAGTGGAACCCATCTCCGGAAATGCCCTTGAATTCACCTGATAAACGCGAGCTTCAAGTACCCATCCGGAGCGCAAACCAAAATCAAAAAATGGCCGTAGCTCCGTATGGGGGTATTTCCGGACATGGGTTCCACTGCTCAAAATCCTTGTTTTTGGGTCCTCTACCTACCCTGTAATTTTTGCCAAAGTTAAAAATAACATCCTGTACAGCACCCCTTCTGCTTATTCACGGAACCGATTTTTAACAAATTGGATAGCGACACATGCGGCCCGTACAATCACAGTAAAGATACGCGAGTCGGGATACGTTGCCTACTCCCGGTTCAGCGAGCGCTTGCAGACCTTCACGCTATCCAAGTTTTCTCCGCTATTTATAGAGATATCGAATTCGTCTTGAAAGCACATTGGAGGCGAAGGCGCAATCTATGGCGTACATTTTCCGAATTTTGGAATTCGTCTTCTGAGTCGTGTAAAACGGTACAAAAAATGGGTATACTTCCCGTATTAAAAATTTAAAACAATGGTTGATAGTTGGAGCCCCGAGAGTCTGCCTCAGCCGTTATCCCCTCCACTTTCGCGCAGGAAGCCGTAGGAGCCTGGGGGTCTCCGAGGGGGATAGGCGTTAAGGATTGGCGGCTCTAGGCGGTAAAATTGAAATGCCGTGCTTGCGCTCATGCAAGTTTTCTCTATGGTCTGATGTACGATTTTATTGATTTTGGGCTCAAATTGAAGTGAAAAGACGGATCTGTGCCGTGTATTTCATAGAATTTCGGACAACAAAACTATTAGCCATTGTATTGAAACCGCAAGTGTACGCATTTTTGGCACGGTTTTACACGTCTCTGAGGATGAATTTCAAAATTCGGAAAAATACACGGCACAAATGGCTCCGTCACCCTTAATATGCTTCTAGGACAACTTCGAAATCTCTATCAACAGAGGAGAAAACTTGCATAACGTGAAGGTCTGCAAGCACTGGCTGCGCCGGGAGTATGCAACGCCCTCAATGTATTTTATTCTCTAGTAAACTGAATGGCTTCTGCACAGGCTCATTACTCAATATCAATTCAATATTAGGTTCCAACTTAAGTGTGACTTCACGGATTAGGATAAACGAAAGAAAATCAAAGAGCGAATAATGTAAAGTGGGTGTCGAAACAAATGTCTTTCAGGAGCCAAAATTTTATCAACACTAACAGTCCAGACTACTGCGTCTGTATCTGGAAGAAATTCCGTGTTATACTCTAGATAAATTATTATTATTATGATTATTATTATTATGTTCTATTGGCGAAAATTCTCTGAGCAAAGGAACTACAACTGTAACTGTGAAAGGAAACTCACCATCATACTCAGGGAAGTAGTCAACAAGATGAGAATACAAAATCTTCTCCTCGAGAAGATCTTTCTTGTTTAGGAACAGAATGACGGAGGAGTGTTGAAACCACGGATATGTTATAATCGTTTTGAACAACGCCTTGCTCTCCTCCATGCGATTCTAGAAAGGAAAGAATCGTGTCTGTTTGAATACGAAGAAACAATCTAAAAATAATAAGATCCAGAGGATTTTCTTGAGAATGTATATTGCATTGAAAATTTGTATCGTGGTTCTATTTAGTCCACGTAACAACTCACCTCATTTTCGGATTCAAATAAAATTTGATCATATTCACTTAGAGCTACTAAAAATATAATGGAAGTGACGTTCTCGAAACAATGAATCCATTTTCTTCGTTCAGATCTCTGCCCGCCCACATCTACCATCCTGTGAACAAGTTTTTATAATATTGGATCGAGTTTTATTCAATTAGGTTGGCACTGAAAATTCGCAGATACGTTTGGGGAATGATATAATTATAGAAAGTAGAGTTACGTATGTAGGTATACTGAGTATTTTTCTATTGACCGAACGATGGTTGTGCTTGAGATAGGCAACCGAAGTTACACCATGTTATATCTCATGTATAAGTTGGGCACATCAAGCCTCCTAACCTCAAACGTTATTTACAAAAATTTCCAATTGATTATTGGAAATTGTTTAAAATCAGTATGATACATTAGTTTCTTTAAGAGCTTATATATTCATTCGTGGATATATTACTGAGTCGATTTGAAAAAGCGGTATAATCGAAATTTACTAGAACTTTTTTTCGTACTAAAATGATGTCAAAACAGAATTTTCTTAAGGATGTTGCCTAGTGAGCCAGCGTGGGAGGATTCGGCTCCCCGCGCGAAAGTGGAGGGGATACGACGGAGTAGGCGGCTCTGATCGAGATTTTGTGCTTCGGCCCATACAAGTTTTCTCGCCAGTCTTATGTATGATTTTATTAGTAAGGGTGTCCAGTTATCTGTCAGAATGGAATTCCATGATGATCCCACGTTTTCCAGCCAAGATCTATGATTTTTCCAGGTCCATTATGGTAGACGATAATTGAAAATATAACAAAAAGATAACCCTACAGATTTATGCATCTGCAAAAATGAACTTTAGCAAGCCGTAACTTTTGGAGGTTCACTGTCAGAGTAAAGGCGCATTTTTTTCGTTTATTACTACTTTAGCACGACGTAACTTCGAAACGATCATTCTTAGAGAAAAATTCTATTCGGCTTTTCTCTTTCTCTTCCAATCATCTAATGGCGGTATTTGTTATTTTGGAAATAAAGAAATAAAAAAGAGTAAAATAAAAAATATATCGACTATGAAAACTAGAAAAATGCTTTTCAAATTATATGCCATGGCAGTACCTATTTGTGTAGAAAAAAATCAAAATGAAAAATACCACCATTAGATAATTGAAAATGGAAGAAAAGATTCTCATGCAACTTTGCCCGCAAAGTGAACCTTCGAAAGCTACGGCTTGCTTAAGTTCATTTTTGCCGATGCAGAAATCTTCAGGGTCATAACAGAAATATCAACAAGAATAGCTCATTTTTGAATAGAACACACGTCGGCAGAAAAATTTTACACCTCTCAAATGCAAGTAGGAACTTAAAATAGTATACTGGAACTCTATTCTATATTCTTATATTTTTTGTAGAGCATTAACCAAGGAATACGTTCAGTTTTTTGCTATTTTCAAACCGTGTTCTCGCCTTGAAAACCACGTTTGAATAATATACTTGTTTATAACAAATTAAATCTTCCGTTATTGTAGAATGAAATGAATATGTTATGAAAGTGATATTCGAGAGGTTTAATAGTACATTTCGATACAAGGGCGAAATGTGAGGCGTTGTTAGGCCGAGTGCGATGTTTCAGCACGAACCGTAGTCGAGGCAGAGGTGTAGCGAGGCGCCGTAGGCGCCGAGCGAAGCCGGAGCCGAGACGGAGGTGAGTGCTGAATACATCGCACGAGCCTCAACGCCTCATTTTGCCCTCGTATCGAACAGTATTTTTTATTACAAATGCATGAAAAAGTTTCTTGTTTGCACGCCGTGCGCGACAAGAATCTTGTTGTGCACGCTGGAGATGCGCAAAACGAAGTGCGCAGGTCCGGCGTGTTACGTTGCCATTGACGACGTAAGCGTCAGAAAAGTGCCAGAATATACCCGCTCCGCACGGCGAAACAAGAAACTTTTTCATGCATGCGTAATAAAAAATGCGTTTTTGACAAAGTCTGTAGCGTGAATTGAACCGGAGACATAAGTAGTTGAAAGAAAGCGTGTTTTCGATTATTGTCGTTTTTTCCGAAATTTTAACCTGGTATAACTTCTAAACTAGAAGCGAGGAAAGTAATATGGAAATGGTTCGGTGGTTTATTAATTTGTTCCAAAGAACCAGTGAAAAAAATTATTCGAACGTAAAAAAACTAGTGGTCGGAAAGCTGTCCCGCTTGACGTGAATGACTCAAACACACGACTTTTAAGATTATTTGGGAAATTCCAGAACCGATAGGAAATTCCATGATATTTCCATGGTTTTTCCAGGGTATGTCAAATTCCATGATAACTGGACACCCTGACTGCACGTCGCAAAATATGCCTACTGTCAGCGTTTTTTTGGAAAATTGAAAACGAAAATACAAAATCGGCAGAGGTCACGACATAGATCCTTCTTTTGTCTTCGAAATGCTTCAAAGAAAATCGCAATATCTTCAATGACATTGGAGATATATTAAATATAGTGTGAGCCTGTATGCGCTAGCTGCCGCGTGAGTAGGCAAAGTCCTTAATTATAATTAATTTTCTAACATGGATATTTAACAAATATTTCCAGATACTAAAAGACGTAAAAAATATATGTAATTAAATGTAAGAATTACAAGTTTTCATAATACATAACAAATTTTGAACGATAAGATCAATATTTGGATAAAGTAAAAGATTGAATACAAATTCGAAGGCACACTCATGAAGATATTATTATTTAGATATTATAATTAATGCCAAAAATTTTACACTGCATCATTGATTTCATAAAATTGCATCTGGGAACGTTCGTTGAAGATTTCATCACACTAAGAAATTAATTGTAATTACGAAATTTTCGTTTCGACATCATTTTATCATGGAAAAAAAGTGCAAAAAAGGTCTTGTAAATTTCCATTTCAAGTACAAGTAGGCCTCCCTCGAATAAGGATCTTATAGACTTTCATAACGAATAAGGATCTTGTTGCCGACTCGCATGAATAAGGATCTTCATGTTAGAGGGTAGCGATATGAGATGTAGCCACGGTGTGAAGTCCGGTTGCGCACCTTAGGCGCAACCATCGGTCGGTGAATAGTATATGCGAGTTCTTCCAAAGTTTTCATTGAGTTCCCAGAAAACCATCCGTACATTGGACAGTTATTCGAAATTCATATCAGAGGAGACACTACGAGATTTGTCATAAATTTTTCACTCGTGCGGAGCGATACTATTTGATCGAATGAATCTTTATAGTTTATCAGAGAACGAAAGTTTAGACGGTAACAAAGAGTAATTAGTGGACTCAAGTGAATGGATGCCGTTTTGGACAATATGCGTACGTGCGTAATTATGATTCAATCGACAACATGCTACAATTTCCAAATCCCGGGAAATTCTGACTAATGCACGTAATTTGGATGCCACATCATGTATAAATTCAGCAAAACAATCATAATCATCGTTTTAACAAGAGACAACCATCTCAGTACGAAAGAAACACAAGCTATGAAAAAAAAAACATTAAATAAATCATGAGTCGAATAAGTAAGCCGTTACACAGCGACTGTGTAATTGAAGATAATTCAATATTCATCTAATAACGAACACCTCGTCATGCTATGTAACGTAACAACCAATACCCACAGAAACAAAAACAACTAACTTGCATTCACGGATTAAAGAGCTAATATGTAAAATGGCTAAATAATTAAATCAAATCGATAAACACCTGCAACCGTCCAGATGTACTCACAGTACTAATTAAAGTTTGATAAAAGTGCGTCGGTTAGAATATTATTCCAAGATATTTTCTGTCTGCAGACACTAGAAATTAATATGCTCATATACCGAGCCTTTCTGACAGAATGAAACAAACCCTCTCCCTCCAACAGGCCTGCGTTAGGCATACCTGGGAGAGGGGTTGTTTCATTCCGTTAGAAAGGCTTGGTAGATGAGGCATTATTTAATATAACGTAGATGTTGGTACCTAAATATGATGGAGTCCAAATCGAAGGGATACTCAATTATTCCGGTAGTAGGAGCTCGAGCTCTGAGAATGTCTTGCTCGGTGGGCAGGTAGTCAGGCTTTTCTATACGTTCAAGATCGCTAAGATAACTGCAAAACAAATCAAGCCACAGAGTTGATGGGTGCATGCCATGCAAATAATATAACAAAAAAAAATGCAAACATCATTATTTATGCAAACATCACCGTTATTTTCAGTCAATCGCTACTTTGCGGTATGAAACATGCTTTTCAATTCACAATTCGACGGGTCCTAAGGGAACAGACGTAACTCAGCGGGCAGTCTACAACGGACGTAGCTCTCCGGGCGGGCTCGAACGGACGAAACTCAGGAAATCACAAAAGAATTACAATAGAATTTCCCGAGTTACGTCTGTTCTATCCTGCACGGCGAGTTACGTTCGTTCTAGACTGTCCGCTGAGTTACGTCTGTTTCCTTAGGACCCGTCGAATTCCACTATCACAATAGGTATACTTAAACGCAGCGCCACAATGTCCGTAGAACCTAAGTACTCGATGAACGATTCAACAGACATTGTGTTCTTTGACAAACAGTAAAATAAATATGCCGATGTGGTGTTGATGGATACTGAATTACAAATAATAACAAAAATTAGTGTAACATCAAGTCATATCGAATGCAGACACAATGCATAGAGGGATGCTGCAGGCAGCAGGCAGCTCGTCGATCTCCTTCCGTGTAATTATACGAACATACCTAAAACGGATCTCTTCCAAGTCAAACGGATACTCAATAATACCAGTCGTGGGTACTCTGACGCGCAATATGTCCTGCTCTGTAGGTAGATAGTTTGGTGCTGCCACTCGGTCTATCTCCATGAGGTAGCTGTAACAATTAACGCTCAATATCCGCAGACCTAGTCTATTATGCTACTTATGAGCATCTCGCCGATCCTGCTGATATTGCTGTGAAAATACTCGGCAACAAAGACGTAATGAACTCAAAAAGAAATTAAAGGTGACATCGGAATGTTCAAATATTAAGGACGTTGCCTAGTGAGCTAGCGCGCGCTCCTTCGGATCCCGCGTGAAAATGGAGAGGATAATGGCTGGGACAAACTCCTGGGGCTCCGACGGAGTAGGGATAGGCGCTAGGGATTGGCGGACCTAGGTGGCAAAATTGAAATTTTGTGCTTTCGCTTAGGCAAGTTTTCTCACTAGTCCTATGTACGATTCTATTGATTCTCAGCTCAAATAGAAGGTGAAGGCCGGATCTGTGCCGTGTATTTCGTAGAATTTTAGAAAACAAAATTATCAACCATCGTTTTAACACTGGAAGTATACCCATTTTCGGTATCGTTTTACACGACTCTGAAGACGAATTTCAAAATTTGGATAAATGTACGGCGCAGATTGCTCCTTCAGCTTCAAATGCTTCCAGGACAACCTCGATATCTGTATAAATAGCGGAGAAAACTTGCGTAGCGTGAACGTTTGGAAGCGCTGGCTGCACTAGGAGTGGGCAACGTCCTTAAACGTTTGTCGCTAATGAAGTGTGTTTACTTCATTTATGGACATTATTTTGTCATGATGCAAAAACTAGACGTTATCAATGAGTGCCCAATTTTTTTTCATTACGCTCCGACTCTCATCGCTGGCTAAATGTACTTGTTTATGGACATGATTTTATCCCGTTACTATGCGAGTTAGACCATTTTTTTGTTTGTAACTTTGTACTGCATTCGATGAATCTTCGAAGCATGTCAAGATTTCAAAACCCTCGAAAAATAGGTTACTGTAACAATAAGAAACATGTTACGAGTCTCAAAATATTCTTTGTACCTTTGTTCAAGTCTGAAAATAATGACTCATTTAAAAATTTTGTACATCATCTTTTACATTATCTTCAAACATGAAAGCGATACTCACTATTTTGCAGAGTCTGTAAGTTGATATTCTCGCCGACGATCGTAACATTCCTGAATACCAGCCTCTGCCCAGAGGTCTTTTATCGCTTCGACGTACGGACTTTCGAATGTCGTTACCGTTTCGAAGTCTACACTTCTTATAAGCTCCGCTTTTTCCTGTTTCAAGAAAATGTAAGATTTATTCTGCGTTCTGTTCTGCGATATTTATTATTTACACATCGTCAAACAGATTCTAAACTACTCACTATATTCGAAGATTCTGCGTACTGGATCTTGAGTAGATCCATGGCTCGGATCATTGACTGCATTGCCATAAATATGTTTTGGTAAACGAGCTTGATAAAGCCGCGCTTGTCCTCGTCGGAATAACCAGAACCATGAATGATTCTCATCTGTTTGATGAATGTCGATTTTCCCGACTCTCCAGTACCTATTAATCATAACAATCGTTGTTAGGTTATAAGGTGTAAATTTTATGAAGTGTTAGGCAAGAGAATAGTAGGATATTTGAGGGGGGATTTAGTGCAGAAAGAATATACGTAACACAGATTGAAAATGGCTGAAATAGTACATTGTACACCAAGGTAGCAAATGCCGTTTCATGCTCCACGCTCGTAAGTAAGACCCTACGTTCCTCCCTTGTTGCATAACATACTATTTCTGCCTCGATTTCTGCAATGAATCAAATATTCAATACAGCACTTCACAATCATCTCAAAATTTTGCAATGTTCTGAATTCTGATCCAGTCGAAATATATTTTATCCGTGAAAGGCTCTCAAACTTCGTGGTATCTAATCAACTGCCATGAACATTCATGTTCAACAAAAGGTCGATTCAAGTGTTATAATAATTGACTAGTTATACAAACTCCAATTCATTTCTAAAGAAGAATTTTTGACCCATTGTGCCCCACCCGTTGGGTACAATGGGTCACCCCATGGGGCACTACGGGTCAACCTGGTAATCAGCTGAAAATGATGAAATTTTCGACAAAATAAATGTTTTCGTTCAAATTAGTAAGCACCTAATGCCTCTTCCAGTCCAGTTACTCAATCAGTTGGAATCATTGAATCAGTAGGAAAAAAAACAGCGTCAACGTACAGAAATGAGTATGAGATTGTGACGTTTCTTTTACAAAAACATAATTTAGGAGTTAAAGTCGCGATTTGCGATAACGAACTGTTTACTGGGGATCATTTCGAACGTTAATTAGTGAAATACCTGATCGGATGATGAAAATGTGACATTTCCATGGATCTTAAATAAATTGACCCATTGTACCCCACGCTCGAATTTTTTCAACAAACTAATTTTACCTACACTGGAAAAAATTTTTCGCTTACCCAGCGATTTTATTTATCGCTCAGAGCAGTTCCTTACTATAAGAATGAACATAGTTGCAGGAACAATGTGTAATCGCTACAGCAGCGATATCATTCATAGTTACTTCGAACCGTCACACCTTTATCTAACATAACCTCTTTTGCGAGAAAAAATTTAGACACTTTCTCGTATTAAAGTCAAAATTATAAACGCCAAATAACTAACTGGTCTATCTTTAAGTCAATTTATGATCTGAATACACTGTAGTCGGCTATACACTGTCATTACGTCGTCTATACACTGTCACCGTTGCAGAAAATAATATTTCTTGTATCGCTCCTGCAGCGATACGTGTTCTTCTAGCAACTTTAATATGGCTCCTGCAGCGATACGTGTTCTTCTAGCAACTTTAATATGGCTCCTGCAGCGATACGTATTCTTCTAGCAACTTAAGAGCATGCTCCAGTCAGCCGTTTCCGTATTTAAAAAATGATGAAGCCTGATATGAACGGGGGGGGTGTTTAATGGGTTCCCTAGACGATTTGTATTAAATTGGTAGCTGGCATGAACGTGTATCTCACCAAAATCGAGTAAAATAAGGGTTTTTTGTGTCGCGAAGCGTGGGACCGTCTTTTGTTTTCACTGATATCACGGACTACGCATCACAAGGGTGGAAACGAACTATCAAGCGCCCTCAGGAATATAATTCCACTCACATATATCGCAAAACTTGTTCATTTCACTCAACGATGAAGCCTCAGAATTGTTTCCAGAAAAAGACTGTAATTGTTGGTATAAAGCAGGGGCCGCGGCCATGTTGGATCGTTTCGCGTTAGGTGTTGGGCCCGTCAGCGCTCCTTTTTCGACGCGCGGGCGCACCGGGAACCAAGCTTACAGTTGTTGCCAACCTTCGTCTCGCGCTCCTGCGTTTCACGAACCGCCGTTCCTTGTTCAGCGCTATGACAGCTGAGCGGGAATTCAAACGGAAATAATTCGGAATAATAATAGTTATAACAATGCATTGTTATTATTATCATTATTATTGTTATTATTATTATTATTATTATTATTATTATTATTATTATCATTATCATTATCATTATCATTATCATTATCATTATCATTATCATTATCATTATCATTATCATTATCATTATCATTATCATTATTATTATTATTATTATTATTATTATTATTATTATTATTATTATTATCATTATAATTACAATTTCCGAAATATTATTATTATTATTATTATTATCAATTGTTATTATGATAATAACAATTATTATTATTATTATTATTATTATTATCATTGAAAAAAATGTACTCGAAAGTGGTGACATTTGTGAATGAAAATGAACACGTGTGCGCCATTTTTTTATTTTTTTTTTATCTTGACAATTTCGTGGAAATCGGAATTTCAATATCTTTCCAAAATAATAATAATAATAATAATAATAATAATAATATTGATAATAATAACAAATATTATTATGATAATAATTATTATTATCATTGCAAAAAATTTACTCGAAAGTGGTGAAATTTGTGAATGAAAATGAAAACATAGGCGCCATTTTTTTTTTTCTACCAACACTGAAATCCTGTGAGACGCACAGAATAATCAAAATTCCGGATCTTTTGAGAGATTTTCAAGTTTCAGCATAAAAAAATTAGATACGCTCTTCATTTTTATTTTTTTTATCTTGAAAATTTTGTGGAAATCGGAATTTCAATATTTTTCCAAAATAATAATAATAATAATAATAATATTGATGATAATAACAAATATTATTATGATAATAATTATTATTATGATAATAACGATATGATAATAATTATTATTATCATTGCCAAAAATTTACTCACAAGTGGTGAAATTTGTAAATGGAAATGAAAACGTATGCGCCATTTTTTTTTTCTACCAACACTCTAAAATCCTGTGAAACTCACAGGATAATCAAAATTCCGGATCTTTTGAGAAATTTTCAAGTCTCATCATAAAAAAACTAGACGAGGCAGAGGTATAGAGTTGTATTTTTATTTATTTTTTTTTATCTTGAAAATGTTGTGAAAATCGGAATTTCAATTCTTCTATGCGTTGCACAGGACAAGAGTATTTGTGAAAAAAAAAATGGCGTACCACGACTATACGACTTTATACCGTTGCCCTGTCAATGTTTTTTTTTTTATTTTAATTTTGAAAATTCAGCATAAAGAACTCTGAAACCAGACTTTTTTATGCGTTTCACAGGATTTTAGAGTTTTTGTAGAAAAAGAAAAAAAAAATGGCGCATACGTTTTCATTTCCATTTACAAATTTCACCACTTGCGAGTAAATTTTTGGCAATGATAATAATAATTATTAATAATTATTATCATAATATTATGATAATAATTGTTATTATTATCATCATCGTCATCGTCATCGTCATCGTCATCGTCATCGTCATCGCCGTCATCGTCATCATCATCATTATTATTTTGACTATTATTATTATTATTATTATTATTATTATTATTATTATCATTATTATTATTATTATTATTATTATTATTATTATTATTATTATTATTATTATTATTATTACGGAAAAAATTGAAATTCCGATTTTCACAACATTTTCAAGATAAAAAAAATTGAATAATAAATGGCATATACGACTCTATACCTCTGCCTTGTCTAGTTTTTTTATGCTGAAACTTGAAAATCTCTCAGAAGAATCGGAATTTTGATTATTCTGTGCGTTTCACAGGATTTCAGTGTTGGTAGGAAAAAAAAAATGGCGCATACGTTTTCATTTTCATTCACAAATTTCACCACTTTCGAGTACATTTTTTTCAATGATAATAATAATAATTATTATTATAATAATTGTTATGATTATTATTTCGGAAATTGTAATTATAATGATAATAATAGTAATAATAATAATAATAATAATAATAATAATAATAATAATAACAATGCATTGTTATAACTATTATGTATGTTTATGTATGTTTATGTACGTTTATTTAATGTTCCCCTCGGGGTTACATGGTTTCCGTCTCCATAACTTCATCCAATACATTACTACTTACAATTAGACTAATTTACAAATTTTTACAACTTATACATATCATACATTTGTCATAACTATTATTATTCCGAATTATTTCCGTTTGAATTCCCGCTCAGCTGTCATAGCGCTGAACAAGGAACGGCGGTTCGTGAAACGCAGGACCGCGAGACGAAGGTTGGCAACAACTGTAAGCTTGGTTCCCGTTGCGCCCGCGCGTCTGAAGGGAGCGCTACTCGGCCCGACACGCAACGCGAAACGATCCAACATGGCCGCAGCCAGTGCTTTATACCGAGAAAAATTACAGTCTTTTTTTGGAAACAATTTTTCGTCTTCATCGTTGAGTGAAATGAACAAGTTTTGCGATATATGTGAGTGGAATTATATTCCTGAGGGCGCTCAATGGTTCGTTTCCACCCTTGTGATGCGTAGTCGGTGATATCAGTGAAAACAAGTGACGGTCCCCACGCTTCGCGAAACAAAAAAGCCTTATTTTACTCGATATTGGTAAGATACACGTTCATGCAGCTACCAATTTGATTAGAAATCGTCTAAGGAACCCATTAAACACCCCCGTTCATATCAGACGTCATTATTTTTTAAATACGGAAATACTGAGTCCAGCATGCCCTTAAATACGTTTGGCAGAGTTGTTCAGTTGCCACAGCTTGACAAACGCGCTGCTATCGGTGCGATGTACGTTCTGGCTGAGGGAACCAGAATTCTTGCTATCGGGGAGAGATTTTTTTTTCAGTGTAACCAAAAAACGCATATTTAACTTTGGGCGATACGTGATTTTCTAGCCTAGGTATGTAAGTATTCATTGATATGATGACAATCGGCCGTATCTGATCCGTAAAAATGTGCAAAAGAAACTTAGCAGGATTTTTTTTTTCAACTTTGAGAGCGTCAAAACAAACTTTCAGTCACTGAAACGCACCATGTTGAAATACGAGTAACGACACGTTAGAACAAGTAACTGTAGGTCACGAACCTGCCACCCAGGTGCCGCCTCTTTACAATGCTCGAGTGCGGAGATGGCAGCATTGACCCATAGTGCCCCATGACTGATAGTGCCCCACTCTCCCCTACACTTACGCATTTGGTACATGGTGTGGTCTGTCATGCTTTTAACCTGCTGACTTACTTGCTCATTGTGGTTTGTAAATGGCACACAAAGAATCAAGTACTCGAATAGCAAGAAAATGAATACGTGCCTTTATATTGAAGATTCGATATTAGTTTCTCAGGGTTGAAATAGGGAAAGAGTAATATGTATAGTAATGATCAATATAAATATCTTTTCACCCGACTACGATAAAATGACCGTATTTCGCCCCTGAAACGCGGGTCGAAAGTCGTCAATTTCGGACCAGAGGGAAGAAAAGTCGATTGCCGGGCAAAAAAGTGGACTTTTTTGCCCGGCAATTTACTTTTCTGCCCGGTTAATCACTTCTCTTCCTTCTGGTCAAAAATTGACTACCCACTTTCCACTCGCGTTACAGCGACGGAATAAGGTCATTTTATCGAAGTCGGGTGAAATAGTATATTATGCACCACGGGAAGGAAGCAGGCGATTTTTGGCGAGCGCGGATTTTGCAGAACGAGTTGCAATTCGAGGGCGCCGAAGGCGCCCGAGAGTGAAAACGAGTTCTGCAAAATGCGCGAGACAAAACGCCTGCTTCCTTCCCATGGCACATATGTTATTTTCTACCACATATGCATTAAAAACGAGAGAAAGTGAGGTTAGAAACACGAGAACGGTGTTCTCCACTGGGGGCAGCACTTTCTTAGTTTATTTCATCGTTACCATGGTTACGAGAGGTTTTTATCCCTGCTGCCAAAGTTTTTATCCCTCTTGACAAGTTTTTATCCCGCTTGACAAGTTTTTATCCCGGTTTATTGCCCCGGTCAGAAAACTGTGGCTTCCATCCTGTTAAGGAGGGCAAAAAACACGAGTTTTTAATGCATGTGTGGTAGAAAATAGCATATGCCACACGGGAGGAGCGCAATTTTAACCTCGTGTTCGTGCTGCCCTCGCTGCACTCGCTTCGCTCGTGCCTCGGGCAGCAAACCTCGCACTCGGCGAAAATCGCGCTCTTTCCTCCCTTGTAGCATAATATACTATTTCATCACACCGTGCGAAAAAGTGACATTATATGCACGCAAGCGGTTTTACATATAATCGGACTTCACGCGCGTTTGTGATGAAAAATTTTGTTCGATACATGTGTGAAAGTGTGAAAGAAACCGTTTCATCCGCGTATCAAAATGTACTATTCCATCACGTGGTGCGAAAAACTACGATTATACGCATTATACGCTTGCATGCGTATCGTCGGACTTTACACGCATTTGTGATGAAATAGTATAATGCGATACAAATACGCGAAGGTGGCGATGCCCGCACGACGAATGTGACGACGCAGCCAGAGCCCGAAGGCGAGGGAGGCGTCGTCACACAAGTCATAAGTATTGCAGATGCCTGTCTCACATATATCGAACAGTATTTTTCACCACGCCTGGATGGAAGTCGTCTTTGCACATGTGCCACATTTTATGTACCACTACACTGAGAGAAACCATGTATCATATTTCACCACATATCCCCGACAAATTACTACTTTTGATGGCAAGTTGACGTGGAGTCGAAAAACCAGGAAACGTAGTAATTTTTCAGTCAATAGTCTCTAGCAGAACTGGGATACGTTACATGTCGCTCGGAACTCAAATTACAACCCGGCATTGTAAATATCGCTACTTGTAGAAATTACAACATATTTCGTAAGTTTCCAGATGAAAGCGTGTTATTTCTACTATCTGCGACTGTAACACAGTCGTTTCGCACCGCCTCGTGATACACTGTGAAAGGCAAACACACATCTTCTCGCATGCGAGATGGTAATTTTTACAACTTGAGATAGTAAAAATACGTATCGGGTATACGAATATGGCGGACACACTAGCGGCCTAGCGGTCGGTCACCCGCTGCGTGGTACCGTAGCGCGCCGATAGATGGTTGGCAGTGGTTTTTGGATCTCGCGAAGAAATTTGTACCGTGTCGGCTACACTTACGTGTCACCACACAACCAGAATCATTCTCGACTTCAACGTCGTACGGCGGACGAAGGTCTACGGAAGCAGATATTGTTTCGTTATAACACTGACGACTCCGACGTTCTTTGAGTGTTATGATGGATACAAAAGCCCAAAACATGCAAATTGATATTATTTGGGACATAAGTCACACTATTTATACCTGTGTGCCTGTGTGGTCTGACAGAAAATAAAATAAATAATATTGTTACTATTTATGATAGTTAAATAGTTCCTATTAAATTGTCGGAATGAAACTTCATATATGGACCAGTGGGATTACAGATATCTTCCAACCGTGTAGCAGAACCTAAATAAAAAATTAGCAGCAAATAGGACCGCTAACAGCGCCACCTGCGAATGGATGCACGGCCGCTGTGAACTAACTTCATTTTACTATCTGAGATGGTAAGAATTCGGACCCCACAGTTGTACATTATACGATCGTGTTATGCTTCTTAATACGATCGGAAATAGTAAATTTTAGCCTTCAAGTTGTAAACCATACCCTTCTTGAAGAGTAATATTCACCATTAGTGAAATTTACAAGGTGGATTTGTAATTCTTTGTATTGTGTGACCACACGTCCTTTTACTACCGAAAAATAGTAATTTGTCGGCGATATGTGATAAAATGTGATACATCTTTTCTCTCAGTGTAGCGGTGTAAGAACAAGTTCTTCGCACATCAGTTTGCGGAAGTCTGTTTTGGGTGCCTCTAGACGCTGCGCGAAAGAGCACTTTTCGGGCAGATGTAGCGAAATAGTATATTATGCACGACGGAAGGGAAGAAGGCGTTTTTTGTCGAGCACCGCGCGAGACAAAACGCCTGCTTCCTTTCCCATGGCACATATGTTATTTTCTACCACATATGCATTAAAGACGAGTGAAAGTGAGGTTAGAACCACGACAACGGGGTTCTCCGCCAGGGGCAGCACTTTCTTAGTTTATTTCATCGTTTCTATGGTTACGAGAGTTTTTATCTCTGCTGCCAGAGTTTTTTTCCCTCCTGTCAAAGTTTTTTCCGTCTGGCAAGTTTTTATCCCGGTTTATTGCTTCGGTCAAAAAACTGTGGCTTCCGTCCCGTCAAAGAGAGCGAAAAACACAAGTTTTCAATGCATGTTTAGCAAATTTTATTCGATACATGTGTGAAAGTTGTTTTTACACGCGTATCGAAATGTGCTATTTTATGGTACAGGCATTAAAAATTTCGATCCGTGAAGTTCACTTTTCGTGTCTAACTTCATAGCTGTCACGAACAAATTTTTCGTATGCCTTGTCATGCACAGTACTAACCCTTCGAGCCGGTGGGTAACCCGGCAGAGGGATAAATGACATGGTATAGATGCGGAGTTCGAAGTTCGGCTCTCAACTGCAATCAAAGTGGCTTTCATAATGCCTATGCCATGGAAAACATGGTATATGTCACGTACCCGTGAAGTAACTTTTCGGCAAAGATTATGTCGTTTTTAATGGAGATGTACGCCGGTAAACCTTAGCGTAGATGGCCGCATCATAGCTGGTGCCAAGATGCGCTAAATCCGAATGGTATCGATATTGCTAAGTAGAAGATGGCTGAGATCGATAATAGTATATGCTACACTAAGGGCGTCAAGTGGCCTTTTTTAGACCAAGTACGGAAACCATACAAGATCAAAAAGTTCACTTACGATCTTTAGCCCTTGGTACACATCATATTTTGGGTTACGCAGGTATTGATTTCTGCACTTTTGTGCCTGAAAGTGGCACTAAGGTTACCTTTATTTGACACGGCACCTCATAAGTATGTTACTATCAGATTGCATTCATTCAACCGGAAAAGGAAATAGTGAACATGAAAAATGTACTGAGTATTGAAAAAGCGGACAGTAATGAAATATTATTGCTAGCTGTTTCGAGCCAGTCAAAAAAAGTCACTTTAGGACCGCTAAATAGATCTAAAAAAAAAAACGCAGAAATCGTGTGTGTGTTATAATATAGTACATTTCTCACACCCGGTCGCAAAATGCCACTTTTCATACCTCTTGAGCGGGCGCAAAACAGATCTTTTCGGCCCTCGGTCGGAAAAGTCCTTTGCGCCCACTAAAAGCGGGCAAAAGAGACTATTTTCCTGCCCTCGAACACAAAGTGCCGTTTTGCGCCCGCTCACTCGGTCTGAAAAGAGGCATTTTTGCAGAGCAGGTGTTGAGTATTTTGGCGAGTGTGATTGCAGCGTACTCGTCTTCGGCTTGTGGTGCGAATTTCTCCCTCGAAAAATAGTTCTTCGCGCCCTTGATCCACAATGTACTATTGCGACCGGTTGTGAGAATAATATATTGTGCACCTACGGCGTAAAGTGGGTTTTTCTAGACCGAGTGTGGAGTTTGCAGTACGAGTCGGAGACGAGCTAGCACGAGTCGAAGGCGACCTAGCACGAGCCGAGGACGAGTGCGTCTGCGAGCCGAAGTCGAGTACCGTAACCGTAACACGAGGTAAAAAAAGCCCACTTAGCCCTTGGTGCACACCATCTTTTTTGTAACGCATGTATCGATTTCTGCGTTTTTTTGTGCCTACAAGCGGCACTAAGGTGACCTATTTTGACACGGCAACACATAGTTATTATATGTATATAGGAATTATAGTAGGTGTATTTGAACCAATATCAACCTTCTACGATGGAATTCTATATGTGCAAGGAACTGTTAGCAGTCTCTTCGCTACGAAGAATTGCCTTATACGGATGAGGTTCTTTTCTACACAAAATTTTTCTACACGGTGACTTTTCTACACGAATTATTCTACACCATTTTTGCTACACCGTTTTTTTTCTACACCAATTTTTTCTACACCGTTTTTTTTCTACACCAATTTTTTCTACACCGTTTTTTTTCTACACCAATTTTCCCTACACCGTTTTTTTTCTACACCAATTTTTTCTACACCGAATTTTTTCTACACCAATTTTTTCTACACCGAATTTTTTCTACACCGAACTTTTTCAATACCGATTTTTTCTGTCGATACACAAAACCAATTCGGCGATAACACGTCAAGTGATGAATTCTCTTTGAGTTGAAATGTTACTTTCGTTATATATATATGTATATTAGTGAGATTCGTAAAATATCTCATTGTGAGTCAAGCGTGTCGAAAAATGTGTCTCTTGCAGGAAAAAAAAAGGTGTAAAAAAAATTCTATGTGGAAAAAATTCGGTGTAGAAAAAATTCGGTGTAGAAAAAATTGGTGTAGGAAAAATTCGGTGTAGAAAAAATCGGTGTAGAAAAAATTCGGTGTAGAAAAAATTGGTGTAGAAAAAATTCGGTGTAGAAAAAATTGGTGTAGAAAAAAAACGGTGTAGAATAAATTTTCGGAGGGAATTTATTGTATCTTGGTTGTGTAGAACTGGCCCGTGTATAAGAACAATTGTGGTGTAGAAAAAATTGGTGTAGAAAAAAAACGGTGTAGGAAAAATTGGTGTAGAAAAAAAAGGTGTAGGAAAAATGGGTGTAGAAAAAAAACGGTGTACAAAAAATGGTGTAGAATAATTCGTGTAGAAAAGTCACCGTGTAGAAAAATTTTGTGTAGAAAAGAACCTCTCCCGCCAAAACTCGTTTCGGTTCACGTGGAATACCACATATCGGATATGTGCAGTTGTCAGATTATTCGTTAATTTTGGATTTCTCGCTCTTTTATTTGTGTTGTAATAATTTATACATTAATTTAATAGGAAGATTTTTTGAATGAAATCATTAGAAAACGTCTACTTTTATTGCCGATCTTTAGACGCCAATGTCTTCGTAGCAAATAATGTTACTGCATCCCTGATCAACGATTCATATCACAGCGGATTCTTTAAGGTAGTTCTGGAGTTTTTCGAACAACTTACGATTCGCTTGAAATTTCAGTATAGTGTAAAAACAACCTTCACGAATCGATTCCTCGATTTTTAATTCAATCCACTACTTAGTTTGTGAGATAATCGAAATTGAAGATCGGTTGTTTCGTACGCGGCGCCTATACCTAACACGTGAACCGATACGACTTTGCTTACATTTTTCATTATGGACGCTAAACGGAACTTACAATTTTCAAATAAAACTACTTGTGTATGCAGTACTAGTGTGGGATGAATTTAAAAAAAAAATGGCAATTTTCCACTACTTAGTTTTGGAGATATCGACTCACGAAAAATAATAATTCTACTCGACACGGAACCGAGACACACTCTCTGTCTCGCTCAGTTGCACTGTGTTCGCTGCGACGGAGCGATGGGCGCGCGGTAACTGTGTGTACGGGACCTATCCATGCATGAGATGTGATTGTGTAGGACGGACAGAGTGTACAAGCTCTGTCAAGAGTTCTTAACCGATGGCATGATATAACCATCGGGTTTTACTCTGCGCTGTGGTCGAAATTTTTGGCTGATACGTGTACCTCCAGAACTACCTTAAGCTTTGAATTAGTTTTCGAACCAACATTATATCAGTTTTGATTGCAAAATTATTCGCCGCCGACTTTGGATCAAATTGCCGGCACGCTGGCCGTGGAATACACTGTGAGAAAAACTTTCATCGCGCGACTCCAATTTACCGGGAAAACGGCGCGAGAGCTGACGGGTTAAGATCATAAGAAAAGGGGAATCAGTGTTGTAGAATCATTTTCTTGCTTTTTATTCTAAACAGAGTTCAATGTGCTGATCAGTTATTAATCTTCCCGCCCTTATCTGGAAATCTCATTTTTTAGGGCGTTGTGAACGACGTCTTTTTTTCCTGCTTCGGACATTCTCTGATGATCCCATGGTTTCTGAAACAGACACGCACTTCGCGCGCTACTGGGAACGATCCGATCGCGACCGCACAGAGAAACGTAATGAAGCCTTAACAGTGATGATACCAGAAGGGATGGTACGGAGAGGGGGTAAAGGTAAACAGAAGGTAGAAATTTGAACTTTGGAACGAGATCTGTGGGACCGGACTAGTAGAAACGTTACTACCATTGTTGATCTTTTCGGACGAGACGGCTCATATAATCTAGATCGACCTTCACTTACAGGTAAGTTCGATCGATCAACCAATTTTTTAGGGAAGAGTAATTTTAGCTGCAAGTAGGGGAGGGTCGGGCAAAACAGGGTTTGCTGATTTTTGCTATCAGCAAAGTGCAATTCATTCAGCGGTTTCATAGGCTTTTTTCAGAAAAAAAAAAACTGTACTTCGATGACCAAAAAATTAGAAAATAGATATGAGACTCGTGCGCTATAGGAGCCATTATTGATCTAAGGTGTAATAATTAAGGTGAGGTGATTTGAGTACTTGACGCGACGTGCCAAGTAAATGCGGAGTAGTTTTGAATTCTTGTTTTTTCTAGATAGTATTGCCAATAAGCTACGTAATCTCGTTTGAGCCAACACCTTCATACTGCCATACAGTGTGGTCAGATTATTTTTGTTTGTTGAATTGAATAATCGGGTAGGACGGGGAGCTCTGGCGCACTCCCGATTATATTCAATAGTAACAAAGTTGCGGTGTTAAAATTGCGAGGGTAATGCACACCAAACGGTGCTAGAATGAAACACACCGTGTTCTGCCCGAAACGGCGTGTTCCCATGCAGTGAAAAAAAGTCAATAAATCAGGTCGAATTTTGGGAGAGGTTCTTTTCTACACAGAATAGTTCTACACGGTGAATATTTTACACGAATTATTCTAGACCATTTGTTCTACACCATTTTTTTTCTACACCATTCTGTTTCTACATCGTTTTTTGCTACACCGATTTTTTTTCTACACCATTTCTTTCTACACCGGTTCTTTCTACACCCATTTTTTTCTATACAATTTTTTCTACACCACAATTTTACCACACGCATCGGTCTACATAACCAAGTCACAATAAATTGTTCCCCACAAGTTTTTCTATACCGATTTTTCTTTCTACACCATTTTATTCTACACTTTGTGGTTCTACACGGTGAGAATTCCGAAAAATCGTTCGGGATGTAGGAAAAAACGACAAATCCTTTGGGATTTTGACCGTGTAAGATAAATATAGTGTAGGAAAAAATAGTGTAAAAAGGAAACGGTGTAGGAAAAAACGGTGCAGAAAAAAAATGGTGTAGAAGAAAATAGTGTAGAAAAAAAATGGTGTAGAATAATTCGTGTAGAACTATTCTGTGTAGAAAAGAACTTCACTCACAACTTTGTCAATTTTCGAGCCACCGAAAATATTGTTCAGCGAGATCTGATAAGTCTTTTTGAGACGCTAATTGTGGAAAAAAAAATCATCCCTTAATCTCCATTAAAACCTAAAATACAGACATGGTTACCTGTTAATTCATTGTCGTTGATCTGAGCAACATTTTCGGGTAAATCAAAATCGTACGTGTTCCTGAAACGTTCGGTCATGATGTACGATTTGTCTCACATCCCTCCTGTGAGTTTATTTTATTGCAACGACTGGTTGAACCACAGCCGCGCGGACGAGATCGCACCGCTGGCCGGCTCAGTTCCGGCGAGCCGCGCGGTGAGAAGCCTTCCGGCCAATCGCGTTGGACGTCGCGCCGCTAAGTTAATAATTGGAATATGTTAATAATGTAGATTTTTATAGCAGATTTCAGTAAATTATATGATTACTAAGAAATATAAAGATTAATATATTTTGTTGCTCCAACGGACTGGCATTTAAAAAAATCGCAAACGAATTATGTGAAGTAGTTGTGAAAGTAAAGTAGGAGAAGCAGGTGTTAACCAATATTAATCGGATTATAAGTTGAATAGGTAAAGCTGTAATTATTTTTAAATTGTTTCTTCCATTTTTTTTCACCAATTAGGTAACGGCAAACAACCATGTCCCATTTTCCAACTTTTTTTTTTAGACCATTAGGTCTTTTTCCAACTTGGTCTCCTGTTCAGTGTTTGGTTCCCACCTGAATCTTCAGGAGATATTGTGCCGCCCATAGTCTAGGAACGATCGACGTGGCACCGCGCCGCGCTCCAATATATGGGTCATTCCACGTCAAACCGAACGGCTTTCTGACCACTAGTTCCTCTGACCTCTGATTTTTTAATCATTTTTTATACAGGTTCTTTGGAACAAATGAATCCATCAAACATTTTTTATTTTATTTTTATCACCCCTAGTTTAGAAGTTACAGGGGGTTGAAATTTCGCGAAAACGACCAAAAATCGAAAACACGCCCTCCTTCAACTGCTCGTAACTTCGGTTCTATTTAACCTACAGACTTCCACAAAAACGCATTTTGTAGCTCTTGAATGACACTTCCACGACATATTTATTCCATTTCACGATAATTGACTATTTTATTTGTGAGAAACAATTATATTATTGAAACGTGGTTTTCAAGAAAATAGTACATTCTCAATCAACTTCAAAAATTCATAACAAATTAACGGTTTGATAAAAAACTCTGAAAAAAATTAAGGACGCGTTTTTTACTGAGTAGAATCTTATGCTAGAAAAAAGCATGGAATGATTTTAAGATGGTCGAGGTTTAACACTGGTCGGGTTGGCGTGGAATGCCCCATATATATGGGGCTGTCCACGTCAATTCACCTAGGCTCGTGACCGCAACTTTTTTGATTCGCTTCATAATTCTTTCTATTGTTGTACTTGCTCTAAAACATTGCTCTGATTTTTTTCAGATGTAAAAAAAATTCCTTTTTGAGTTGTAATTTTTTTCCACCGAAAAAAGGACCAATTTTTAAAATCTGAAAAAAAGGACCATTTTTAAAAACCTGAAAAAATTCAGAAAAATATTTTAGAGCAAGTACAACAATAGAAAAAATTATGAAGCAAATCAAAAAAGTTGCGGTCATGAACCTAGGTGAATTGACGTGGACAGCCCCATATACTAAAATACTTCATATATATATACTCAAATACTTTAGTCATATGATTTACTTGATATTACTTTGATATTCAATAAACAAGTATAAATTGAACTGTTATTTGCCCGACTAGGAATTCAATCAGGGCCGAAGCAGGCAGGAGTAAGGCCCTAATAGGAGCCTGATGTAACGCAAGGTTCCACATGGGCCTGACCAGGCTCTAGTATTGAGTAGTACTGCCTGATCAGGCCCATGTGGAATTCCACTTACTCACACGTGGCCCGCCAAGTACCACTCCCTAAATTTTTTTCTTTCGAAAATTTTCTCTTTTCGAAATTCACGCTCCCAATTTTTCTCCTCGCCAATTATGAAAACCCAATCGAGTGAGCGAGCGTAGCGAGCGAATGAGCACAACGCTACATGGTTCGATTTAATTATTATTTTTTTGTACTTTATGGTTTGATTTTTCTTTTTTTTTTGTACTTGGTACTTGTATTTGATATCAATCCTTTCACAGAGATTTTTTTGAAGGACGAATTTTGTTGAAAACGAATTTTTGGAAGAAGACTTTTTGTAAAAGACGATTTTTTGTTGGTGGGTATTTTTGAAGACAGATTTTGTGTGAAAGAATTTTGTTGGTAAATTTTGTGGGTGGACCACATTAATGTACTTGGCGAAAGGTTCTTGCACCAGAGGTGCTTTTTGGGGGATTGAGTAGTACTGCCTGATCAGGCCCATGTGGAACCTTGCGTTACACAGGCATGCCTGACTTAATATCTAGTCGGGTGGTTGATTCAATTATTTAAACGTTAAATGTAGTCACTAGTTAATAATTAAACACATATAAAATAGTTTTAGCCGTATAATTTACTTGATGTTACTTCGATATTTAATAAACAAATATAAATCAAATCGTTATTTGATTCATTCAATTCTTCTAGTACACAACATACATTAGGCACCTCATACTCTCCATTTGCCCCTTACGCCGCGTCACAGGCCGTGTCGATTAGCGCCAGCGCGCGCCGTTACTTATAAATCATTCGCTGTTTTGACACAGTTCTTATCAATCCTCCAGTCTATAATCTTTGGATTTTGTAGAGAATCGATCAAGGAATACGCTGATATTTTTTTTTTTTAATTTTAAAAAGTGACTATTTTCTTGAAAACCACGTTTGAATAATATAATTGTTTCTAACAAATAAAATAGTCAATTATCGTGAAATGGAATAAATATGTCGTGGAAGTGTCATTCAAGAGCTACAAAATGCGTTTTTGTGGAAGTCTGTAGGTTGAATAGAACCGCAGTTATGGGCAGTTGAAGGAGGGCGTATTTTCGATTTTTGGTCGTTTTTGCGAAATTTTGACCGCCTGTAACTTCTAAACTAGGGGCGATCAAAATAAAATAATTTTTATTTCACTCCGTGCGTAAAGCGGGACCTTTCGCACGCAAGCGTGCGTATAATCGAACTTTACCCGCGTTTGTGACATAAAATTTTGTTCGATACATGTGCGAAAGTTGTTTTTATACTCGTGAGATTGTCACCCTCGCTTTGCTCGGGCGACAAATCTCCCACTCGTGCCAAAACAAACCTTTCGCACTTGTATCGAAATATACTATTTTTTTCGTTTTTTTTTTTAACCAACAGCTATTAGCCCGAGGGCCACGTGCCAAATAAACTCTGAGGGAAAAACTTGGTAATGACTGGGTAGATATAGAGGATAATATCAGAGAGTCCTAGCACTTTTTAACGAATCGTTTTTTGCGGATTTTACTCCACTCCTCAATAAGTATTTGTTTTCTTTAGGTAATGGTTTAGACACTGGGTTTAATTGATCTGAGATCACTGAAAGTTGGATTATTTTCAAGCCACCTGCTTGGTCTTCTCAGAGTGGCTTTTCTCTTGGATCCGGTTTTTAGGTTGTGTGGGTTAGGGTTTTAGTTCTTCCTGGTTCGTCGGTTAACTTCGAGAGGAACGGAAGAGTCGGGTGCTGGCGGTAACTGATAAAAATTGTTTGATGCATACATTTGATCCAAAGAATCTGTGAAAAAATTGAGACCTGAATCGGAAACATCGAGGTAAAAAATCACCCGTTTTCGTACGGTTTGACGTGGAATGACTCTTATGCTTCCCACCGCGACTACCTGGCTGCGAGAAGCAACGCCACCACGTGGCGATCACGGGTGCTGGAACTTTATGTGCCGGAAATGTGTCGGAAATGTTCAACTGGGACATGGTCTGAGCACCGATACCTTTGGTCTAATAATAGTATATTGTTTAACAAGGAGGCAAACTCTATCTTTTCATGCCGAGCGTAAGTTTGCAATACAGGTCGTAGACGAGCGTGAACGCGAGCCGAAGGCAAGTGTATATGCAAGGCGAAGACGAGTATTGCAAATACGTGAGGCGAAAAGACCGTTGTCTCCTCGTTGCATACTATACTTTATATAACAAAAGTATGATCTACGCGTTTTGAGGTATAGTAGGTGGAACCGTCAAAGATCTGAAATTTGACTGTGAATGCGCATGCGCGGACTCGCGCTGAGTACGATGACCACCACTTTTCATTCCTTGGACATGCACTTTTCAAGTCCTAGGAGTCAAAGCTATACTTTACTAACTAACTCTTAGCTAACTCCTACTGTCATGGAAACGACCACTCTCTCTCCCGAAAACTACCATATTTGTATGGCAACGGCGTAGAAAGAAGGACGTGTGACAAGTGCGCGTGAGACACACAGGCACGAGTCACTGCGTCCCTATACGCGCCCGAGTCATACATCCAAGTTTCTGCGCGCCCGGAGTGGTGATAACGGTAAAAACTTTCCACGCACCGTTTTCCGACGGAGGTAGCGCAGAAAAATATATTCTTGCGGCACAGGCATGAACAAGTCACTCTTGACGCCTGTTTTCGGTCCATACAGCGGCACTCTATATGGCTAGCCATACAAAAATTTTGTCGAGTAGTTGTCATGCGCAGTTCCTGACTTTTGTTGCGCGGTACAAACTGCGCATCTCAGAGCTGCCACACAATAGATCGGCTCGCCAGGTAGAACCAGCGGCTCGTACGAAAAACACGTACGGAATAAAGACTTTATACCGCAGCTTTGAACTTAGCGGTATAAAGTTCCACTTGCCGGAACGAAAACAGGCGTCAAAAAGTGACTTTTTAATGCCTGTGCCGTAAAAAAGTATTAAACGGCAGTTGTTGCGGAGGTCGAAGTTTGGAGCTCAACTGAAGTAACTGTTCAGCCAGGTTATGCATTAGTACTCTCCGTTGGCTCTACCTCAGGCTCGCCAGGTAAAACCAACGGCTCGTACAAAAACATAACCTCGCCCGAAAACAGTTACTTTACGGGCATGCCACATAATATATACTAGTATGTTGTGCACCAAAAGAGCAAAGACCGTTTTCGCTCTCGATTGTGTATACAGTAAAACCTCAATCATCGGAGGTCATGTAGAGAGAAAGCTCTGATAACATGGAAGAAATGAAAAATGCGACAAGTTCAATCACTTTTTATGTATAAATGGTAGAATGAAATTCATGTAATCGCCTAATACAAAATACTTCACGCGCGCAGCATCAGCATAGCAGCTCCATCAAAGTACATTAAAAAAATAGTATATTATGCACCTAAGGGCGACAATTCGCCTCGTGATACAACCTCGCACTCGTCAAAAACAACGTTTTCACCATACGAGCTTCGAAAACGGGGGGTTTCGTAGCCTGCGAAGCGTGGCGTAAACGGCGGTATGCAGGCCAGCGGGTACGAAAGTACTTTACAAACCCTAGGGCTTCCAAGCCTCTTATGACAAACCCGCATCGCAGGCTACGAAACCACCCGTTTTCGAAGCTCTCATGGTGAAAAATAGTAATAGTAATCGTAATAGTAATCTACTATTGCCCTGTGGTGCATACGATATTTTATACACCAAAGGGAAATAAAGTGGTTTTTCCGGCTGGAACAGGGCAATAAATCGCCGTTTATATCCCTGAGGTGTATAAAAAAAAATTTAAGTGGCGCGGACACTCGCCGAGTCTCTTTACCCGAACGGGAGCGAACCGGGCAGTGAGGGAAAATTATTTAATCGTCTTTCTTCCGCCTCGCCTCATACGTGGGTTTGAAATATTTATCTTGGAACATGGGCGTAATAAGCTTTCATTAGAGCCCAATTTCGATGTATGTAATCGGTATACGGAGAGCTGAGATATGATTATTTGAATGTTTCCGATACCCGTTTCCTCGGCAGAATTTTGTTCATCGTCTTCAGTCGCTCAATTGCTCTATTCCTCCGACAATGGAAATGAGAGAAGAGCGACCACCGCTAGACAGCAAGAATTCACAGCGATCGACGTACTCTAGGTTAGTCGCCAGACGGCGCTTCGGAAGGCACGATTGTAGAGTAGAGAATCGCCACCGAAGTGAATAGACCGCCATGTTTAAACGTAAGATCGAGAATCGATTACCCGAGACAGAGCTGTCAGTTGCGTTGGTCGCAATAAAATCTCATCATTTTCCAAGTTTGAAGCGCTTTGTTTCTCTGTGTTATTATTATACAGATGTTAACGTATGAATCGAAGAGCTGAATTGTAATAAATAGGGTTTCTCGCATAAAATCATGAAACTTGCAATTTTGAGGTCAGAAATGTGGTTAATAACACGTATACGTACGGAAAAATTGTTGAGTGTTCATTGTGTGAAGGTGGATTTGCTTTCACGAGCTTCGGATTCATTTCAATACAGATCTCTAACAAGTAACAACCAGTTGAGGTATATGTAGTTCCATGTGTAATGAATTGTGTCTAGCGTAGACCGGCGTGCGTTCTAACAACTCGACCGTCTACCATCTACAGTGTCTTGGTTTAGGTTTTATATAACTCGCAAAATAGTTTTATGTTCAAACTTTTCTTGATGTGAAATTTCAAAAGCTGTGGCTATATTCTGACTCAGTCTCGGTTCATGAATTTTCACCGTGTTTCTAGTTCCAAGCAGATGAATCAACTTTATCGATTGTAACTACGTAGAAAGTTGAATGTATCTACAATATAGTTGAACATGTAATCCTTGATTCGTCACCAATCAACTTTTCACTCGTTGAATCTTAACTGCTAATATATTTTATCGCTTGAGCTATTTGGCGAACGAACATCAGCACTCTGATTGAGTACGATCGAAATAAATCATGTATTAGGATATGTGACTATAAGAAGGTTATGGTTGAATTAAGTCTTTGACATTATTCACCTGCTTATACCTGCTATTGTTGAGTACGTGTACGAAACGATGTGTCAGTCTGTAATGTTTATTTGTCGATTTTCTAAAATCTATTGATCCGCCAAATTAATAACATTGCAGTGTTCCTATTTTATGGAATATTTATTGAGTCCCAATAATCTGCTAAACTCAATACATTTCGGATGAAGCGAGACAAACAAACTTATTCATTCACTTTGGTCATAACTAATTTAGATGAGCAAAAAAGTTTTATCTCGTTACTTTTGCTTGATTGATTGAAAACATTATTTGCAGCATTAATGCATATCTCATTTCGCAACTGACAAAACATATCAATGCCAAATTTGAAACGCTGTGGTATAAGCCTCACAATACACAGATTGATCACTTTTGAATTGTGTGACAGTTTCAACGATGCAACATATTGCCGAACGTATTTGTTATAAATATAAGCATGAATTTCAATACATCAACTCTAGTTCTAAAGTGTGCATCCACAAAACAGAAAAATAAACCTAATTGAGCCTATGGGTGCAATAACGGCTTAAGTCGACTTAAGTCGTTTTTTCAAAGATGCGGCTCTAGGCGTTCTATATAATCTTAGCTACGTACGCTGTAAGCCTTGGATGTCCTCGTCTTTTGTTAACGCTGTGGTGACCAAAACAAGCGGCGCGCGCACCGTGCTCGAGTTAGCCGGCAGTCGAAACTCGGCTGGCGCAGCGAGTACCTTAGCTAATCCACGCGCCTAGCTCCGCTATACGGCTACACGTGTTTATATGCCTGTTTGTCAGTTCGTGTAAAGTTTTAATATTTTCTATGAAATAATGACTCAAGTCCTACTTTGTATATGGGGCATTCCATGGCAACTCGACCAATGATTTTCCCTCACTATTTTTGAATTGCTTCATAATTTTTTATACTATTTTCCTATCTCAAAATGGCACTCCCAAATTTTTTCAGATTTCATCCACAATCCGTTAATTTTTTTATCAATATTCGAACCCATCTCAAAAAAGTTTTTTTTTTTATCTGAAAAAATTCTCAAAAATCGAGTTTTTTATTCCAATCATTCTGCCACCTGGCCCATGATGGGATGTTTGTTTTTGAATTTTTCATAGCACTTTAAACATTGTCAACAATCGTGCAACGTTATGAAAAACCTTTTAAAAATTCTCAAAAATCTAGTCTTTCATTCCGATCATTCTGACACCCGGTCCATGATGGACCATTTTTTTTCGATTTTTTATAACTTTGCAAGATGGCGTTTCGTTTGTGAAAAGTGTTGGGTGCTAAAAAAAAGCGAAAAAAATTGGACCATAAGGCACCGGGTGTCAGAATGATCGGAATGAAAGACTAGATTTTTTAGAATAATTTAAATATTTTTCATAACGTTGCAAGATTGTTGACAATTTTTAAAGTGCTATAAAAAAAAAAACAATAGAAACATCCCATTATGGGCCAGGTGGCAGAATGATTAAAATGAAAAACTAGATTTCTGAGAATTTTTTTAGATTAAAAAAAAACTTTTTTGAGATGGGTTTGAATATTAATACAAAATCAACGGATTATAGAGATAGGAAACTGAGATGGGAAAATCGTATAAAAAATATGAAGCGATTAAAAAATGACGAGGGAAAATCATTGGTCGAGTTGACATGGAATGCCCCATATACATGTAAAGCACAGCATTGTATAATATTTTTAACTTTCTTACATTATTTTATAATTTTAATCATACTTTTTATCCCAAAAACGTGTTTGGAAAAATTAAAAGTTGTTCTACGAAAAAACGACTTAAGTCCTACTCCGCATTTCCGTGTACAGCACTGAATTGTACACTATATTCAAAATTAATCACGTTTGTTTAACATTTTTAGGTACCCCACCTATGTGAAAAAATAAATGTTCGTTGAGAAATGCCTCGAAAAAATTGAAATACTGACTGTTGATTCTTTACCTGCTTTTTTTCTGCCACAACTTAAGTCGACTTAAGCCGTTATTGCACCCATAGGCTCAATTGGAACTTTGAACAACCCTGAAAGTCTTTCCGCTCAACTGAAATGGGTGAAAAAGGGCTTCGACACCAAATGTAACTAATGACGATGCGCTTCAGGTAAAGCCCTATCGATTTTTTCAAAGTATCAGGGATAAAAAATAGCTGATTTCTGTACAAATCGCTCTTAACGTAGAAATATGTCCGAGTACAATAAGTCGCCAAGAAAAAGTTGATACGAACATTTGTCATGTTTCTTCATAAATACTTAACTTGTTCACTTAAATGCCCTAATCGTCTCCAAGATTACCTGTGACAAATTATTCATTGTACATGACATAATTTCTCTCCTGATTTTCTAATTGGGACAATGATTCTTTTATCGTTAGTTTTATTCTAAACTTTTATCAGAGTCTGCGAAAATTTATCTAGGTTCGGACCATAATGTAATGTATCAACAATTCTGGAGTTACATACCTAACATTATACCCAACAGGCTTCATATTATTTAGCAGAAGACTGGTGAAATTTTTGGCAAAAATTGGTTTATCAATTCCCACAATGTTGGAGAGAGGTGTACAAGAAAATCCTTTCAGAAGGTTTTGAATAATGGTAGTACAGACTGTGAAAAAAATGCAGTCTTCTGCGATGAAAGTGTAGACACAAGGAATTTTAGACAGCGATGGGCAACATCTTCATCGCAAGGTTCTCTGCTCTCGCATTTTCACCGCAGGAGGCTGAAGTTTTTTTTTTCACAGCTAAGCTACCATTATTTCAAAAATGTTGGAAGGATTTTTTTATGCGATAACGATATTCGTTATTCAATATTCGAATGCTCAAGGAAAATTAGAGTAAGCAGCAGCTATAACCCTGTATGCAACAAACTCCATTCATTCCCGGAAACTATATGCATATAAGTATTACTGACAACCGAGCGAGCGAGCACAATTATTGGGTGGTCAAGCGAAATTTTACAAAAAGTAATGATATCTCCCAAAAAAGCACCTCTGGTGCAAAAACCGTCGCCAAGTACATTAATGTGGTCTCCCCAAAAAAATCTACCGACAAAAAGTCTTCCTCCAAAAATACTCCTTAACAAAAATTAGTTTTAACAAAAGTCGTCTTTCAAAACATTCTTCCTATGAAAAGTTTGAAATCAGATACAACTACCAAGTACAAGAATTAACAATAACATTAAACCAATCTGGTTTTTCAAATAATTAGTGATGTGATAAAAATTGGGAGGAAAAGTTCTAAAAAAAACTTTGAACGAAAAAAAATGTAGGGAGTGGTACTTGGCGGGCCATCATAGCAATTGATGAAAATGTCACGTAAATATTCGACCTAATACTCTTTCATCTACCCACACCTGGCCCGCCAAGTACCACTCCCTACATTTTTTTTCGTTCAAAGTTTTTTTTAGAACTTTTCCTCCCAATTTTTATCACATCACTAATTATTTGAAAAACCAGATTGGTTTAATGTTATTGTTAATTCTTGTACTTGGTACCTAGTTGTATCTGATTTCAAACTTTTCATAGGAAGAATGTTTTGAAAGACGACTTTTGTTAAAACTAATTTTTGTTAAGGAGTATTTTTGGAGGAAGACTTTTTGTCGGTAGATTTTTTTGGGGAGACCACATTAATGTACTTGGCGACGGTTTTTGCACCAGAGGTGCTTTTTTTGGAGATCCTTTTTATCCGAGTTTTTCCGTATTACCCGAGCATACACCTCGATTTATGCGGAGTGCTCGGATAAGTCCGTTGGCTCGGATAACGCGGGGACTCGGTTGATCGAAAGCCGGATAAACAAGGTTTCACTGTAGTTTGCTGCCCAAGCAAACTACACCGAGGAGAGAGAACGGTTGCTCCCGTGATGTACACTATATTTTTTCCATTCCATGAACGAAGATCGATTTTGCGATGATCAGTTTAGGTTAGGTTAAGTGGCTGCAGTACAGCACGGTCGGTACGGGAAATAAAAGCGAAAGCGAGGGGGAAAGACTTTGCAGGAAGAAACCCTAGATAAGGAAGACTTTGTGTTAAAAAAGCTCAGGGAAGAGAGACTTACCAGGAGAGAAGACTTACCGGTCGGTAAAACCGGTGTTTGCTCTCGAAAAAAGGTAGCAAAATCAGCATTTCCGTTCATGTATTGAAAAAATAATTAAAATAATAATCATAATAATTACCACCGCTACCCGCCATACCCGAGTCGGTACGCCCCCCGAAGCTACTTAAAGCTTGTGTGGGGCTTGGCAGGGAATGGTTAGTAACCATTATCATGCGTCTGCAGCCGACAGACGTTCTATAAAAACACCCGCATTCGCACAGGAGGCGAGGAAAATTGAAAAAAAAAAAAACTTTGCCCGGATGTAGCCCTCAGGAAACGAAACCCAATTTTACTCGCTGCGGCTGCCGGTTTTGTCGGCGTGACGACCAAGAAACGGCTTGGCCCGACCGACGACGTATAGTGGGATCGAACCCTCAATCTCCCGCTCCGTAAGTTACGTACGCTAGACGCGGGGTTACTACGATCGGTATATATGTTTGTCTATATACTCGAGAAAAAATCATATTTAGTTCAATGAAAATTGAAATAGTTTTCTTGAGCAAAGTGGTGATAAAAATGTGGACGAGAGAATCTATTTCTCGAGTAGAATTATCGGTTTCACGATGCAAACTATTATTTATTTGTACCAGGTGAATTCAATATCACTTGTTAAATATTTCAATTGATCTAAGAAGTTTGAAATCATTCCAATAGAATTTCTGAATTGAGGCAAACTGTGATTTCCGAGTACGAAGAAATATGAGGTTGGATTGAACAATCGTATATTATGCTACTTACTAGGGAGAAAGGAGCGCGATTTTTGCCGAGTGTGAGGTTTGCTGCCCGAGCCAACGAGCGGAGCGAGGGCAGCGAGGGCAGCACGAACACGAGGTGAAAATCGTGCTCCTCCCGCGTGGCATATACTACTTTTCACCCAACTGGGATAAAATCGCAATTTATTTTTTTGCCCGCAAATCGACTTTTTTCTCCCTGGTCCAAAATTTATGACTTTCGACCCGCGTTTTAGGGGCGAAATACGATCATTTTATCGTAGTCGGGTGAAATAGTATATTAATGCTACAAGGGAGGAAAGAGCGCGATTTTCGCGCTCTTTCCTCCCTTGTAGCATAATATACTATTTCTTCACACATGAACGGAAAGGCCTACTTTCGCTCTGTGTCGGTAAGGGGGGAAGAGACGATATGCGTCGCTAGGTTCGGCTCGCCCCTCTCCCTCTCCGCTCGGGCAGCAAGATACACCTCGGGAGCGCAAGTTGGCTCGGGATGCATGCTCCGCGCTCGTACGCGATCTTTTCGACCCTCGGGCGCAAAGCCCTGTTTTGCGCCCGCTTACTCGGTCTGAAAAGAAGCAAGAAGAACATTTGTGCGGCCTAGGTGTTAAGAAAAAAATCGTGTGCATCAGGGACGCAAGGCTATTTTGGCGGGTGTGATTGCAGTACACTCGCCTTCGGCTCGTGCTGCAAATTTCACGCTCGAAAAATAGTGCTTTTCGCCCTTGATACACAATGTACTATTTCTCACACCCGGCCGAAAAATGCCACATTCCATACCTCTCAAGCGGGTGCAAAACCGGTCTCTTCGGCCCTCTGGCAGAAATCGTATATTGTGTGTCAAGGGCCGAAAGGCGTTTCGACGAATGTGAAGGTAGCCGCAGAAAGTGCACCGGACCTTCCACTTAGCCGGGGATAGGTTCATCGGGGAAGCATGCATTATGGTGTAGTATATTGCTAATTATTCGCGTTATGTAATCTCGATACCAATGTGTTCGCTGTGTCGAAGAGTTATTCTATTCGCGCAATAAACTTACTTGTGACATCTGCAGCAGAGTCGGATCTGGCATGTGATTATCTTTATTCGAATGTGACGGATAAACAGATCTCATATAACTATTAACTATGGTATGAGTGATTCCATATCAAATTAAATGAATTCAGATTTAGTAGACAAAACAAATTGGACCGTGCGAGTTATTGCAGGAATGCGACATATTATTTCGGTTTTCTTATGAAATTATATCAAAGTATCTGCTCATGCCTAATGATCAATCATCATCACGCACACTAGTAACCGAATAATCTAGAGTCCATCAAAATTTCTGGTATTTTTTAAGAGAAAAAATTCCCCGCGACGGCCGGGAATCAAAGCCGTGTTTCCCGTTGCCGATCCGGAGACTTTAAAATGGGTCCGACTTTTAAGTCTTTAAAATCAGGCTTTCCCCGTTTGCGGAGGTTGACTTATGCAAAAATGCAGAGAATCTCTCCAAATTTGTGTGAGGTGTTTATCAATTTGAAATACAATTTGCTATCAAGTGTCAGTCAATTCTATTTCTTCAGTCTCGCTCCCGATTAATTATCAATTGAAGTTACGTTCGTATATACGAGCGCTTATGGCAGTACGTGACGGGTATGTGAAAAATGTCGTTTATCGTTTGAACACAGGGTCGAAATTGCAGAGGTTTAAATAAAAAATCAACAACACAGTAAATGATACTTTTGAGAAGATTCTCGCCCAAAATCAGGTACCCTAGTCAGCTTCGTTTGCGGACAAGAGTGAACTAGCGGGTTTCGGCTGAGTATGAGCCAGCCTTCGAATTTTCCGTTATTTATTTTATTCTCAGCTGTTTTGAAATTTGCAAATATGACCTCAGATTCTTGATCAGTGGTACAAAAAACCTTCGTGTACCAATTTCAGTAAGATTCGCCATTTTGAATTTTGCAAAACTGATTTCAGATTCGTGGTCAGCGATCCAAAAAACCATATGGTACCAAATTTCATGTGTTTTTCTAGAATTTCGTTATATAAATAGTTCGAAAAGTACTGAACCGATCGAAGCGAAAATCTAATCGGATCTGAGTCAAGAAAATCCCCATCGATTGAGCCCAATTTGATGAAAATCCGCGCACGTGTTCTCGAGATATCGCGCGGACAAAAATGTGGTCACATACACACACACCTACACGTCAAACTTTGGACCTCGAAACGTGGAGATTCAGTGAAAACTTAACTTTTCATTTTCGGGGTGTAAAATTATTGACCTGACTTCGGCTATAATTTTATCTTTTACTACTTATCCTAAGGAAAGGGTTTCTTCTTGTTCAATAAAAATTATTCAAGCACATGTATATTCAAGGAAATATCGAAATATTATTTATTGTAAATATTATCGTTTCACGAAAAATTGTAAATATATAGAAAAATTTGTAAATAGAAAAGTTTGTATAGATAAAATTGTAAATTTCCTTTTTTCTTTTGTATAAATTCAAAAATTCAATATCCTATTTTCTAATTATTAACTTTTTTGCACAATTTACCTTAAAATTATCCCATTTATTCATCCATTCCATTCATTCATAAATAGTTGTAAAAATACAAATAAAAATATATTGTGACGGTCAGTGTAAAATTTTATGTAAATCAGTCTTTGAATAATGATTAATCAATTATAGCAGGTTTTTTAGGTTAAAATTGTCTCTGGGAATTACGAAAAATTGTCTTTGTAGCCTCTTTTGGTGATTTACTTATTAGAAACTTATCTTTGTTCGTCGTTATAGATCGTTGGTGATGATACTTGGAGTTGATGAAGCCGTTTAAGGTTAAGGATAACGTGTCTTTAACACGTGTCGTATAGTTTTAGTTTTAAATAATTATGTATCGTTGTATTTAAATCTTCAAGTTTTCGGATGGTTTAATAATCGTTGGATTATGATTTGGTGAGTTTTTCTCTCGATGCGTTAATTGTTCAATTTAATGAGTTTTCTTCTCCTTAAATGTTCTTGATTTGGTGAGTTTACTCTCTATATTTTGTATCTCTCGATTTGGTGAGTTTACTCTCTATATTTTCACAAACGACGTAGGCTTTTATATTTAACAAGACATTTTAAATTAACCAATTTTATATCAAATTTTATAGAGTGATTGTGAGCACGTCTGCTCTTCACGCTTGTCTTCCCAAGAGAGCTAGTCCTTCTTCCTACTTTGACCTCTTTCCGTTCACAACACTAGTCAATTCGCTAGCCACAATTAGAGTCAAAATATGTTTATACTGGCGCGTACATTTAAACTACAGTTTATCGTCACAGGGGTGATTACAATAACCTCCTTTTTTCTCTGAAAACAGAGAAACGGGAAGTTGAAAACATGTAGCATTTTGTAGGAAGATTAACATAGAATCCTCGAAAGAAATCGCATAAAATATATTTTTGGAGTTATAAATCGAAAAATACAATGCAGTTGACGTAGAAAAACGTAGTTGAAGGGAAAGCGATGCACATTACATCAATATTTCGTTAAGTCTTCTTTTCGAAGTGAATTCTGTTTTTAGTTCTTCCACAATAAGCACGGAGTAATATAAATGGAGGGCCAGCTTGCCCACGATCGACTGTCATTTTGGATCCCAATTCGCGCAAAACAGCTGAGCATACCTACCTTTAAATAATATCTACAGGTTTTACCCGTGGGGCAACAATCTTAGGCATTGAAAATGTTTTTATTAATAATTTTTCATTGATTTTGATTTTTTTTTACATAAATTTTGAATTACATTTCTTTAAAAAGACAAACGCTGAAACTCCTGCTGTAATTTTCTCAACCCTCAATTTTTTCTTCCAAATAACTCATTATCCTCACTTTATTTGGCCCTTTGCGAATTTGAATATATCCTAATAATTTACGCTCCAATAAAGTTAAAAAAGCAACACCCACTATGTGTGCGTTCCGCTGAACTTTTTTATGTTTTTTTATGCACTATGTCTTACGTTCACGTTGCCGAAACAGTTTAATCCTTTCAACCTCAGAAATTCTAGGTTTTTTACACTCAAAGTTATTCCCGTCATTGATATCCAATTTGTGTTTGCGATATAATTTGGATCGCTCGGCATCAGTTAACGTTTTCGACGTACTCGATTCCATTAGTCGCGGGATAACGATCGCGGGATAACTGACCACAATACACATCCGGTTCTCTTGTTCATATTAAAACAAAAAACTTTCAAACCTTACATGTCTTCTATATCCGACTCGCGTGACGATAAAACGTTAGATCTGTTGCTCAAAATGTTAAATCTGCCGATCGGACACCCATACCCATCACCTACACTTTCTAAATACCCCAAAATAGAAGCATATTCAATGCTAATAACGTTACAACCTTTTTCTAAATAGTATATTGTGATACAAGTGCGAGAAAGCGGAGATTTGACGAAGGTTATGAGGGTGACTGCACGAGGTGGAGGCGAGTGCGCAGCACGAGCCAAAACCGAGTGCAGTCAACTTCATAACCTCCGTCAAAGCTTTCCGCTTGTCTTCGCACGTGTGTCACATATTATTTTTTGTAAAAAGTGCATCAAAGTCCCCCATTTGTGGCTCTGAAACGTGCTAACCGCAATCCCAACATGACAGCTGGCTCGACTTCGATCTGATTCTCTGCCGCCAGACGGCGCGTCGAAGGCGCGGCAGAAAGTTACTAGAGTGTTATAAATACGTGGATAAGAGGAACTAGAGTGTTATAAATACTTAGAATGAAGATCTGCGCATGCGCTGCTCAAACCCTTCTGTAAAACACCACTTCTAGCACGTTTCAGAGGCACAAAATGGGGGACATTTGATGCACGTATTACAAAATAGTACATTTCGATACTAGAGTGAAATTTTTTTTTTTTTGACATGAGTGAGAGGTTTGTCGCCCGAGCGAAGTGAGGGTGACAATCTCACGAGTTTCAATTCTTCTATGCGTCGCACAGGACATGAGTATTTATTTGTGAAAAAAATGGCGTATACGACTTTATACCGTTGCCCTGTCAATTTTTTATTTTATTTTTTTTTTATTTTGAAAATTTAATATAAAGAACTTTGAAATCAGACTTTTTTATGCGTTTCACAGGATTTCAGAGTTTTTGTAGAGAAAGAAAAAAAAATGGCGCATACATTTTCATTTTCATTTACAAATTTCACCACTTTCGAGGAATTTTTTTTCAATGATAATAATAATTATTTATAATAATAATAATTAAATCATTATCATAATAATAATTGTGATTATTATGTTATAATTTTTATTATGGAAAAAATTGAAATTCCGATTTTTACAACATTTTCAAGATAAAAAAAATTGAATAATAAATGGCGTATACGACTCTATACCTCTGCTTTGTCTAGTTTTTTTTTTTATGAAACTTGAAAATTTCTCAAAAGATCCGGAATTTTGATTATTCTGTCCGTTTCACAGGATTTTAGAGTGTTGGAAGAAAAAAAAATGGCGCATACGTTTTCATTTCCATTTACAAATTTCACCACTTTCGAGTAAATTTTTTGCAATGATAATAATAATTATTATTATATTGTTATTATCATAATAATAATTATTATCATAATAATATTTGTTATTATCATCAATATTATTATTATTATTATTATTATTTTGGAAAGATATTGAAATTCCGATTTCCACGAAATTGTCAAGATAAAAAAAAAAAATAAAAAAATGGCGCACACGTTTTCATTTTCATTCACAAATGTCACCACTTTCGAGTAAATTTTTTTCAATGATAATAATAATAATAATCATTATAATAATTGTTATTATCATAATAAGAATTAATAATAATAATAGTAATTATTATTATTATTATTATTCTTATTATCATTATTTCGGAAATTGTAATTATAATGATAATAATAATAATAATAATAATAACAATAATAATGATAATAATAACAATGCATTGTTATAACTATTATTATTCCGAATTATTTCCGTTTGAATTTCCGCTCAGCTGTCATAGGTAGCGCTGAACAAGGAACTTCGGTTCGTGAAACGCAGGACCGCGAGACGAAGGTTGGCGAAACGATCTAACATGGCCGCGGCCACCGCTTCATACGGACAATTACAGTCTTTTTCTGGAAACAATTCTGAGGCTTCATCGTTGGGTGAAATGAACAAGTCTTGCGATATATGTGAGTGGAATTATATTGACGAGGGTGCTATTGCATTCGTTTTCGCCCTTGTGATGCGTAGTCGGTGATATCAGTGAAAACAAGTGACGATCTCACGCTTCGCAACACAAAAAAGGCTTATTTTACTCGATTTTGGTGAGATACACGTTCATGCAGCTACCAATTTGATACAAATCGTCTAAGGAACCCATTAAACACCCCCCCGTTCATATCAGGCTTCATTTTTTTTTAAATACGGAAAAGACTGAGTCCAGCATGCCCTTAAGCGAGAAAAAAATATCTTACAAAGATTGCTACAACCGACACCGGTCTCCCCTACAAGCCTTGCGTGTAACGCAAGCCTCTGAAGGCGTGGAAAATGTTACCTGTTTTCTTGTTCTTCCAGTCATTTATTCTGTATGACGGTAACGTTTTCGTTCATCCAATGATTTGAGGAATTCACTCTATTCACCGAACTACTGATCGGTCAAAATCTGACAAGTCGGCCATGCATTTGGATATGCAACAATTGATACATTGACCATCTATAATCTTTTGCCACCTTTTGTCTTTTGGCATCTTTTTAGCATTGAAAATGCTTCCGTTTTCGGGTCAGCAGTGAGGTCCGTGGGATCAAATCTTGAAATGATGCAACGGAAGCGATGCAACGGAAGCAATGCAACGGAAGTGCGTAATGAAAAGTTGAAGAAATAAATGATAAAAGAACAAGAACAATAGAACGAGGGACATTTAGGTGATGTAAATTTCACTGTGCACATAATGATTCTTAGTGTAATCATAGATGGCAATAGCAATGTGAAAAAAAGTTTATAAATAAATCAATGAACAAAAACAATAGAACGAGGGACATTTCAGTAATGTAGATTTCACGGTGCAAATGATGATTCATAGTGTAATCATAGGTGGCAATAATAATAGCGCAGCATGTAAATTCAGAGATTCAGATGAAAAAATGCACGAAAACTAAGATAACGAAGGACATTTTCAATGCATCAGCTGCTTGCGTTACATGCAAGATCTGTAGATTTTTCATCGGCATTGTCGTTATTTCTGTAACTCACTTCCGTGACGCATTTGCGTTACACTTGAATATTTGATCCCCTATACCTCACTATTCCCCCGAAAATAGAAGCATTTACAATACGCAGCATACACAATATATGATATTTTTTTCAGTGTATATCGTTCTAGATTATATAAAGATATCGCCGCCGCCACCGCCGCCACCGCCGTGTCAAGATTTCGAAGGTCGACGACGACGACGACCCCCACCCCCCGGCGGATCCTTCCCCCCGCGGACCCCGCTCTGTGGCACTGTACGTCAGCGCTCTCTTTTATATAAAGTATCGTTCCATAGTCCCGAAGTCTTCCGAAGAGACCCGAAGTCTTCCGGAAATTCCTAAAGTCATCCGGAAATACCCGAAGTCATCCGGAAATTCCTAGTCATCCGGAAATACCCGATGTCTTCCGGAAAGACCCGAAGAAAATTAAATACATGACAGGATTTCGATCCTTCAAAACCCCCATGTGAACCCCGTCGGTTTCAAGAATCCCTCAAAACCCCCATGTGAACCCCGTAGATGTCAGGAATCCCTCAGAACCCCCATGTGGACCCCGTACATGTCCAGAATACCTTCGAACAGCTATGTAAACCCTGTACATGTCAAAAATCCCTAGAACCCCCATGTGAACACCGTACATGTCAAGAATACTTTAGAACCCCTATGTCAACCCTGTACATGTCAAGAATACCTCAGAACCCCTATGTGAGCCCGGTTCATATACATTGAGCATCCCTTAGAAACTCTGTACAAGCTTATCCTATTTTGCGTGCGTAGCATACATCGTGGCGACTTCGAAAAAAAAATCACTTTTTTTTCATTCCATATACCTACATTTTTTAATTATTTTTCTACCACACATGCATTAAAAACTCGTGTTTTTTGCCCTCCTTAACAGGATGGAAGCCACAGTTTTCTGACCGGGGCAATAAACCGGGATAAAAACTTGTCAAGCGGGATAAAAACTTGTCAAGAGGGATAAAAACTTTGGCAGCAGGGATAAAAACCTCTCGTAACCATGGTAACGATGAAATAAACTAAGAAAGTGCTGCCCCCAGTGGAGAACACCGTTCTCGTGTTTCTAACCTCACTTTCTCTCGTTTTTAATGCATATGTGGTAGAAAATAACATATGTGCCATGGGAAGGAAGCAGGCGTTTTGTCTCGCGCATTTTGCAGAACTCGTTTTCACTCTCGGGCGCCTTCGGCGCCCTCGAATTGCAACTCGTTCTGCAAAATCCGCGCTCGCCAAAAATCGCCTGCTTCCTTCCCGTGGTGCATAATATACTATTACCACACATGCATTAAAAACTCGTGTTTTTTGCCCTCCTTAACGGGATGGAAGTCACAGTTTTCTGACCGGGACAATAAACCGGGATAAAAACTTGTCAAGAGGGATAAAAACTTGTCAACAGGGATAAAAACTTTGGCTGCAGGGATAAAAACCTCTCGTAACCATGGTAACGATGAAATAAACTAAGAAAGTGCTGCCCCCAGTGGAGAACACCGTTCTCGTGGTTCTAACCTCACTTTCTCTCGTTTTTAATGCATATGTGGTAAAAAATAACATATGTGCCATGGGAAGGAAGCAGGCGTTTTGTCTCGCGCATTTTGCAGAACTCGTCTTCACTCTCGGGCCTCTTTGGCGCCCTCGAATTGCAACTCGTTCTGCAAAATCCGCGCTCGCCAAAAATCGCCTGCTTCCTTCCCGTGGTGCATAATATACTATTTTTCAACTTTTTTTCACTATATTCTAGAACGATATTGCATAATATCAACCTGAATCGAGCGGTTGGCGCGCGAAGCGCGCAGGGCGGCAAAGCCCCCCTAGTATAATATCGCTCTATATTATATAAAGATATCGCCGCCGCCGCCGCCGCCGCCGCCGCCGCCGTGTCAAGATTTTGAAGGTCGACGACGACGACCCCCACCCCCCGGCTTCTTCCCCCACGCGGACCCCCCTCTGCGGCACTGTCCGTCACCGCTCTATATTATATAAAGTTCTATAGTCCCGAAGTCTTCCGGAAATACCCGAAGTGTTCCGGAAATACCCGAAGTAAATTAAAGACATGACAGGATCTCAATCAGAATATTATCGTTTCCACACCACTATAAGTGATATATCAAATCGGGGTTTCAATCAGAATAAAGATATGACAGGATTTCAATTCGAATATTATCGTTTCCACACCACTATAAGTGAGATCACACTTTTTTCACTCCATACAGAATTTTCAATTTTTTTTTCTGACTTTTTTTTTACCATGCACAAAATATTACTGCATACAACCTGAATCGGGGGGTTGGCGCGCGAAGCGCGCAGGGGGGCGAAGCCCCCTAGTATATATATATATGTATGTATATACAGTATATATACTGTATTTTGTATACAGTATATATCGTTCTATATTATAAAGATATATTGCCACCGCCGCCGCTGTTTCAGGAATCGAGGACCCCTGTCTCCCCTCCCCTCACTCCCTCCCCTTCCTCCCCTTCCTCTCAAGAATCCCCCAGAACCCTCATGTGAACCCCGTAGGTGTCAAGAATCCCTCAGAACCCCCATGTGGACCCCGTAGGTCTCAAGAATCCCTTAAAACCCCCATGTCGACCCTGTACATGTCGAAAATCCCTCAGAACCCCCATGTGAACTCCGTACATGCCAAGAATACCATATACATTTTTGAATATTTTTTTTCAACTTTTTGTTCACTATCTAGAACGAAATTGCATAATATCAACCTGAATCGGGGGGTTGGCGCGCGAAGCGCGCAGGCAGGCAAAGCCCCCCTAGTATATACATATATATACACTGTATATATTCAGTGTATATATATATGCGCTGAAAAAAATATCATAAATAGCAAGAAAATTGTATGTCATCCAAGTGAATATGTACTTGGATTAACTAAAATGTCATTAAATCAAATACAATTTGTCGAATCAAACAAAATTTTCTTGCTTTTTTTTACGATATATTTTTCAGTGCATAATATATATATAGAAAGATATGATGCTTCTATTATTTTTTTATTATATTATTTATTCTATTTTATCTATTATATATTATTCTATATTACATTATTTCCATTAATCATATACATATTTGGGGCATTCCACGTCAAACCGACCCCTCATGAGCGTGACCCCCTGGGATTTTGATGCCCAATGGACTTTTTGGTTCGTTTTGGTAAAAAATAATGCCTCTAATTTTTTCAAATTATTCCGGCATTTTTGAAGGTCGTATGGTGACCTCAAATATCATCATCAAGATGGACATCTTTGGACTCACTGATTTTTTGTTGTGTAAAATCAGGGACTCGAAAACACATCGGTCCGATCATGTGATAAAAATGCTAACAATTTTGAATTTAAAAAAAATCCTAAGCATGGTTTTTTGTACTCAAAAATAAAACAAGAAGAAACTTTGTCCCGGTAAAATTTGATTTTCTGGTTGGTTCATGAGTAAAACGTCAAAAACGATGCTCGATTCGAAAAAAAATAATAAAAACGCCATCAACGGTCATCTTCAATAAAAACACATAATTTATTCAGGGAAATTACTTACTTAATTATCATGGAATTTCGATATTATTTTCATAGAATTGGGCCATTCAAAGTAAGCGAGTGAAAAGTAGAAAGTTGATTATTGCCAGATTGCCAAATTTCGTAGTTTTCACGAAGTCAAAGATTTTACAGGTAAAATAAACCGCCCCAAAGATAGAGGTCATCGGAGAATTTTTAGGGGGCGCTCAACGAGGTCAAAAAATTGCGCGGTCACCCAAAAACTGATTTTTCAACTTTGATATTTGACGGCTCTCACCCTTTTAATTTCTCTATCATCCTAATTCGCGAAGGTGTTCTGAATTTCACTCGAAAATATTTATGTTCAGAGGTCGCTCAATATCTCCAAACAAAGTTGTATTGCAAATGTAAAAAAAAATCCACTAAACCCGACTCTCACCCCCTATATTCGTTCGTACTCGTCATCTCTCAGAAAACATCAAATTTGAATGGAATCGATTTATATTTTTATATATTTTCTTTCATTTTCCTTCAAAATTGTTATGAAAGAATAACATATTTTTTTTTTGTTTCAGCACGTATCCGGCAATGGCCGATGTCCCAAAAAAAAAAGAATAACATACGACCTTTTAGCCGCAACCTCCTAAAATCAACCTCCTTTGGCCGTATCTTGCTTATGTCGCTGTACTACTATGTGCGTACGCAGGGCGGACGGTTAATGCCGGGAACACAAACCTTTTAGTGTACAGTAAACGGTTCTCCGGTGGTGGGGGTGAATCCGTTAGTAAAGCCTAAAACTTTCCTGAATTAGCCGCCAATGTTGGGGCGCTGCGGTTGGGCAGTTCGTGGTTGGAGTATAAACAATGTTTATCACCTAAAAGCCCGTCATACATGAGTGCAAATCGAGGTGAAACGGCGTGTGCAACGGATGTAGTTTGCGAGCATACTTCAGATATTTTGTCCTACGCCCTATTATATTACATCAGGCTAATGCCAGAATCCATCAACGTCCGTAACAACTCCACGGTCCTCGAATTCATTTGTTTTACATTTATTGTACATATATATGTATATACCGCGTGTTTTTTTTCCTTATGCAGGCAGGTTCGTGCACCTGATCGCAAGTAACCGTACTTACACCCCATGCTAAGAACATAAGGTGTAAATCGGATGTAAGTTCGGTTGCCTGCGATCAGATGCACGCACCTGCCCGCATAAGGAGAAAGCCACAGATATCTATACAAGACCGTTGTATGTCTTACGTTCATGAATTCGGGTGTAAGAATGTGCATGTTTATTTTTAAGAAGAACTTAAAAGCAAAGAGAAAATTTCTACTCGAAACAAACTGTCAAAACTAGCGAATGATTCTCGGAATGATTGAAACATTTGAGTCTCATCAAATATTTCCATTGCTAAAATTCATAGTATAATTCGTATTGTTTCACTTCTAACGATTTCAGTTCTTATCAAACACTGACCATTCATCAGGATTTCTCGCCCACAATCCCATTATTCAGCAGAAATTTAAGGTGTTAAGTGTTTGTTTCTTATTATAATCCTTAACTAACCTACCACCGAGGGGCTGTTCACTCTCGAGTTAGGCGAACGTTATCATACGGTTTTACGTAATTCATTACCTTAAATACCGTAAACGCTAGATTCCGTAAGTTAAATACGTTAAGGTAGTTCTAGGGGTACACATCAGCCAAAAGTTTCGACCGCAGCGCAGAGTAAAACCCGATGGTTATATCATGCCATCGGTTAAGAACTCTTGACAGAGCTTGTACACTCTGTCCGTCCTACACAATCACATCTCATGCATGGATAGGTCCCGTACACACAGTTACCGCGCGCCCATCGCTCCGTCGCAGCGAACACAGTGCAACTGAGCGAGACAGAGAATGTGTCTCGGTTCCGTGTCGAGTAGAATTATTATTTTTCGTGAGTCGATATCTCCAAAACTAAGTAGTTGAAAATTGCCATTTTTTTTTAATTCAACCCACACTAGTACTGCATACACAAGTAGTTTTATTTGAAAATTGTAAGTTCCGTTTAGCGTCCATAATGAAAAATGTAAACAAAGTCGTATCGGTTCACGTGTTAGGTATAGGCGCCGCGTACGAAACAACCGATCTTCAATTTCGATTATCTCACAAACTAAGTAGTGGATTGAATTAAAAATCGAGGAATCGATTCGTGAAGGTTGTTTTTACACTATACTGAAATTTCAAGCGAATCGTAAGTTGTTCGAAAAACTCCAGAACTACCTTAACACTGCGATTCGACAAAGGGACACACTATTGCGTGCTAGACGACTAACGGCAACGCTATACGCTATACTTTAATACTGTCAAAAACTGTTATTTGACTCTGAAGTCGAAAATTGTTGTAACAGTGGGCATCTCAGCCACACGTGGCGCCCTCACTACTTTTTTTTCTTTACTAAGAGAGCGAGCGACCCTTCTTGTTACCTTACCGCATTTTCACTACGCACGCTACTGACGCCTTCGACGGACAACGTCGCACCTTAGACGTAGTGACTCGCTCCTTAAGTGCACTATTTGCTCCTTAAACACACTATTCTTACACTATTCGCTCCTTAGACCGCGCTACTCGCTACTTAGAAACACTACTCGCTCATTGTGTTAGTGATTCTAACGCAGTACACAAGGCTCGTACTGTTTTCACTAAATCCCTCAATTCCGAACGTTATTCATACGGTATTTTATAACTCGACGTTATTTGCAGTTGATTAAATACAGATTCGAGCACTAAAAACGGTAAATCCGAGAGTGAACAGCCTCTCGCCTACCACAGCGCCTCCGTTCCCACGGTCATTCTCAGAAACTCACCAAGGGTTTCACCCCCACCACCGGAGTTTGCGGACCTGTGTATACAACCGTGGTACAGTGCAGCGTTGCCAACTCTGAACTCAGTGACTTTGTCACCAGATTTAGTACCTTACGTCACTCTTCCGGTGACATTTTTTTCATTTGCGACCAGTACCTAATGTGGTGACGTTGAATCCGTTGCAGTGATTTTCGGTGACATTTCCTCTTTTTTTTTAGTTTGGTGGATTACCTGTTTCTGGACCCTGAACACTTACAATGTGCTTTCCAACAAGGCCAGAAAACAGACACCGTCAGACACAGTGACATGATTGGTCCTTTCCCTTAGACCCGACCAATCATGTTGCTGTGTGTCTGACAGTGTCTGTCCTTTTGTCTTGTTGGAAGCCACCCTTATGAGAGCGTTTTGAATTTTTCAATAAAGAAAGGTCGTTATAAAAAAATCTGGAGACTTTTTTTCCTAAACCATGACCTTTTCAGCTCGCGCTAGTGACACGCCGGGATTTTCAGTTGGCAACGCTGGTACAGTGTGCAAAATTAAGGCTGAAACACAGTGGACGCGGCTCGTCGTAAGACGGATTGGACGCGCACACCAAGCACCAACCAATCATGTACGCATGTAGGTGACCGACCCGCCTGTAGGTGATCCATCACGGGTTGACTGTATTCCAGGCTTGCCGGGAGCACAAACTTTTCGTATTCGATCACCGGGCCGCCTGTCCGCTAACTCATGGACCGGATGAATGACGTGTGCGTGTGAGTGATCTTGAAACCCGTAGGTGATTCGGCACACCGGACTCGAAAAGTCTGTGCTCCCAGCATTCAGGCTTGAGCACAAACTCTTCAGTGTACAGTGTGTCGTAACTGCTCACACAGGGCGCCGATGGATCGCGTGCATGTGTGAGTGGTCGGGTGCCCCGTAAGTGTTACATACACTGAAGAGTCTGTGTTTCAGGCTTTAAGGGCATGCTGGACTCAGTCTTTTGCGTATTTAAAAACTAATGAAGCCTGATATGAACGGGGGGGTGTTTAATGGGTTCCTTGGACGATTTTTCATCAAATTGGTAGCTGCATGAACGTATATCTCACCAAAATCGAGTAAAATAAGCCTTTTTTGTGTCGCGAAGCGTGGGACCGTCACTTGTTTTCACCGATATCACCGACTACGCAACACAAAGGTGGAAACAAATTAGTGAGCGATCTCATAAATATAATTTCACTCACGTATATCGCAAAACTTGTTCATTTCTCGCAACGACGAAGACGAAAAATTGTTTAAAAAAAAAAAGTCTGTAATTCTCGGTATGAAGCAGTGGCCGCGGCCATGTCGGATCGTTTCGCGTTGCGTGTCGGGCCCGTCAGCGCTCCTTTGAGACGCGCGGGCGCAACGGGAACCAAGATTACAGTTGTTGCCAACCTTCGTCTCGGGGTCCTGCGTTTCACGAACCGCCGTTCCTTGTTCAGCGCTATGACGGCTGAGCGGGAATTCAAACGGAAATAATTCGGTATAATAATAGTTATAACAAATGTAAGATATGTATAAGTTGTGAAAATTTGTAAATTAGTCTAATTGTAAGTAGTAATGTATTAGATGAAGTTATGGAGACGGAAGCCATGTAACCCCGAGGGAAACATTAAATAAACAATCGTAAACATACATAAACATTAGGGTGTCCTGTTTTTTATTTTTTATTTTTTATTCCACCGGCCACCAGTCATAACTTTGGTAGTTGGTCTGAAACGAACCCACACCAAAGATGAGCATTGTAGCTCAAGTCTAAGAGGTGCCTCAATAATTTTTTTCATTTTAAAGCGCCATATCGATAATCGGCTGTACGCTCCAATAATATTTTTGGAATGGATTAAATGTGTAGTCTGGGCTTCATACTGACCAACTTTCTGCATAAAACGTACTTATTGGGCCTTTGGCTTATTCAGACCGGGTTTAGCCTGAAAAGCTCGTAAATTTTTTTTCTTTTTTTTTTCAACACAAAAATTTAGGCAAACATTTATTGTCATGAAAACAAAATTTCGCCAAAGTTTCAATCTCCTAGCCCCATTATTCGACCTTTTTTTGTAAATTATGGCGTTTTCACGTTTTTAATTCTTTTCTTGGTATTTATAAAAAGATATCGGACCGACAAAAATCACAGCTAAAGAAGACATCGAAACATATACAAACATATTTTATTTCATGCTTTTTGCAAAAAATTGAGCTGGTTGAAAAAGCAAGACATTCTATCTTTCTTGTAACTCTGATTTAATAGAGTCGTACCTACTTGTGTTTAATGTTGTTCTGACACTTCGAAAATACTCCAACCTGTGCCCAATCGCAAGAAATCGTCGCAAATAATTTTCAAAAAGTGCCACAAATTATTTTCCTAGACGGCTTCATTAGCGATTCCATAATAAATTGTATTTAAAAGGCACTTATCTTTTTATTCGTGGCTAACACACAAAAATTCATCCAATTTAATGTTTATCCATTCCCTCAGATCATGATATATACATATATATTTTTAAGTTTATTAAAATAAAAAATGAAAATGTTGATTGAGGCACCTCTTAGACTTGAGCTACGAAGCTCATCTTTGATGTGGGTTGGTTTCAGACCAACTACTAAAGTTATGACTGGTAGTCAGAGAGCCAGCGACCATTTTTGTCAGGTAATTTTAGACGACACGAAAATGAGGCTTACTGATGCCTGAGGGGTTCTTATCCGAACACCCCGATCCTGGCTGGCCGCACCCGGGGGGTACGGGATTTACGGGGTGGGGAAAAAAACGATATTTCAAGTAAAAGTATATCACTTAGTTTTGGTCCCAAATTGTTGATCTATGTTCAGAGTACATGAAACTAAAATTGACAGGAAAATTTATCGGTGGGAAATCGTTGCCAGAATCAATAGTAGGTGATTAAAAAATATTTATTTTTAGGTAATGGTATATCTCCTGGCTTTTTTTACAGTGAGAGTATATTTATGACGAAGGCCAGTAAAAATAATGCCAGGACTGAAAAATAGTGGCAAAATGTCCAAAAAAATGGTTGAAAGTGTCAGTTTTCGTTCGAAAAGGGGGCGTCCACAAATTACGTGAGGCGTTTAGGGGGGGGAGGGGGTCGAGCCAAATCTCACCCAATCTCACGTGGGGGAGAGGGGGGGTCTCGGCCAATATCACGTAATTTTTTTTTATCAATAAATTATGTTTTTTTATTAGAAATCCAACGCGATCAAGCACAGATTAACGTATTTACACTAAAAATACGCATTTTGAAAAATCTCACGTGAGATTAGGGGGGTGGGGGAGGGGGTCGAGCCAAATCTCACGAAATCTCACCAAGGGGGGAGGGGGGGTCAAAAAATCGCAAAAATCGCCTCACGTAATTTGTGGACGCCCCCAAACTAGCTGAGGGGAAGCCAGAAGGCTGCGTGGAGGGGATGATGATAATAATAATAACAATTATTATCATTGCCGAAAATTTACTCGCAAGTGGTGAAATTTGTAAATGGAAATGAAAACGTATGCGCCATTTTTTTTTTTTTTTTTATAACAACACTGAAATCCTGTGAAACGCATAAAAAAGTCTGATTTCAGAGTTCTTTATGTGAAATTTTCAAAATTCAAAATTCAAAAAAAAAAAAAACATTGACAGGGCAACGGTATAAAGTCGTATAGTCGTAGTACGCCATTTTTTTCACAAATACTCTTGTCCTGTGCAACGCATAGAAGAATTGAAATTCGGATTTTCACAACATTTTCAAGATGAAAATAAAAATAAAAATACAACTCTATACCTCTGCCTTGTCTAGTTTTTTTATGCTGAAACTTGAAAATCTCTCAAACGAATCGGAATTTTGATTATTCTGTGCGTTTCACAGAATTTCAGTGTTGGTAGAAAAAAAAAATGGCGCATACGTTTTCATTTTCATTCACAAATTTCACCACTTTCGAGTAATTTTTTTTCAATGATAATAATAATTATTATTATTGTAATAATTGTTATGATTATTATTTCGAAAATTGTAATTATAATGATAATAATAGTAATAATAATAATAATAATAATAATAATAATAATAATAATAATAATAATAATAATAATGATAATAATAACAATGCATTTTTATAACTATTATGTATGTTTATGTATGTTTACGTATCTTTATTTAATGTTTCCCTCGGGGTTACATGGCTTCCGTCTCCATAACTTCATCTAATACATTACTACTTACAATTAGACTAATTTACAAATTTTCACAACTTATACATATCTTAAATTTGTTATAACTATTATTATTCCGAATTATTTCCGTTTGAATTCCCGCTCAGCTGTCATAGCGCTGAACAAGGAACGGCGGTTCGTGAAACGCAGGACCGCGAGACGAAGGTTGGCAACAACTGTAAGCTTGGTTCCCGTTGCGCCCGCGCGTCTCAAAGGAGCGCTGACGGGCCCGACAGGCAACGCGAAACGATCCAACATGGCCGCGGCCACTTCTTCATACCGAGAATTACAGACTTTTTTTTTGAAACAATTTTTCGTCTTCGTCGTTGAGTGAAATGAACAAGTTTTGCGATATATGTGAGTGAAATTATATTTATGAGATCACTCACTAATTTGTTTCCACCTTTGTGGTGCGTAGTCGGTGATATCGGTGAAAACAAGTGACGGTCCCACGCTTCGCGACCCAAAAAGGCTTATTTTACTCGATTTTGGTGACATACACGTTCATGCAGCTACCAATTTGATGAAAAATCGTCCAAGGACCCCATTAAACACCCCCCCGTTCATATCAGGCTTCATTATTTTTTAAATACGGAAAAGACTGAGTCCAGCATGCCCTTAAACATAGTCGGTCGGTCGGGCTACGGCGGGGTGGGGCTCGCCGGCATCTATCGACCGACCCCAGCGCGTAGGACCACGTCGCCCCAGGAAGTTTACGCTGTGACTCTAGGCGAGTATAACGTGACTCCGTTCCATGCTTCTTGCCCGAGCAGCCTGCTTCCTACCTCCTGTTTACCATTTCTCGCGATGTTTCAACGGTCACGGCGAGACGGATTCTCGAAATTAATGCGAAGGAACAGGAGAAAAACATCCCAGACCCCCATTGCGACATGCCAAGTCTCGGACTCGCATTGAGTCAGAAATGGGCATGAACTCGATTCCTGCAGTGATCCTTTGAGGCGTAATTCAAGCATACTAACACATAGTAACAGTTGCCTATCCTCCCCACAAGTGTAACGTTACGCGACTAATTGCTAAGACTATAACGAGGTACTGAGAATGCCAAATTTTCCAAAAACAAGATTAGGTTTTCCTCGGTGGTCACAATTCGAATTCAGCCTGAATTCAACTGTTTGGCGAACTGGATATATGCGTCAACTTCTGAAGCATTTATTGAAAAGAAAGAACATTGTAACGTAACGTCTGACGACGCCCCCCGTAACAAATAGTCACGCTTTGACCGACCCTCTCCCCTCCCCCTGAGAGGATTACGTAACATTTGAATGACGCCTAATTTCGTTATCAAGTTACGCGCGTTCACCTACTGCCGAGCGTGGCACGTCTGCTGCCACTTCGGTGATGAGACTTTTATTTTTAAACATCGCGTCTCTTTTCCGCAACATGTTTCTCATGTAGCGAGTCTCTGAATTCCATTCAGGGTTATAAGCTCACGATGATTCTCGATCCTCAGGGCCACAGGCGGGAGTCCCCGACGCCTCCCGCGCCGACTTTGTACATATATACTCTCTAAATTAGAATCGATGAAACTCACTGCGAATCAGTGTATCATATGTTCACTGATCCATATTTAAAGAGTACAGTCGCACATACGTACATACACTCGTAACAAGCAATTGTATTTAACAAATTTACGACTGTACACATTCGTCCACCTATGATATGCTATGCTATACAGCTATGAGTACAATACAATACAGTACAATACGAGATACAATAGTATACAATGACGTGACTTCATCCTGTACACCTGTTCCTCTCTCTTATATGTATACTTATTGCATTCGTTACATAATTATCACGAACGAGGCCTGGAATCCGCGACATGAAATATTCATACATGATCGAAAAAAGATCGAAGAACCAAGTGTGGAACCAAGGAAGAGTGGAATTTGCCGCGTATGCATGGATATGGTACTCGTGAATTCTTGAACGAGGTTCATAATAAAAAAATAATCTCAATAACAACAACAACTCTTGTTGGTGATAAACAAACATGATACACTGAGAAAAATTTATAGTTAGGGGAAGGTGGGGCGGAATGGCCAGGTGGGGCTAAACGGCCCACCCAAAAAAAAAATGACTTACTCGCAATTTCGCATCAAGGGGGAACCGTACGAAACGGTATGTAATGTGACTTCGCTGACAGTCATCAAAAATTTTCAGGGTGGGGCTAAACGGCCACCTAAAAAAAGTGACGCAACGGCATTTTCACGTCGAGGTGAGTGAGATAACACTATATGCAACGTGGTTTCACTGAAAACGATGCAAAACCGAAAGGGTGGGGCAAAGTCGCCCACCCTAGAAAAATTGCTTACTGGCATTTCCGTTTAATCGACGAGTCACTAATTTTGTACATTATTTTTCGTCCACTGGAATTAACGTGAATTAACCGAATTACTGAAGCTCAAATAAATTAATGAAAATCAACAATAAAAAAACATTCACACACATGAAAAATCAATTGAAACTTCCGAATATTAACATAAACTATAGAGTGGATGAAAGAGACTGTGACTCGTCAATTAAACGGAAATGCCAGTAAGCAATTATTCTTCTAGGGTGGGCGACTTTGCCCCACCCTTTCGGTTTTGCATCGTTTTCAGTGGAACGACGTTGCATATACATAGTGTTATCTCACTCACCTCGACGTGAAAAGGCCGTTGCGTCACTTTTTTTAGGTGGCCGTTTAGCCCCACCCTGAAAATTTTTTCTAACTGTCAGCGAAGTCACATTGCATACCGTTTCGTACGGTTTCGTACGTACCCCTTGATGCGAAAATGCGAGTAAGTCATTTTGTTTTTTTTTTGGTGGGCCGTTTAGCCCCACCTGGCCATTCCGCTCCACCTTCCCCTATAGGTACTACTTATGTGAGTTATAAATGACCTCGAACATTTTTTTATAGTAAACGAAACTATAATAAAGTATTCTCAACCGTTATTTCGGTTTGATTGAATATTTTTATAATCCTGTCAATCATAAAATCCGTTAACTAGGGTAACGGCACCAGTAGTGGGACAGACAACATTTCATCGTTATAATTAATGGGAATTTCAATTGTTTCACTGAGCATAATTTGAAGATGTTCCTTGGAAGGTCCTCCGTACCACTGTACGCGCGAGTCAGTGGTTTCAGACGAGCGAAATCATTTTTAAACGTCGCGAGTTGTGAAACGAGGTGGCAACCAAGGCAAAGTACAACGGGAGAGTGATATTTAAAAACAGTCAACAAAAAAACATTTGAGTTTTGAAATACATACAAACGAATTGATATATCCACTTGTACTCATGATTGATAATTGATGAAATGAGGTATTTGAATGCACAAATCCGCGTAAATATGTTTGGGGTTAGAATTATTCAAGGTGTCCCACACTCCCACCTCAGGATGACAGTATCTCAGACTTCGCCAGTAGTGGACCGGGTGTCCCACTGCTGGTACGTGCCGTATTTAATTTTTCCCCACAGTGGTGGGACACTCAATGCTTGCGAGGAAAACGAGTGAACCGATGATATAGTTTTGTTCTACCTTACCAACAGTATCAAATTACGCGTAAAATAGAAATAAAAGTCAATTATTACAAAAATTAATATCAAATGGAACAAAAACAACACCCATACGACGATTATGACCATTCCCGTACGGAAATATATATACAGGGTGTTTCCTTTAACTCTGTCAACACTTTTAGGGTATGTTGGGGCTGCCTAGACGAGCATTTTGAGGTAAGGCAACCATGGTCAGAAACTCATCTTAACGGCTGTGGAGGGCTTTGAAGGATATGGTACCGCGCGCTTGTTCATAGTAATAAATCAGATGTGATCACTTTCGACACAATATTTTATTTACAAAGTTCTTGTGTAAGATCAACAGAACGATAATCTTTGAAGAAAACAATAAACAATCAGAAAGAAAAACAAATCAATGAATGAAACATTGCGTCGAAAGTGATCACATCTGATTCAATCAAGGTGTCTACTCAAGTCAGGATCTAAAATTCCCTGAAAATTCCACGATATTGTCTTGTCTAATATTGTTATAGACATAATAAATACATCTATCTATCTATATTCCAGGGAAATCTTTAATTTTTCCAGGCGTATCGAGATACGATTTTTATTGTTGTTTCCTAAAATACACTAGGCACCTTTTTTTTTCAATTTAATACTGGTGCCCAATATTCCCCAATACTCCTTGTAAAACCCAATATTCCCTACAAATTTCGGGAGGAGAAAAAAAAATCTTTTAGATTTTCAACCAGGTTTTTCAAGGACGTAGACACCCTGTCAATACACTTATACAAACAAACGCGCGGTACCAAATATTTCAAAGCCCTCCACAGCCGTTAGGATGAGTTTCCGACCACGGTTGCCTTACCTCAAAATGCTCGCCTAGGCAGCCCCAACATACCATAAAAGTGTTGACAGAGTTAAAGGAAACACCCTGTATATATGTCCAAGAATATAAATAATATACAAATGAGACATATATACATTCTCAACATTTTGAAATATATAATAAATAGACGACAACTTTTTGCCGCTTTTTTAATATTCAATATACCGGGTGTCCCATTTTAATCTTACACCTGATTTATCTCGGAAAGTACTGCTCGGATCGAGTAATAAGTAATAGTAAACTTGTAGGATTTGGAGGGGGACGTTCAAAAATAATTTTTTCAATTTTTTCTAATAACGAATGGTGGCATAAAAATGGAAAACATGTTTTTTTTTTAATGGGAACATGACTTGTTTTGTTCAACAAAAAATTTGTTAGGTCAAAACTAACAACTTTTGTAGGAAACATTTTTCAATTGTTATTAACGATTGTCCATATTTGGCGTGTGTGTGTGTGTGTGTGTGCATGTAACTGCACCAAACCAGCTATTGAATGTTGGTCCATCTTTTAGTGATTTATAGTTAGAGCTTCATATTTTCTGATGGATAAATATTGATAATCTGTTTGGTTGTAGAAATGCAGAGTGAGGATCTTATCGACCATATGTGTGTCACATAAAAAAATCGAATAGTTAATAAATATATTAAAAATATAATTATCATATTTACGAAGCATTAGAGTTGGTGTCGAAATCGCAAGAAATTTCGAATATATTTTACATATAGGTATGCAAAGTGTAAATAAATTATACATGACTTTTAAACGACATTTAATTAGGTTCAAATATATGTTTTATATATTTCACAAAATATATATACTTCCGTACGATAGTAACATATATATTGTGATGTACCTCGTATTATATATATGAAATATATGTGCTATATGCTGCAAAAATATAAGCAGGAGATATAAGCATTCAAATATATAATGTATACATTTCGCATGCATGTCGCAATTCATGTCGACCATATATGTGTCACATGCAAAACTCATCATATATGCCGCATATATGTCTCACCTATATTCAATGATGATATAGTGTCATATATTGTGATATACCTTGTATCATATATATATGAAATATATGTGCTATATGCTTCAAAAATATAAGCAGGAAATATGAGCATCAAAATATATAACGTTTATATTTTGCATGCATTTTCCAACTCCTATAGACCATATATGTGTCACATATAAAACTCGAATAGATAAATCTCTCTATCTATTACCACGTTTACGTGCACAAACTTTACTACTTGTCATAGCCGTTTACGTGTTGCTTGATTTTTATTAAATGCGTTTACGTGATCTATTTAATAAATGTATTAGCTAATACGAGCTAATACTTGATATTGACCCGTTTACGTTGTTTCAAATAGTGTAAGTTACGAAAATTAGTAGCTAATGACACGTAACTCGATGCACATAAACATGGTATACAGGGTGTCCAATTTTAAAAAATGCAGCCGAATATCTCGGAAAGTGTTGGTTGCAAAGAAAAATATTTCAGATAAAAGTTGTTTGGTTTCGAGGGGGACAGATTCTGATGATATTGGCTTTTTTGTAGGTGGAGGCGTTAAGGTGATATGAAGGTCAACTTTTGTTTTTTAAATAAAATCATGTATTTATTATTAATTCATCAGATCGGGCGTTTAATTTTACATCAAAAAGCACTGCTGAACTGATGTCCTAACATGAACGGTTCCGTAGATATTTCATTTTTCTCAAAATAAGTTTATGAGCGTTCATGTTTCGGTTGATGTATGTACGATCAACTTTTAAACATTGACAAGATGCTCGAACACATTACCTTCTTGTGTAAAAAATACAGTTTTTGCAATGGCGCCAACCACTGCAGAAGATATGAAAAACCCTATACGTAATGCCTGTAGAAGTATTCCGAGAATTGTCCTTCTCCAAACGGTTGAAAGTTTCGAAAATAGGCTGCACTTATGTATCAACCAAGAAGGTAATGTGTTCGAGCATCTTGTCAATGCTTGAAGGTTGATCGTACATACATCAACCGAAACATGAACGCTCATAAACTTATTTTGAGAAAAATGAAATATCTACGGAACCGTTCATGTTAGGACATCAGTTCAGCAGTGCTTTTTGATGTAAAATTAAATGCCCGATCTGATGAATTAATAATAAATACATGATTCCATTTAAAAAACAAAAGTTGACCTTCATATCACCTTAACGCCTCCACCTACAAAAAAAGCCAATATCATCAGAATCTGTCCCCCTCGAAACCAAACAACTTTTATCTGAAATATTTTTCTCTGCAACCAATACTTTCCGAGATATTCGGCTGCATTTTTTAAAATGAGACACCCTGTATATAATAAAGTCCTTTTCGTTCGTACGTTCGTCACGTAACTATGGTCTGTTGTTGATTTCACGAGCCGGTAACCAAGGAGGCGCGAAGCGCCGGCCCACCACGGCCCACCACGGCCCACTGATATACATATACAATCTATCCTCCAGTGGCTGTAGGTAAAGTGAGGCGCGTATGTAAGCAGAAAAAAGAAATAAGTGAGTGTTCCAAAAAAGGGTTAGAAACGGTTAGAACAGCCACTGAAGGTTATAAAAAGTTAGGCAAGTCATTCCTAGGAAAAGTGAGGCGCGCAGCGCCGAGTGGGGTTGCCGCGCGAAGCGCGGAGGGGCGGAGCCCCTAGTATATTCAAAATATAATCATTATACAGGGTGTTCCGGTAGGTTCATATTTCGAGTTTACTGGCGGATTCCTTGGCTTATTCTAAGACGAAACTTGTTCTTGCAAAATTTTTCTTAAAGCAACGGTTAACGAGTTAGAGTCAATTAAAGTCCGCCAATCCTGGCACAGATAAGCCAGCGACAGAGGGCCGTTGCATTTCAATGGGGCTTGCCGGGCAGCGCCAGCCTGATCAGCGAGTTCAATTCGGGTGAAAGTCTGTATTCGGGGGTTTTTGGGGTCGCTGAATTCAAATCCGAAATCAGAATTTCCAAAAACAAAATGGCGTATCGAGAACGGTGAAAAATTTCTTCAAAACCCTGTTCAATTCGGGTGAAAGTCTGTACTTGAGGGTTTTGAGGCTCGCTGAATAAAAATCCAAAGTCAGAATTTCCAAAAACAAAATGGCGTATCGAGAACGGTGAAAAATTTCTTCAAAACCCTGTTCAATTCGGGTGAAAGTCTGTACTTGAGGGTTTTGAGGCTCGCTGAATAAAAATCCAAAGTCAGAATTTCCAAAAACAAAATGGCGTATCGAGAACGGTGAAAAATTTCTTCAAAACCCTGTTCGATTCGAGTGAAAGTCTGTACTCGAGGGTTTTTGAGGTCGCTGAATACACAAATACACAAATCCGAAGTCGGAGTTTCCAAAAACAAAATGGCGTATCGAGAACGGTAAAAATTTTCTTCAAAACCCTGTTCAATTCGGGTGAAAGTCTGTACTCGCGGGTTTTTGGGGTTGCTGAATACAAATCCGAAGTCAGAATTTCCAAAAACAAAATGGCGGACTCAATATGAACGGCTACTTTTTGAAGAGTCGATTTGATTTGCAGGGAATAGGTACATTTTTTAGGAGTCTTCAAGGCTGCTGATAATAAATATGGAGTCTAATTTTGAAAATCATTATTGATAATGAATCGAATAGAACTACTACTACAACGTGTCACTCAAATCGTCCCAGGTTCTCGAAGGATGCCCGTGCCTCGCTGTGCTTTCCGTAAAAGTCGTCAAACCTTCAATTTCAGTTGTGAAAAATACCGAAACGTTGAGCCAGGTGCCGGAATTTTCGGCAAATCCCTTTTCTATCCTGTTCGCTTGTTGCGACATTTTCCTGAATTCGGATACCTCGGATTCGGATGTTTTTAGGGAATCTTTTTGATTTGGCGACAAAATTTTATGGACGCTCCTGTTTTTCTTAAATTTGTGCTTCGATAATTTTTTACCGTTTTCAATCCGCCATTTTGTTTTTGTGAATTTTGTATTCAGATTCGTATTCAGCGAGCCGAGAAACCCCCGACTACAGACTTCTACCCGAATTCAGAATTATGTGGGCTTTTTCGAGATTTCGGACCACTGTGCGCCGATCCCGCGCCGTGGATCCGCTCAGAGTTCCCGCGGGAGGCGATTCTCAGTGATTAACCATGAAATGATGAAAATAGTTCAATAGAAACGTCGTATTCTTGTTGAATTAACCATTTCCGACGATAATTGGGTAGTTTGTATTTTTTGATTAGTTAATTTCGACCACTTACTCTTGCACTTCGAACACGCGGCTTCGACTGGAGATCAACCTTAATGGTGGAATAACGCGGGAGGCGATTCTCAGTGATTAACTATGAAATGATGAAAATAGTTCAATAGAAACGTCGTATTCTTGTTGAATTAACGATTTCCGACGATAATTGGGTAGTTTGTATTTTTTGATAACAGGGTTTTGAAGAAAATTTTTACCGTTCTCGATACGCCATTTTGTTTTTGGAAACTCCGACTTCGGCTTTGTGTATTTGTGTATTCAGCGACCTCAAAAACCCTCGAGTACAGACTTTCACTCGAATCGAACAGGGTTTTGAAGAAATTTTTCACCGTTCTCGATACGCCATTTTGTTTTTGGAAATTCTGACTTTGGATTTTTATTCAGCGAGCCTAAAAACCCTCAAGGACAGACTTTCACCCGAATTGAACAGGGTTTTGAAGAAATTTTTCACCGTTCTCGATACGCCATTTTGTTTTTGGAAATTCCGACTTCGGATTTGTATTCAGCGACCTCAAAAACCCTCGAGTACAGACTTTCACTCGAATCGAACAGGGTTTTGAAGAAATTTTTCACCGTTCTCGATACGCCAATTTGTTTTTGGAAATTCTGACTTTGGATTTTTATTCAGCGAGCCTAAAAACCCTCAAGTACAGACTTTCACCCGAATTGAACAGGGTTTTGAAGAAATTTTTCACCGTTCTCGATACGCCATTTTGTTTTTGGAAATTCTGATTTCGGATTTGAATTCAGCGACCCCAAAAACCCCCGAATACAGACTTTCACCCGAATTGAACTCGCTGATCAGGCTGGCGCTGCCCGGCAAGCCCCATTGAAATGCAACGGCCCTGTGTCGCTGGCTTATCTGTGCCAGGATTGGCGGACTTTAATTGACTCTAACTCGTTAACCGTTGCTTTAAGAAAAATTTTGCGAGAACAAGTTTCGTCTTAGAATAAGCCAAGGAATCCGCCAGTAAACTCGAAATATGAACCTACCGGAACACCCTGTATATACGAAGCATTAGAGTTGGTGTCAGAATCGCGCGAAATTTCGAATATATTTTACGTATATGCAAAGTGTAAGTATATTATAAATTACTTATAAAAGACATATATTTAGGTTCAAATATATTTTGCATATAATTCACAACATATATATATTTCCGTACGGGTTTACGTACATGTCTTCCTAAACAATGAAAATATACAAGCATATGGGGGGTTCCATGGCATTTCACCTAATCGGTGAAGGTCACCGACGCCGATCTTGATGTCAATTTTTTTCTCAATTCGTCCATCGAAAAAAGTGAACACGTGTTTGGCCGTTTTTCGATTCAGCCTCGTTTTCTATTTTTTTTAATTTTCCAATTTTTCATCCTTTTCGCAAACGGACTTTTTTCAACTGGCTCTAACTTCGAGAGCTTTGACTCTTTTCGAAAGATGATTAGGACATAAAATGTGCCAAAAGGACCGAGCTTTTCGAAAAAAAATTGCACAATATTTTCCAACTACACAGTTCTGGAATATTTTTTATAATAGAGAAAAAATCGATATATTATTCATTTGGACACCTTCGATTTTCCTGAAACTTTGTACCTGAAATCAACCACTCAGAATCAAGTTATCCTCTAAATGAAATTATGGGCCTCGGATTCGTTCGGAAGTTACACCATCATAGGTGCCAAAAAATCGGACAAATCGCAAGAGATCTCAGGGAAATCAATTTTAACTTTGAGCAGACAAGTTCTCATGTTCCAAAAATCAGTGTTTGCTGAAAAATGAAATTTTTCAAAAAATACCCGACGTCGTGAAAAAAAAACGAGATTATAATTTTTTTACCGTGCGAAGTATATTTTCACGTACATTTATGAATGTAGATACTACATTTTCACGTGGTTCCGATCATAAAATGAGTTCTACATTCGCGAAATTCGAAATAAAACTTCAAGTGTACGTCAACGTTGACATTATCGACGGTTAAGCAAACAAAATATACTATCTTGTATACTGAAAAATTCAACCGTATAAATGCTGAGATCTCGAAATTCCAATGAATCATCCAATACAAAAGCGATTAGTTAAATAGTTTAACTAATGATAGTATAATATTGAAATAGTTGAATAGTTCAGATTCAATCATTTCAATCATCAATATTTAATTTTTCATCAAGTACGCCTTTCTTGTCGAAATGAAAATGGATTTCCCTGAGATTTCTTGCGAATTGTCCGATTTTTTGGCACCTATGATGGTGTAACTTCCGAACGAATCCGAGGCCCATAATTTCCTTTGGAGGATAACTTGATTATAAGTGGTTGATTTCAGGTAAAAAGTTTCAGGAAAATCGAAGGTGTCCAAATGAATAATATATTGATTTTTTCTCTATTATCAAAAATATCCTAGAACTGTGTAGTTGGAAAATATTGTGCAATTTTTTTTCGAAAAGCTCGGTCCTTTTGGCACATTTTATGTCCTAATCATCTTTCGAAAAGAGTCAAAGCTCTCGAAGTTAGAGCCAGTTGAAAAAAGTCCGTTTGCGAAAAGGATGAAAAATTGGAAAATTAAAAAAAATAGAAAACGAGGCTGAATCGAAAAACGGCCAAACACGTGTTCACTTTTTTCGATGGACGAATTGAGAAAAAAATTGACATCAAGATCGGCGTCGGTGACCTTCACCGATTAGGTGAAATGCCATGGAACCCCCCATATCTATAGAGTCGTGCGGTAGCTCTATTTTATTCATTTCGATAACCTGTCCCACTACTGGTATTCAACGCGGGTCACTACTGGTGGACCCCGGCCCACTACTCGTAATTTCAGCCACCTCGCCTTATTTGATGCTTAAATCGGATGTATAAATATTATAACTGAAGTTAAACATACGAAACGATGCCTAGGGACCTCACAAATCTGTGGAATGAATCGGAAAGATGAAAAATGATTTAACACGATCGGAATCCGAAGTTGAATTTGATAGATCTCCTAAGTGTCCCACTACTGCATGGTGCCGTTACCCTATATGAATTTTTCTCACAATCAGTGTAATATCACTATAACGGAACCATTTTTCTTGCTTCTTGAAAACGAAAATCCAAGGGACACTATCGTCCTTCTTGTACGCACATATATACTAAAGTAGGTACGTGTATCCTGGTACGTACGCGTATGCGAGACAACGTCATGTACGCGAAGGGAACGCGAAGTAGGTATGGAGTACGGCATAGGCTGGCCGGGCCTTGCGGTTCGGTTTATTCATTCATGCTTTTCACGAACACAGAGGTGATCCGGTGCCGCGACGGTACCTGCACCCGCACGCCGCGTCCTCCTCCTGTCCTACACGGGGAAAAATGCGGGTAGCCTAGCTCCCCGCCGGTGTTGTAGGCTCCTCACGAACGAGCGAACTTTTTCACCAGATATTTGGGCAGCTCAGCTCCCCGCACGGGCGAGCAATCGTACCACATTGTATGCGTTTGAGGAAGTACCAATACTATACATTAGCGGGAGTTCAGTCTCCCCGCAAGTTTGGGAAGCTAGCGCGCCCAAAATGGCTCAAACGGTGTCAAACACGGCCCAAAATGACGGGGAGGAAAGATTCTCGCAATGGGGCGCCACTGAGCTCGCATTTCTTCCCGTGTACACGGAAAAAATGTCGGGTCGGCTGCTCGCCCGACGAGTACGGCCGCGCGCCCAAAAACACCGAGAGTGGGGCGACCACAGCTCGAGGCGGCTGCCTTCCCAGTTTGGAAGCGCTGCCGTCCCTCGCGGGCGAGCTGCTGTCCCTCACGGGCGCCCTGCCGTACCATAGTGGTAATGCCGCCGCACCGACGTGCGGTGGCGCTGTGCGACTATGCCATGGTGCAGCCTCTTGCCCAACATTTTTTCCGTGTACCCTCTCTCGGCGCGGTGCCTCACCGCTATCGTGGCAGGTGCTCGCTCCACTCTTATCTGCAGCGCTCTTCTCTTCGCTTCTTCCTTTCTGCTCTTGGGTTACGTATCGGCGCCGGGCATCGGCATTGTAGGCATTGGCGACGTGTGCTTCAGCTCTTCGACATTCGTAATTAGGGGAGACGAGGGCTAGAAGTTACAGGGGTAAGTTTTTACAACGCTTATTATTTCTAAACTATGGAAGATATGATAGAGTCTAATCTAGTTGTTCTCGTCTTACCTTTGGTGCCATCTTCCATAGTTCATAAATAATAAGCGTCGTAACAACTTACCCCTGCAACGTTTTTAGGTTTTTTTACGTTTAAAATTATTGATGAATCAGATTTGTTTCAGATACTTGTCAAATTAACAGTTTTGCATGCATCAAATCTGCTCAGAATAAGACCTCCAGCGAGCGACTACAAAGCCAGAAAAGTTATGTGTATGAATGGAGGTATGAAGAACCGCACTGGAATATTTTATTTGATTGAATTATCGAAGTTACTTATTTTCTGTAATAATACTAAATTGTGTGGCAAGTACTGAACGAAGGCGATTTCAGATGGATGTACAGTCTGCAACACGAGCTACAGCCGAGCAGCATTCAGCCGAGTCTAGTGTGGTTTACTCACGAGCCGACGGCGAGTTTGTAATGACACGACAACAAGTGCAAATACAGTAGGTATATACTGCGGGCTTCTCCTTACGCGGGCAGGTCCGTGCACCTCAATGCATGCAACCGTACTATGCCTCATGTTCTTATCATGGGGTGTAAGTATGGTTGCTCGCGATCAGGTGCACGAACCTAACCGCTTAAGGAGAAACACGCGGTATGGACTGAATCAGTGAGTGGTGCAAACTTCACACGAGGTAGATATCGTCTATCCGCACGCCCCACACAAAATATTTTCTATCACTCTCGCTGGGAAGTTCGATTTGAGAAGCACACGACTAATCTCTGACGGCTGAGCAAATGGCCGACAATGAGTACCCTGAAGTTAGGCTATAATGTAGCTTGAAACATCGCTGAAGCCTGAGGGCGCTCGATACACGGCTGAAATATTACATATGGGTAGAGTGCTCTAAGATGGCGCGGGAGATAAGAGTGCGCAGTGGTCATATTTGACAATGCATTTGCGATTTGCAGCCAACTTCGGTTCCTAGCTGTCACTAGAGATGTCAGGGTTGGGGTCATGAAGTTTTGCTGGGAAAGAATGAAAAATACGGAAACCAGCTGAGTTTCAGCTATTTTCTGTATTTCATTAAAATATTTTCACGTTTGGAAAACTGTATCCAGTTCGGGATTATGCGAATATCGACTGTATAATATAAATATAACCTTCATTATACATTTAGCTAAGCGTATGCAGTAGGTCAGTTATTTTGTTACAACATGGAGGGTGGCACTTCAGTATATCTCTAATAAATGTTGCTAGCATCTAAGAGTGCGCGCGGAAAACCCATATGCTTGAAGAGTGGAAAAAGAAAAAACCCAAATTAAAAACTGAACTAAATTTCGATGAAAACATACAAAAAATCGAAGGAAAAGAAAATAAAACCAACACCCAAAAATCAGCCTTAGGCAGTGTAGCAAGAACGCTAGACTGGCTACGTGTTCTTGCTGGACGCAACCCCTACTTTTCCTTCCTGTTCAAGATATAATTTTTTTTCTTGTTTTTTTCATTATTTCACTTTTATGTTTCACTGGATTTGTTATATAACGGTCAAAAATCACTAAATTTGAAAGCGCAAGGCTAATTGAGCGTATGTAGTACTGTGTGAGTTTTCATAATCTACAAACGGTGTCGAAGTGAGTGTATGGTACATCCACTTTATTGGAGACTGTATTACACGCAAGTCTTTGGTTTTCATAATCTGAAACTAGTGTCGAAGTGAGAAATTGGTATATTTACTCTACCGCAGCCTGTATTTCATCCCAGTCTCTAGTTTTCATAATCTACAACTAGTGTCGAAGCAAGATTTCGGTATATGTACTCTACGACAGACTGTATGTCATGTAAGTCTTCAGTTTCCATCATCTACGACTAGTGCCGAAGCAGATTAGGTCATGCGGTTGAGGAAGTATAACTCCGGACAGACATGAAATCTGACAAAAACCCAGAAATACCTATTGTGGATGTTAAAATTTGGGGTTTTTTTTCGTCTGTGCTAATAGAGCTCCTCGCTAGTTAACAAATGAGTGCTTGACGACCCTGTTAGGTCATGCAGTTGAGGAGATATAGCTCCGGACAGACATGAAATCTGACAAAAACCCAGAGATACCTACTGTTGAAATCAAAAGTCGAGGTTTTTTGCTCTGTGCTAATAGAGCTTCTCGCTAGCTAACAAATGAGCCCTTGACGACCCGGCTAGCTCATGCGGTTGAGAAGATATAGCTCCAGACAGGAATTTTATAAGATGGCAAACACATAAGGCTTCATAGCTGGGCATATTTACCACATAAATTAGTCTATTCAATCACAGATTGTTTTATTCTTCTATTTTATCATTAGAAATAGATATTTGATATAGCATTCAACACATAATTTTGTAGGATGGCAAACACATAAGGCTTCATAGCTGAGCATATTTACCACATAAATTAGTCCATTCAATCACAGATTGTTTTATTCTTCTATTTTATCATTAGAAATAGGTATTTGAAATAGCATTCAACACATAATTTTGTAGGATGGCAAACACATAAGGCTTCTCCCTAGTATGAGTGCCTAAATACTCAAAATTCCCCAACAAAATGCAGATGTGGCGGTGCCCAGGGTGTAACGAAATATACAGCGAGCCAAGAACCAGAGAATGGATACAGTGCGTAACATGTATGCAATGGTGGCACGATAGATGTATTCTTTATACGTATTGTGATCTGGAGCCATATACGTCTGATATTTTTGCGTAAAACACCGTGCGCACTCTTACAAATCAAAGTGCGCACTCTTACACACTGGTATTTGTCAGAGTGCGCAAATAAATTTTCATGCATTTGATTTTTTTGTCGGTGACAGTTGACAAATTAATATAAAGTTAGTGTGCAATAATGTCATCGAAGGGCCAAGGATTTCGTAGAAAAATTTATAACTTTTTAATGTTGTTATTTTTCATTATATAGTTGAACAAACCTTAAGTGCGCCATCTTAGAGCAGTCTACCCTACATGTGTATATCCAGGGCGTGGGAAACTACTTTTTGGCAACACTTGCATGGGAAGTTCGATTTCGCGCACCGCGGAAAGTGCGCGAAGCGGTCGATTAGTCCGTTGGACGGAGAGCGTGAAATAATACAGCAGACGACGGTTTTAGCGTTGAGTAATATTTATTATTTAACGCTAGTCTCAGCGAGACTCTGTTAGCTAGCGCCATCAGACGTGATACTTGGTAACTACGATCGCGTGTGCTGCTCTACGCCACGCGATGGTGTGCAACGCGTGCGGGTTGTCGATCCCCGAATCGTGCGAACATGTCGAAACTCGTCTACGGCTCGTGACAACTCGCCTGCAACTCGTCCGGCATACCTCACACTCGTCCGGAATCGCCAACCCGCACGAGATCCACATCCTGTTTTTGTATAAAACCTGATATGGAAAGTCTGACTTCGCGGACTGTGGAGAATGTGCGAGATAGCTGATCCTCTTACCGGCCGAGAGCAGTGCCGGAATGTCCACATTCCGGCACTGCTCTCGGCCGGTAAGGGAATCAGCCATTTCGCGCACCCTCTACACTGCGCGGAGTCGAACTTCCCATGCAAGTGTTACGAAATATACGTAACACCTGCATGCGAAGTTCGACTTCGCGCACTGTGGAGAGTGCGGGAGATGGCTGATTCCCTTACAGGCCGAGAGCAGTGCGGGAATCCACTTCCCGCACTGCTAGGAGTGCGGGAATGTACATTCCCGCACTGTCTTCGGCCCGTAAGGGAATCAGCTATCTCGCACTTCACAGTCCGCGAAGTCGAACTTCCGATTACAGGTTTTACAAAAAACAGGGTGTGCATCTCGTGCGGGTTGGCGATTCCGGACGAGTGTGAGGTATGCCGCACGAGCCGAAGGCGAGAAGGAATCGCAAGGCTATTTTGACGAGTGTGATTGCAGCACACTCCGCCTTCGGCTCGTGCTGCAAATTTCACACTCGAAAAATAGTTCTTTGCGTCCTTGATACACAATGTACTAATTGCAATGAAGGCGAGTATGCTGCAAGCACACTCGCCAAAATAGCCTTGCACCGTGACGTACACGATATTTCTCCTAACACCTGCTCTGCAAAAATTCCTCTTTTCTAATACCCGGTCGCAAAATGCCACTTTTCATACCTCATGAGCGGGCGCAAAACAGATATTTTCGGCCCTTTGCGCCCGCTCACTTGGTCTGAAAAGAGGCATTTATGCGGACCACGTGTTATACGAATAAAATCGTGTGCATCACGGGCGCAAGGCTATTGTGGCGAGTGCGATTGCAGCACAGTCGCCTTCAGCTCGTACTGCGAATTTCACAATCGAAAAATAGTTCTTTGCGCCCTTGATACACAATGTACTAATTTCAGACCGAGTGAGCGGGCACAAGACAGGACTTTGCGCCCGAGGGTAAGAAAGTAGTCTCTTTTGCCCGCTTTTAGCAGACGGGATCAGTTATTTGTATGGCAAGAGCGCGGAAATAGGGTCTTCTTGACGAGTGTGTCACTCACATAAGTCAAAAGTCCCTGTATGTACCCTTGCTGGACATACTAGTTTCTGCGCTAACTCTGTCACAAATGCAATATAAAAAAGAAAAACATGGTGGACATGCCTGAAGTCGGCTGCAGTGGTTTGACATTTTTCCCAAGCATTAGTGCGTGGAAAAACTCCACAACCGCCGAGTTTTTGACGGTGGAAGCACAGAAAGATTTTATTATCGAAAAATCAAAACGCTGTGGTCGGTGATTGTGTCCCAGGGCTCCCGATTTTATCACGTACATGGGAACTTTTTATATCTATAAAATTACACATGGGCTTGCTGATATCTCTATTCACTCGAAAGATGGAATTTGTGAGATGGTATTGGATTTTTTTTTTCTAATTTTAGGCCGTCATAAGGGGTACGTCGCGGTCGCAAATGGAGCTAAACAAAATTATTAACCCTCTGGGGCCGGTATTTCCCATAGCTACAGAGTGCACCGAACCTTTCCCTTAACTGACCGTTTTTTTTTTTCGAGGTGACGAATTTAAAATTATATAAATAAAGTCGTAATTGAAACTGATATATCATCAAGAATCGTCCAGCTGATGTAGTAAGGGAAAAAAAGTAGGAAAGAGCTGGACCGCGGTCTTTCCGTAACAGTATACGACTACTAGTTTATACTTTTTTTTCATTATTATTATTATTATATTTTTATATTATTTTTTTTTTTTTGACTATTTTTCTTAATTATAATTATAAATACTTAATAGTAACAAAATTATTCGCGTATTTTTCGAAATCGAAGTGATGAATGGGTTTACAATTTGATCTGCGTTATAAGTTACTTTTTTTGTTTTGGTAGACTCTATCGTTCGTTATCTTTTACTTTTTTTATTATTAGCATTGAAAATGCTTCTATTTTTGGTGTCATTAGAAAGTACAGGAGACAAATCGTGGATGTAACGTTTTAATTGTTGCAGTCGCGGAATTGGATAAATATGGTGGGCATGCGAAGTATGAAAGTTTCTTGTTTTAATATAAACCGAGGGGCTGTTTACTCTCGGATTTAACGTTTTCAGCGCTCGAATCTGTATTTAATCAACTGCAAATAACGTCGAGTTATAAAATACCGTATGAATAACGTTCGGAATAGAGGGATTTAGTGAAAACAGTACGAGTGTTGTGTACTGCGTTAGAATCACTAACACAATGAGCGAGTAGTGTTTTTAAGTAGCGAGTAGCGCGGTCTAAGGAGCGAATAGTGTAAGAATAGTGTGTTTAAGGAACGAATAGTGCGCTTAAGGAGCGAGTCCCTACGTCTAAGGTGCGACGTTGTCCGTCTAAGGCGTCAGTAACGTGCGCAGTGAAAATGCCGTAAGGTAACAAGAAGGGTTTTGGCACATGCCTTGACTTAAGTCAATTAGGCGATAGCCATAAGGAGAAGAAGAAGAAGAAGAACAAGAAGGGTCGCTCGCTCTCTTAGTAAAGAAATAAAAGTAGTGAGGGCGCCACGTGTGGCTGAGATGCCCACTGTTACAACAATTTTCGACTTCAGAGTCAAATAACAGTTTTTGACAGTATTTTTATGTTTTGATGAAAGTATCTCACAGTTTTGTATAATCTTCTCATAGTAATGTACACGTACATCCTTACAACAGTTTTCTTGTTTGATTCATTCATTTGAATTTTTCATCTCAAATATATTTCATAAAACTCCAGTTTGTTACAAAATTATCTGTGCGGTAAATATAGAAACCAAGGCGTCGATTTGGCTTTAATTTTTGTTTATGAGCCACGAGCATAGGTAGGTATACTGAAATGTACAGTTTTCATCTATATTTTGAAACCTCCACAGCATAAGGGGTGCCGGTCAAAATTTCGAATGACCAAAAAATAGAACGGCCGATATCTCGATTTTTTTATATAGGAATTAAAAAATGACGGAACATTAGAAGAACGATTTTTTTTTATTGAATACCCAAAAAATCGAACGTCTATTGGAGCGAGAGGGTTATTTATTCGAACGCTCATTTCTTCAAAAAATTTATTATACAATAATCAATATTCCGGGAAACCGAGACATCGATTTTCAAAGTAACAATCAGGTCGGATTTCCGAATTAAAAAAAAAAAAACGAAAGTCTCAGAACTTCGAACAATCAGAAACCGTGAAAAAAGTATAACGATTCTAAAATATTCGAAGAGTGAAGACTTGGAAATACAAAATATAGAAAGGTCAAAATAACGAAAACCGTAATCCTTTGCGAAATTGTAGCTTGTCTTCACAAATCAAGCATATTCGCGTCTCTCTGATCAAATAACGGTCTGGATGAAGGATCGCCAAAACCAGAAATAGTTGGAAAATATTGAAAAATATGAAGAATAATTGAAAAATGTTAAAAATACACAAGTTTTGCCCCAATATGAGAAATTATTTTCGCTGTAAATCGATTTCGAACTTTTGAATTTCCTAATTCTTGTTCCTATAGGCCGGTTCCATCTCAAATCAGGCAGCCAGGTGGGGACGAAAAATTCAAACAATTCGAAAAAAATGTATGTCATTCTTCAACGAATTTAAGGAGACCCGTATTTTTTTATTTTGCTGTAAAAAAATATGTTCGTCTGTACGGCCATTTTCATTTTTTGACGAAAATGCCTTTCTACGAATCTCGAAAATTTCATTTTTCGTTCAAACAGTCGTAACTTTCCAACCAATGAACGGATTTGAGTCATCTTTTTTTCAAAATGTGCGTATTTCTGTCTTCTTTTAGGGGGTACCAAGATGATGATGATCCGTTGAAAAATGCCAAATTTATTCGACATAAAGTAAAATAATGTGAAGAAATTCAACCATGATTTTCGGCAATTGCATATTTTTCGATTCGATCGCTGATTTTTTCTCGAATAGTCCACAAAAAGCACCAACTTTTCGCGCCAGTTTCGTTTGCCGCCAAGCTACTTGAAAAAAGTTATAATTTTTCAAATATCGCGAATTTTCATTGAAATTATGAAGCCTACCTATGTATGCAAGGAAATACAGGGGTATGAAAATATGTTATATTTATTTGAGTATAAGATGACTGAATACATAAACTATCAATCATTTACTAAGATTATGTAGATTCTTGCGTCTTGGACCCACGGGTGTTGATTTGTTCTTGCAGTGAAGGTAAGGTAAACCGCGGTCAGTTGTGACAGGGGTCAGTCGTTACATCGCAAATATCTCTCAAAGTAAAATAAGTATGTTTATGTCCCTACAGTATGTCTTGCATGTAGTCAGTCCGGAA
>JAEUYN010001025.1:0-31725 GCA_018257835.1 Euura lappo | reverse complement strand
CACACAAAACAAAAAGGTTTTGACATATTTAGATTCGGAATTACACGTAGCGATCCGCGACAGAGCCCTTTTTTGCGATTTAGGCCCGTAGACTTCAATTTTCATCGAAATAAGCGACACGCCCATTTATGTCGGTAAGTCGGTCATAATCGAGTAGAGCCTCCCCTTAACAGAGTACAACCAGTACTAAAACTACCAGACTTTCACGAAAGTCGAAAGATCTGTGTCTCATCTGTATTAAAACCCTATATTTTAAAGACTAAAAATATCCGAGGTAACATCGGCAAATTATTCATTAGCACTAGAAAACCGCACAATAATGCGGTAACAACGCAAACCCTCAGTAGATGGGTGAAAACTGTATTGGACAGAAGTGGCTTAGACACGAGTGTCTTTGAGGCACATGTGACATAGGATTTTACCTGGATATTTATATGAATCCATGTTCAAATTCATAGAATCCAGTGGATTTACAGTTCGAAATTCCTATATGAAGACCATATAGGTTCAGCCATAGATTTCCACCTGGAAATTTTCAGTACGGCATATCTAGATACGAAATGACTCAAGATTATCGAAGGCCCGTTGATGCCATAAGGTGACTTAATTTTGAGCGGAAAAATCATGTCATGTCTTTAACCATGGGAGGGGTGCCCGGGGAAGGCACCGACTCTTCTCCTTTGGATATCATTCTGAACGTCTTTCGGTTTTTGAATCACTATTTTTCGGATAATCAGTGACTAATTATCTGTATCGTAATATTCCTCACGGGTATTTTGTACTTAAACATGGTTAGCGAGCGACGTTTGAAAACTTTGTTGGCACAGCCTCGGAATAAGAACAGTATGCCTTGCAAATTTCATCCAAATCGGTCCGAACGGAATCAAACTTTTCATGCAGGTGTTGCAAATGAAACAACCTTTTCACATGTCACGTGACTCGGAAGGAAAAAGTAATCGTTTTTATAAGGGCCACTGAATGTCTTTATTCTTTTGTCTTCGGTATCTGTGTTGGGAAATGGAAAATTTATACGATACAGCGAATGAATATTTTCGAAATTGATTTTTATCGTTCACAATCTTATGCAGCTTTACATTATTCTCACTGGTATATACATATTCAGTAATCAACTGAAAGACGTGCTGGAAGAAGGTGGTAGTCTCTCGTCCAGCAGATGATTCACGTTCTTCCACAAAAAGTTCTTCAGATTAGCAGAAGCGGTTCCGAATATTCCGCTCCGCGATAGCTGCTAAGAAGTGGCCTGCGAATAGATTCACCAAAATTAGTGAATAAATATATTCAGCATCTTCGTATCGGGAGAGGCCCGTTCGGACACATCTGGATCGGACACAATCATTATCGGACACAAAATAATAAACCTGTATTATCGGACACATTTTTTTTTCGGACACATTTTCTTTCGGACACTTTCAGATCGGACACAAGATAAATATTATTCTAACGAAAATCAGATCGGACACATCCGGATCGCAGTTTGATAACACCTGGTCATTTCGGAGACAGTCAACAAAGTGAAATTGAATAAATCGGTCATTTTGATGACAGGGGTTCCTTGGCGTGATCCTCAAATGTCTCAAATGTCGAATTTTGCCGACATATTTTAGCTAAGTCGAGCTTACAATTGCATAATTGTCTCTCTAAATCAACTCGAATTGAATGCAATTAAAAAGACTTGTGTGCCAATTCTTTAGAATTGAGAAAAATCGAAAAGAATTGCGACACAAGTCTTTATAATTTCATTCAATTCGAGTTGAATCCGTTTTTACCATACTCAATTCTTCTTAGTTTACTGGGAGCGCACGGGTCCGGCAACCAAGCATATCTAGTGAAAATATCGTGCCTAGGGACCCAAATGAGGCGCGTCACCAAAATACTCGATAGTTTCATTTATATATGTATATATATACTAGCAGGGCTTCGCGCGCCAACCCGCATGAGGTTTCTGCACGGATTACTGGGAGACTAGAAGGCGTTGTTCCTCATTCGCTCGCTTCGCTCGCTCACTCGGTCGGAAGAGAGCGTTGTTCCTCACTCGCTTCGCTCGCTCGGTTGTCAGTGGTATTTCAAATATTTTGGGAGTGTATACTATCACGCTGTGCAATTGAAATCGGTAGAGGATTGAATAACGATACTGCCCACTTTTAGCGTTAGGTTATTAGGTGGAAGACCATTGGGTGTCAATGAATTCATGAATTCTATCGGGAGAATATTACTCATATCAGTATTGTCTTCGTCTTCGCCTGTATCGACAGTCATTTATTCTACTCCAACACTTTTAATTTTCTGACAATATTTCGTTGTTGATGGTAATGACATCCACATTGGTTGGAGCTAATATAACCTTTCCATAATTTGAGGTATCTTGAGGACCGACGCTTTCTCCAAATATTTCTCTCACAATTTTACCATTCGAGCAGAATTCCGTAGGAAATCGTTGAGAAATTCGTTGTTACGTTTGAAAGAATCGCCAAATACACCATCTTCAACTCGCAGAAGCCATTGCTTGAAATCTGTCCATCATTGTCCATCAGAGATGCGAATGTTGCCCTTCAAAGACAAGTATACAAATTGATTCCATACGCTGCTTCTTGTCACACAGGCCTCTAAAATTTGTGTTCTACTCCCACGTCTCACAACTGGTAAAGTTTGCCGAAAATCCCCAGAAATTATGACTATTTTACCACCGAATGGTTCGTTGAATTCGCATACATCTCTTAACATACGGTCAACAGCCTCCAGTGCATACTTCCTAGATTCTAACTTTCACATCTCGAATGTGCAACCCTTGTGCAGAATTCGATTTAATATTACACGTTAAGGATGTATAGGCTATACAATCTCAACCAAAAGTGAGTCTCGTCGTCAATATTGAGTACTTCGAGATGAGATAAAAATCGGAAAAAATCAACCACAATCAAGATGATAAGAGTATTCATTTTCAATAATAATAATGCCCAAAAGTTATCAACAAATTGTTCAAACAAATCATTGTTTAACAAATTTCCTGGTGACGTTATTTTTTTTTCATGTCAAATGAATTCGTTAATCTTTCTGAATACACATGAATTTTTTCAGAATTTTGTCACTTTTTTGAAATTTCCGTTTTCGGAAATTTCCAAAGGCTGTATTTACAAAACTATTAGTTCCACGCTCCGGAAACTTCGGAATTGTAATCTACATCGTTTCCACAATAACATATCCAAAATTCAGATTTTTTTCTCCATTTTTCAAAATCGAAAACGGGAATTTCAAAAAAGTGACAAAATTCTGAAAAAATTCATGTGTATTCAGAAACATTAACGAATTCATTTGACATGAAAAAAAAATAACGTCACCAGGAAATTTGTTAAACCATGATTTGTTTAAACAATTTGTTGATAACTTTTGGGCATTATTATTATTGAAAATGAATACTCTTATCATCTTGATTGTGGTTGATTTTTTTCCAATTTTTATCTCATCTCAAAGTACTCAATATTGACGACGAGACTCACTTTTGGTTGAGATTGTATAGCCTATACATCCTTAAGCATTTATTTGATTGTGTTACGGCCCGTCCTCATTTTTCACAAATTCCAAAGGATTACGCAGTCAACGCATTCCTGCACACGCTCGATTGCCTGATTTTAAGCAATATCAATACAAGGAAAGGATGAGCCAACCCAGCTGCAATCACGGGTAAAACTGCTGATGTTGTCCTTACGACACCAGTAGGTTTACGAAATTAGAGCAATCCGTAGTGCATTTAAGGATGCACTCGGCAATTGCACGTCAGTCACAATCTATCCTTTCGGTGAGTGCATCCTGGTCAAAGTGCCCAGGCCCCGGAGTCTACAGAGTCGTCGCACCTAGCCGTTGGGTCAGTCCGACGTGGTTGCCGAGTAAGTCCAAGGTAGCGAGGGGGACAGTTAAAAGGAACTCGTCCTACACCTTCAATGAGTAAAGGGCCTAGGACTGCCTGAGGGACGAGAACCGCTGCCAATTCTACCCAAGCCTTGGCGAGGACATCCACGGCGCACTGGACTCAAGACAGGTTAAGGACGTTGCCTAGTGAGCCAGCGCGGGAGAATTCGGCTTCCCGCGCGAAAGTGGAGGGGATAACGGTTGGGACCGACTCCCAGGGCTACGACGGAGTAGGGATAGGCGCTCGGGATTGGCTGCTCTGGGCGGAAAAATCGCGATTTCTGCCTCGGCTCATACAAGTTTTCTCGCTAGTCTTATGTACGATTGTATTGATTTCGGGCTCAAATTGAAGGTAAAGGACGCATCTATGTCGTGACGTAGCCCGATTTTCCAATAAATGTCTAGTCTTCGCTGTAGCAGGTCGCAAAATATGCCTACTTTCGACAACGTTCTTTGGAAAATTTGAAACGAAATTTCAAAATCGGCCTACGTCACGACATAGATCCTTCTTTTGTCTTCAAAATGCTTCGAAGAGAATTGCGATATCTTTAATGACATCGTAGATAAATTCAATATAGTGAGAGCCTGTATGCGCGGGGGTAGGCAACGTCCTTAAATCGAAGCCGACCTCACTGTGACTCTGGGTACGCACTGATCGTGACTCACTCTCTTTCCTTTCATTGATTTATTTATATTATTTCATTATATTATTATACTTTTATTTTTGATTATTTATATATTTGTTTTTGATTGATTTTGAAGATTAGTTTATTTTAATTATAATAGTAGTATATTTATTGTTAGTTTTTTCTCATTTTGTTTGATTGTTAATAAACTCAAGATTTGGTTTACGGATTACTAATAACTCAGGTCACCTTACCACTTCACTCCTCCCATATCTCAGAATAGCAGGTGTCCTCAGGACTTTATTCGAGCTAAGCCCACGAGGGTGATCTTCAGCCGCTCGAAGATTACTCTCAATAATTAAAATACACAGCAACCGTAGCCTTCAGCTCGGTTGCAACGTAACAATTGTAACGGTAGTTTTAAAGTGGAGTGTGCAGTTCTTCCTCCTTTTGATAAATTCGCTGCGATTCTAGTCCATGCTACAGGCAACACTATCAGACCCATACTTCTGAATGAAGTTATAATATTAATACGTAAATAACTTTTTCCGCTGCCACCCGAACCATCCAAATGAATGCACTTATCAGAGCCTTCGAAACGTACAGCACGCATAACTGTGTCATATACAATACGTTGATCTTTCGTTGAACTAATGTTCTCACTATCTGTTCGATAGCAGTGATGTCTTCGTCATTGTCTGTGACACACGTAAATATGTAACCTTTTTTTAAGTCCGGTGAATTGAACTTTTGCAACGTGAATCCATGAAATACGAGTATTTCATTGATCACCCATTCATTTTGATCGACCAACTCGTATTTGTATTTTTGAAACGATTCCCGTGCATTCATTGACATGCCGAAAACACAAATACATATACGCAAACAGCCTACACATCTCTTTCGGAAATTCAATACACGATCCTTCATCTAAACATTTGTTCCATTCTTCGTCATCAGTAACTAACTTTCGCGCTACAACTGCCCCAAAAAAGGATGAATGTGTCGTACCTTCGTAAGTTCGCAAATCATCGTGTGATTGTGCTCCCCGAAGACGTAATACCAACGATCTCAAATAATAACGCTCTGTTTTTCTGGGACTCACGAAATACATTCTGCTCAATACAGCTTTCACAAATTCTTTTCATTTTGTCCACTCCGTGTTCTTCTTATCAAACATACAATGATTCGGAATTTCGCAGTACAAATAATGACATGCTTCCACATTGGTCTTGTTGAGATTTAGCCACGCAAGCAACGTTCGTTGTTTAAAAGCATAGCGGAAAATATCAGTCAATTGACGAAACATCGGGATTTATAGCCGGTATGACGAAATGTTCATTATTATATCGAGAAATATCAGTACAGTGACGAAACATCCGAATTAATAGCAGACATGACAAATTGTTGATAATGATATTGATAATAAACGGAAAGGCAGCGAAAAGTTAAAATGGATAACAGACATGACGAATTGTTGATGATAATATCGATGAAAACCGGGGACGTGACGAAAAGTTAAAATATGTAGCAGACGTGACGAATTGTTGATAATAATAACGATAAAAAGCCGGGAAGGTGACGAAAAGTGGGCATGTATAGCAGACATGGCGAATTGTTGATAGTAATATTGATAATAACCGGGAAAGCAACGAAAAGTTAAAATGAATAGCAGACATGACGAATTGTTAATAATAATATCGAAAAATCACAGCAAAGAAACGAAACATCGGGATTAAAAGCCGGATGTCGAATTGTTTATAATAATATCGAAAAATATCAGTCAAGTAACGAAACATCGGGATTTAAAGCCTGTATGACGAATTGTTTATAATAATATCAAAAAATATCAGTAAAGAAACGGAACATCAGGATTCATCGCCGGCATGTCGAATTGTTTATAATAATATCGAAAAATATCAGTCAAGTAACGGAACATCGGGATTTATCGCCGGCATGTCGAATTGTTTATAATAATATCGAAAAATATGAGTTAAGTAACGAAACATTGGGATTTAAAGTCGGTATGACGAATTATTTATAATAATATCGAAAAATATCAGTCAAGTTACGAATTTATATCTGACTATGACGATTTTTATGAGACAAATCGGATAATAGTTATGATAATGATAATAATAATAATAATAATAATAATAATAATAATAATAATAATAATAATAATAATAATAATAATAATAATAATAATAATAATAATAATAATAATAATAGTAATAATAATAATAATAATAATAATAATAATAATAATAATAATAATAATAATAATAATAATAATAGTAGTAATAATAATAATAATAATAATAATAATAATAATAATAATAATAATAATAATAATAATAATAATAATAATAATAATAATAATAATAATAATAATAACAACAATCATAATAGTGGAAAATCCGGAAATGTGGACAATAATGAGAGAAAAGGTGGAAATGTTGATGACAACAGTTGAAAGTACGAAAAAATGTTAATAATAATAAGAGAGGCGGCGGAAATGTTGATAACAATAGTGAAGAAGACTGAAATGTTGATTGATTCATTCCTATCTCGCAAATCTCGCAAAAATCCGAAAATCCGAAAATCCGAACATCCGAACATCCGAACATCCGATCACGTACTTTACGTACGTACGTTTACGTACTTTTACTGTTATATACGATTGGGATCCCATGATTCATATTTACTAAGTGTGAGTGGCTTTTTTTTACAGTTTTTAACAGTTTTCTGTATCATGACTTGACATGTCCTGACATTACCTGTTATGACCTGACATGACCCGACATGACCTGTTACGCCTGACATGAGGTTTCTGCACGGATTACTGAGAGATTGGGATCCCATGATTCATATACTAATTGTGAGTGGTTTTTTACCGTTTTTAACAGTCCTGTCCTGACATGACCTGTTGTGACCTGACATGTCATGACCTGTCATGACCTGACACGTCCTGACATGACCTGTTATGACGACGGTTCGGTTCTTTCCGGACTTCTTTCCGGAAGACTTCGGGTCTTTCCGGAGACTTCGGGTCTTTCCGGAAGACTTCGGGTATTTCCGGAAGACTTCGGGTATTTCCGGAAGACTTCGGGTCTTTCCGGAAGACTTCGGGTCTTTCCGGACGACTTCGGGTCTTTCCGGGAGACTTCGGGTCTTTCCGGAAGACTTCGGGTCTTTCCGGAAGACTTCGGGTATTTCCGGAAGACTTCGGGTCTTTCCGGAAGACTTCGGGTATTTCCGGAAGACTTCGGGTCTTTCCGGAAGACTTCGGGTGTATTTCCGGAAGACTTCGGGTGTTCGTGGGGGATTCTGGGTAATCTCTGGGGTTTTCCGGGAATTCGTGGGGGGTTAGGTTAGGTTAGGTTGGGTTAGGTTAGGTTAGGACCCAGAGTCGGAGGGGAGGGGAGGGTAGGGCGGGGAAAGGAGGGGAGGGGCAGGGGGCAGGGGCGGGGGAGGGAGGGGACTCTGGGTAACCTAGGGGGTCCGCCTCCGGGGTCGGACTCGGGGCGGGGTCGTCGTCGTCGTCGAACTTCGAAATCTTGACACGGCGACGGTGGCGATATATTTATATCAAGAGACTCGGTAGAGTCTCGCGCCAAGTACATTAAAAAAAAATTTTTTAATACGCCGCGTGACACTCGGATCGAGTCTCTTTACCCGAACGGGAGCTATTCGGGTGGTGGGGAGAGTTATTATCTGTGTGATCTTCTGCCTCGCTACATATACGGGATTGAAATATTTATCCTAGAACATGAGCATGAAAAGCTTACGTTTGAGTCCTATTTCGACTTAATCGGTGCCCGAAGAGCTGAGATACGATTTTCTAAAGATATCCAGGACCCGTTTGCTCGTCAGAATTTTCTCCTCCTTCGTTATCTTCAGTGTAACAAACCGATTTTCATAAAAATTAGAGAAGAGTGGCCACCACTAGAGAGCCGGGACAACAGCGATCAGAGTACCTGGCATTAGCCGCCAGATAGCGCTTGTGACGGCACTGTTAGATAGAATTATGGGTTAGCTCGGATCACTGATATATATATACACTGGATAGAGCATCGCGCTCCCCAGCGCGTTCCGTTATGGACGCCGCCATCTTGTATGTATATATATCAATCTATCACTCGGATCGGCTCGAGGCGTCATGGCGTCCATAGTTACCGCTTTATTTAATAAACGTCAAACGTGAAACGACCTAACCTTACTTTCTTGTCAAAACGAGTTTCCCCTGAAAGGTTTCTAATTTTGTACGAAAAATAGGATAACCTCATCGAAAGTGAGTATTTACAAATCAATCTGCATTCTTTGGAATTTTATTTTGGTTCATTGTCCGAGAATTCTCTTACAATCGTTCTTCTGGTTGAACCGTGAGTTTAACGCTCTTTGAATCGGTCGCGCGCTTTGAATCGCTCGCGCGTGCGCGCAACTGTCGATTCGGATTTTCCGAGCGCAGTATGGCGGCCTATAGCTCGTTCAATCGGAGGCACTCGCTAGCATGCCGAGTATACGCGATGCTCTATCCAGTGTATATATATATCAGTGGCTCGGATTGAGAACGTAAACAAGCCGCCATTTTTAAACGTAACAGATCGAGAATCGATAGCGCGTTCGCTTCGTCTGCTTGGTAAGAATTATAGAATCAGCTTCAGGTGACTGTGAACGGCAATTAAAAATGATCAATTTCCAAACGCCGCGTGACGTCACACAGTACCTCGACCGCCATGCTATTCTGTTGACCATGGTTGTTCGCCGTGCCGTCAGACGGTAGTAATGCGCGTAAGAGGGCCTGTGTGACGTCGCACGCGACCGGGAAATTCAAACGCTGTTTCGAAAAAACTTGATTCACGTAATGAAGAGACTCGGTAGAGTCTCAAGCCAAGTACATTAGAAAATTTTTTTTTCACGCGCGAGAGACTCAACGGCTCTATATACCCGAGCGACCACTGTTTCGGCCGAACGTTTATTTTTAAGTCGTGTTTATTCCGCATCCGCGAGAAAGATGGCTTTTCGTATACACGGGTTTGAATTTAGGCTTAAAAAGCTCTCATTTAAGCCCAATTTGAACGTAATCAGTTAACTGAGAGCTTAGATACATATGATTAATTATAGATTTCAGATACCCCGTTTCATCGTCAATTCAGTTTCCTTCTCCGAGCGTCGTTTATAAATTCTGAATACATAACACTATAGAAGATCGTTCGAGTAATAGGGAAGTTACATGGTGCTGAAATATCATAGAGTTTCCGAACTATTTAGTATAATACATGCAAACAGACGAAACAACATTGCGTCTATGGCCGTCAAGTTACCGACCGTGCCGTCGTTCCATGTCGGCTGCTAGTGCGACTGCTAGATTGAGTGAGGTTAGGTTCTGCTAGGTTGACGAAGCGGTCAACAAGAGTTTTTATTACGAACTCGCGTATGTTAATTATTGTCATCGCTGGACATATGATAATGTGACGTTATTTATGACTTATTTATGATAGGATAAGAAACAATGAAATTTATGATTCTCCATTGAGGTGGATATAGGATTTCAGTTATTTTTATTATAGTTATATGAATACGTCTGTTTCCTCAGAACTTGTCGATATGAAAAATCGTTCAATTGTTTTGGTTATATTTTCGCACGCCTTTTTCTAGTCCTACAGAGGAAATGTGTACGCTGCAGTATGCTCCGGAGGTTTTCTTCGATGACTTAGCTTTTAATTTTCACGTTGCGGAGCAGCTCTTGGAGCACTCAAGTAACACGACGTCAGATCATCGATAAGAATACCTTGATGGACCGGAGGGAACAGACGAATCTTGCCATGCAATCTACTAACAGAAGTACTATCTCGGAAGACTTTATTGAGCGTTTATCGACAGTTATTAATTGATTTTGATATACTTCCATGCCGTTATTATTTTTGTAGGAAATCATGAAAACATTATACTGGAGCATGGCAGGATACGGATTTCCACTTATGCTGAAGTTCATTGTCGGACAATTTTAAAAGTATTCATCCGGCCAACGTATTCCCTTGAGGGGAGACTTCGGTGAAATTTTATAAATCGCTATCAGATGTGAAATAAAATTTTTTTCCAACAATTCCCGAGTAATGGTAGTATAGACTGCGAAAAAAAATGTCAGCCTTCTCCGATGAAGGTGTAAGCGCAAGAAACCTCGCGCAGAAGATTTTGCCCACCGCTGCCAAAATTCCTTGCTTCTACACTTTCACCGTAGGAGGGTTACAGTTTTTTTCCGCACCCTGCATACCGTATACAAAAGTACTGGACGGACTTTTTATACAATACGTATATTCAAAATTCAAATTCGCAAATTTAAAAATAATGACATCACAGCGGCAACTAGTTATAACCCTGCGTGCAAGTAACTCCACCAATTCCGATCCCAAGTCCGGATGAGAAAAAAGGAGGGTTGCACGCAGGGTTACACGTTGCGAATCTTCACCAATTTGTTAACTTCATTATGTATCGGCTGCTTCATATGACAGCCAGTCGACAAACAATAACGTTTCATTCGAAGACTCTGATAATTGCATATTAGCGTCCCATATTCGTCTAATAGACTTCTCAGAGTTTTATTGGATCTGTTATCCATAGCGAAATACCTTCATTCTATCTGAATAACAATCTTCACCTATACTTATTCGTTGGAGTACAATATCTTCCGTCTTCTATGAATTATAGAAATCCGACCGAGCGAGCGTAGCGAGCCAGCACAAATATCAGGTGGTCCAGCGTAATTTTACAAAAAGGAGTGATATCCCCCAAAAAAGCACCTCTGGTGCAAAAACCTTCGCCAAGTATATTAAAATCTTCCTCCAAAAAATTGTTTTCCACAAAAAGTCTTCCTCCAAAAATTCGAGTTCCACAAAAAGTCTTCCTTCAGAAACATCTCTAAAAAAAGGATTGAAATCAGATGTAACTGCCAAGTACAACAGAATGATGAAAAAGGCCTACTACATGGCGTTGTTATGTGCTCGTTCGGTCGCTGCGCTCGCCCACTCGATTGGTTTTTTAAATGATTTATAACATCATAAAAATTAGGAGCAAAAAATAACCAAACAATAAAATTGTAGAAAAAAAATACGGGCACATAAATTTGGAAACAAAATTGTAAAACCAAGTTTTGGAAATAGAAATTTGAAAAAAAAAATGTTTAAACAAAATTTTGGGAGTGGTACTTGGCGGGCTTTTATAGCAATGTATTAGAATGTCACATAAACATGTAACCTAATTTCACTTGCCCACACCTGGCCCGCAAAGTACCACGGACAAAATTTAGTTTAAACATTTTTTTTTCAAATCTTCATTTCCAAAACTTGGTTCTACAATTTTTTTTCCAAATTTATGTGTCCGTATTTTTTTTTCTACAATTTTATTGTCTTGTTATTTTTTGCTGTTGTACTTGGCAGTTACATCTGATTTCAATCCTTTTTTAGAGATGTTTCTGAAGGAAGACTTTTTGAGGAACTCGAATTTTTGGAGGAAGACTTTTTGTGGAAAACAATTTATTGGAGGTAATATAGAACGATATATCGCGTGTCTAATGGCATAAGGTCGTAAGCGCCAAAAACGCGATTTTGGTGGCAAAAAGTCGTATATTATAATTTTTTTTTTCACGCCATTCGCTCTGAAAACGGTCAAAACGTATAGATCAATTGAAATTACGAGATCGAAAAATGTAAGTGCAAAAGGTCGTAAGTTTGGCGGATACGTCGTTCTTGCATTACAATTTTCAAGGAAAATTAAAAAACAACGTAAAGGCAAAACGTCGTATCATTTTTTTTCATGACCTTTAATGATTTTTCCAATAGTTGTAAAAACTCGTAAGCGCAAAGATAAATTGAAAGAAAGAACATTTAAAAAAATTCGATAAAAAATATTGGTAGTTAAAAGCAGAAGGTCGTAAGCGCCATTTTGATTTTTTTTATTTGTCACGACTTTTGCAAGTAGTTATAAAAATTCGTGAAACGCAAAGAAAAATTGAAATCGACAACGTTTCGAAAATTCATAGAAAAAAAAACCAAGGTAAAAGCAGAAGGACGTATAAGCGCCAATTAAAAAAAAAAAAAATTGGTGGTTACGACCTTCTGCTTTGAATTGACCCAATATTAAATTTCGACGTTTATGAACGAATCTTCGGGTTTCTATCCGAAATACAAAAAAAAATCTTACCTTTTGCCGTTACGAACAGCAAACAGTCGTATAATGGCGCTTACGTCCTTATGCCATTAGACACGCGATATATAATCACTATCTATCTCGTGTCCGATCCGGATGTGTCTAATTTGATTTTTATTAAATTAATATTTATGATGTGTCCGATCTGAATGTGTCCGAAAAAAAATGTATCCGATAATGCAGGTTTAGAATTTTGTGTCCGATAATGATTGTGTCCGATCCAGATGTGTCCAAACGGGGTCTACTCTTCGCTCGACTCTTCGTATCAGGTGATACTGTCGAAGACACTCACCAATAGTCTCTTCCGCTGCTTCGATTCAGCTAGACTGGCATGGGATTTATGATTATCAAGATCCAGATCCAGATGGAAATCTGGATCCAGATCCAGATGGAGATCTGGATCCTGATCCAGATCCAGATCCACCTGAGAAAGTGAAATTACGATTCAATGGCAGTTACCAGAACACATTGAAAGTATAATTTAAGAAATCATCATATTTTAGTTGATGTTGGAAATAATGTAAAAAGTCCAAATATTCAGGATCATAGTTTAGCAGTACTAAACTGGTGGTACAATTGAAATCAGGGATCGAATGTTGAGTATCAAATACGTTTGCCTAACTGGAGGCTAAGGAAATAAATCAATTTATGAAAGCCTCATTGGAATTTGGTTTGTAGCAAACGATAGATCTCAGTATGACAATTCTATTTCTAATGGTACGATTGTTTCCAACTTACTAGGGGCAGGCAAAACAGCATCCAAAATCGCCTTGACTTGCTTCTCGATTGCGTCGAATAATTTATTAATGTCGGCTACAAGACCTGTGATCTCATCGCGGGTATCTGGAAATTAAAAGATACCTCACTAATTTAGACAATTTTCAAGTGTTAATTGAGGCGCGATATTCTAGATGGGCACAATCGTCTTCAACTCACATCTGGCTATTTATCCGTTTCTTTCCACATGGTCTATCAGTTTGTCTTTTATTGGGTCGACAGAATCTGAAATTGGAATACAGAGATTATGATCAAGTCGTCTTCGACTCTCACTCAGTTCTAACAACAGCTGGATGAAAATTAAGCTAGGCTTGATGTATTTTTCGAATGAGTGTCACTTACCCGCGAATCCGAGAGCAATTGCTGATTTGTCTCCTGAAAATAAAATATGCGTATCACGACAGAGTGGAAATTCACCAATTGACGCATGATATAATGGCAATAAGTGAAAAAAAAAATGAAATATGAAGAATCAAAATAGAAAATCTCGGTCAATTAAAACAATTTCTCGACTTCACCCTGATATGCAGTGAAGCGAACAGTAGATCACAAAAACATTTTTAAAAGGTAAAAGTCGTCTTCAACTCACCGTTCTCGTTACCCAATAGGATACGAGCTACAGCGTTTGAGAATTCTTTTCCGGCTCCCGTCAAAGCATCTGAAGTAGAAATAGAGAGGTCCTGAATATCAAACGGAATGATTTTCCAGAATACGGAGACAAAGATAATTCGAGCGTTTTGGTAGACGTATAAATTGGTCAAGTAAGTGTATCCACTTATCACTTACCAGCGTCTTCGGGTTTCAGGGAATCGCTATCTGAAAATAAAATAGGTACATCATGACACTATTGTACTTTGTCAATATTTGACGCATGTCTTAGTAGCTATGACTTGAATATCTTCATTGGGTGACATTGTTTTGAACTTACGGACGGACGACGCTCTAGTTCTATTCGCAAGTATTGCCAGTTGGTCTTTGACATTTTGCACCGCATCTGAAATTTAAGTAAAGAGGACTGTGATTAAGTCGTCATTCCGCGGTGCTCGACTCGCTTGAGCTGAATTCGAACAACAAGTGAATATCTGTCATTATCGAAAATCTCTGGATCTTTAACTTACCTCTCGGTCTGGCAGCCTCGATCGCGGTTAGGTTGTATCGTGAAACAAACATCAGGATATCATGACAATACTTGACGAATCGAGTGGAACCTGACATGTTGAAAATGGTTTGAACATTCCGTGCAGCATAAAATTTCGAGAACAAAATGGTTCCAAACAAAGAGCGTAACATTCAAAAAACACATTTTATCTATATCGTGACGACGTACGCATAGTTTTTATTTTTAACGATTCAATGAATCTTACCACTTGCAGAACATATACTTTGTACGGATTCACTGACTACTGTTTCCACTGCTTCTAACACAGTTCTGTCGGAACCCCTTGTTTTTGTATCCTTATGATCTAAAGTCTGTTCGTTATGTTGCTTAGGCACCCAGATAACAGAACGTGTCTGTGCAAAAAGTCCGCTTCGATTGCTGCAACTGTTGCTGTTGTTTTGCTAAATATTTGCTGGGAGTGCTTTGCACGCATTCAAAATTGCAGCAAACGACTCGCAATAATTGCTGATATTCTGCTGCAAGGAATTGACAGCAAAATATGACCGACAATTGCCGTCAATATGTTAGCAGTGATGACGAATTTACCAAAGCACCAAATTAACAGCAAAAGTGCGACAAATTCTTGGCAATCCTTATACATATAATATATATATATATAATCGAAAAATTAAAAAAAAATCGTATTTCTTGTAAATTATTTTTTATGGGTATTGGCTATTGGATATCGATTAGCTATTGACATAATTTCGACTCTTTTTCTGATATTTATATTTAAAACAATAAAATAGTGACCTCATCTATTCTGTCAATTTTAAAAAGAATTTTCGTTACGGGACACATGCCACTTAGCTGTTTCCACATATCAGAAGTGATAAAAATATCGAAAAACATCGGCCCATCGTGATCCGTAAGTGTCACAATGATCGGGATGAAAAAGTAGGTTTTTTCTATTTTTTTAGAAAATCCAATTTTCAGATGGGTTTGACTGATAATAAAAATGAATTGTAGCTAAAAAAAAAATCATAACAAAATTAGAAGTGCCTTTTTTTACAATTACATCGGAGTATTGTAGAAAAAATTATGAAGCGAGTGAAACATGATGAGGGAGAGTCATTGGTTGAGCGGACATAGAATGTCCCATATGATATATGTATAATAAAACTCGATCCAGCGATACGAGTTTTATTACATACAGATTGAATGTTGCAAAATAATATACCTATATACATCTTGTTAGTTTTGAAAGCATATATTTTGAACTTCCCGTATCTCTGATTTCAGAGAAAATAGGAAGTTATTGTAATCACCCCGAAAATGAAAAGTTGAGTTTTCACTGGATCTCCACGTTTCGAGGTCCGGAGAATCACTTCCGATCATTATCAGATGGACGTCTGTGTGTGTGTATGTGTGTGTGTGTGTATGTGTGTGCGTGATCAAATTTTTGTCCGACGATATCTCGAGAACACGCGGTCGGATTTCGACCAACTTGGTCTCAATCCACGTGCCTTTCTCAAACTTAGAACTGATTAGATTTTGGCTTTGATCGGTTCAGTACTTTTCGAGATATTTGAATAACAAAATTCTCAAAATCACACCAAAAATGACGATATCTTGAGAAGGGATCAACGGATTTCAATGAAATTTGGTATCACATGGTTTTTCGGATCGCTGATCACGAATCCGAAGTCCATTTTGCAAAATTTTCATTTGGCGTATTCGATATGCTGCAAAAAAACTAAAAACATTTGGATTTGGATGAAACTTGGTACTCGTAGGTTTTTTGGGTCACTGATCACGAATCTGAAGTCAGATTTGCGAAATTCAAAATGGCGAATCCAATTTGCCCGGAGAAACACTAGAAACATTCGAAATCTTACGGAAATTGGTACTCGAAGGTTTTTTGAACCGCTGATCAAAAACCTGAGGTCATATTTGAAAATTTCAGAACAGGTGAGATCAAAATAAATAACGGGAAGTTCGAAGGCTGGCTCATAGTCAGCCCAAACCCGCTTGTTTTTATTGTTATACGTTGATGAGTACGGCGCATTTTTTATTTGAACTGCTATAAATAAATTATGCTAATATTTTGATTTTATGATAGCATAGAATTCTTTTAACTTCTATACAGAAATCCATTCAATTTCATGTACCTAATTATTCTTTACAAGTTTGTACGATTTCGTCACATTTCGTCAACTCTGACAAAATTTCACAAGGCTCGTGAGAAATCATATAAAATGCATAATCTTAAACAATTTTTTCGTGATAAACTCGAGATATAATTCCCAAAATTTGATAGAAGTTATTATACCGGATATTCACAAACACATTTTTTTCGTGTAACGGTTTTCTATACACATCAAGAAGGTACAGAATACGGTGAATATGCAAGCCACGTGGATTTTTCGAATCACCAGGTTTGACTGGTCAATCTACGTCTATAGACGTGAAAATGATACGGATAACGCATAAGTAACTCTTTTGAATTTCGCGCGCGGTATCGGAACTGGGCCCATGCATGATGCATGCATGTGCTTACGTTGACGAGTTCAACAGACGTGTGCTCGCTGGTGAGAATATAGGGTACACAAGCAACATAAAAGAGTCGCAGTTACACAATAAATCTGTGTGCAGCAGTCACTGGTAAGCATAATACGCAATTATTATTTCTAACCAAGCATGTGCTCATTAAGATTACAATTATTACAACGAAGCATTGATAACCTGTGAGCTTATAGGTTAGGTTTATCGGGTATGTCATTCCGCTTTGTTTTTCAGATGCATTTACATATCAATGTGTCAATTGTATCAATTCAACTGAATTCGAGTTGAACTGATACAATTTGTTATCAACTATATTATCGATACACATCAAGAACAGCGTCTCAATGGATGAGGCAGTTATATCACTATATATGTATAAAGTTTGCCCTAATATTAATGTGTCTTATAAATACGTATTATGTTCACTGCCGCGGCAAACAATTGTAATGGAATATCTAATAATATTCAACGTAGAAATCATGAGCTTTTCGTACTACTGAAATCGGAAATATTTTGAAACCCTAACTCGTGATCAGTATCGTCAACTTGTACGTATACCACACGTCATGTTATGATATTTTCATCCCACGATATTGGAGTGTGAATATGGGCTCGAAGTAATGATTGTATAAATACTTATTAGGTGCAGTACCTCAAGTACATCGGTGGACTTGCGATGCGTGATTCATTTAATAACTGCTTGAAGGCGTGCATGACCGATAAGTGTTGCATGTGCTATACATATTGGGGAACCCCAACAGCAGAGTCATTTCACGATAAGAGATCTTCGGCATGTTCGTTCCTTAAACTATTATTGAAATAAAGATTGCGGTTATTTATTTCTACATGATTAAAATTGTTTGGTTCTTCATTGTTCTAAATATATTTGTCGTAAGTGCAGCTGCCAGCGGACACCTCCCATTTCAACCAACACTTGCTCACTTCGGAGAAGAAATGAAAGAATGCATTAGGACTGCGAAGCAGAGGTACAGAAATTCTTTGAAGGAAAGAGCGGAGCCTCCGGATCCTAACAATAGAGTCCTGACGGAAAAACGAAGGTGAGCGCAACGAATATACGGCCGATTACAACGCGCTAACAGAAGAGGACAAGACGAAGTAGAAGATGAAGATCCAGATGATGAGGAAGGGGTCGACGAACAGGACTCCGGTGAAGAAGGGGATAAGGAAGAAGAAGACGTATAGATTATATTGTATAGATTACGTATCAGTGTATGTAGTGTAGTGTCATATGTATTATTATGTATTAGATTATTAGTATAGTAAACGTATAGATTATGGCGAGTAAGAGATGAACACTTTGACCACTACAGTGGACACGTACAGTTTCCTATTATACATGTATTTTTATAAGTGTGCAATAAAGCAAATGATGATAATCATATTTTAAATGACTGTGTAAAGTATTATTATGACTCAAAAAAGAACAAAAATGTACCCTGTACTAGCTCAGTAGTGAAAAAAAATAAATAGAATCTTGCCACCAATTTGCCGGAATTTTGCGTTCAAAATTAGAGCAAGGCTTGCTCGCATTTTGACAGCATTTTGTTGAAAATGTTTGCTGCCAATGTTTGCCGTGTTTTTTAGAGCAATAGCGGACACACCTTGTTGCAATATTGCCAGCAACAAAATTCACGCGTTGCTGTCATTTTTCCGCAAAATTTGCACGCACGTTGTTATCTGGGCACTGTCCCTCTACGCACGATTTCTACTAACTGTTTTCGCAATACTTCGAACGTCAAGAATTCGTCAACTTCCTCTACATAATGCTGTAGTTTGTCTATTATTTCACTTTTTGAAAGTTTATAGATCCATGAGACGTGTTCTCCCTTTGACGAGCCACTTGATGCCGACATGCGAACCTTCCGTTAGTCCTGTTTTCCTTGCAAGATGCACTAAACGTACACGCGCTTACTCGAATTCACACAACTTTTGTGCTTCTCCGACTACACTTGCATCCTCGTCGCCAAGGGGAAAGGGAAATGACTTGCCATATTATAACGTATTATACAATCCTTTTATTATGATTCACACATGATACAAACAGGCTGGCGTCTATCGACATACTGACTTACAGATACCTTAAATTTTTCTCCTGGGCTCTTGCCTATCTTCCATTCTCTCATTCTCTTATTCATAGCTTATACATTCACATACTCGTACACTACATATTACATATATATTTCTTAATGAATATGTATTCGCTTATAAAAACAATCAACTGACAGAAAAAGTTCCACATTCCGAACAACTGGTCAGTCATCGTGATACATTCGACTACATACAACTTTATTCGTCGTCACCAGAACAATCTGAATCACAGTCAGTGAATTCAACAGACGACGCATTGCCCGAGCTCCCTGCATTTGATGAGACGGTTGGTGCAGTTAATAACTGGATTGCTTCTGGTAGCAACAATCTCATTTTCGTACCAGGTAATTTTCGCAGGCTAGAAATGTATGGATCAGACGTTAATAGTAGGCGTGAAAAAACGTCTTCCATGGTTTTTGTTCGGGAAAATTTTCGTGAAAAATTTTCTCTATTCTGCTTCATGTATTTATTGGTGGACTCTTGGGAGTCTTCGGACATTTGTCCAATAGGTAATATTGCAGACTTTATAATCGCTGCGCCATGAATCAAAATTTTTTGCATTGAAGTCGGCATATAAAACCACGGATATAAATTCACGTAGTCGCGAGCTGTCTGCACGGCATAATCTTGAAATCTGATTATATCAATCTCATGGCCACTCGAAAGTCTTTGCAATATAACGTGAAATCGTTTGATCAGATCTTCATTTACCCATGTAATCGAAGCAGAAGTGGTTGAATCTTCAAAAAACATTCAGCCTTACTCACTATTACTCATTCGATAATATTATAGATGACTAGATGACTATAATATTGTGAAATGCTATGAAAAACACAAGGAAATTGAAAAAATAACCCTCATTTTTTATCATCGATTTCGATTGGACACATCAAAATATACATTTTTCAGAGGTTATTTTTCGATTAGATTCTGGGTTTTTTGAAAGAGGCCTAGCAGAAAGCGACTTCATACAAATATTTCAATTTGGGAGCGTGAAATATAAATCCGCTATAAAAACTGAGGGTAATGATTAAAGAAAATCTTTTTGGGCCTTACTAGGTCCACGTGGGGCACTGGGCCCACAACGTGAGTACACCCCTGAAGAGATAATTTGAAACCATACAACTTTTATCTAAATCACTTCTCCGTATTTCATGTTTTAACTCTTCAAAATCGAGAAAAATTCATTTTTAATCACAAAACCTTGTATCAAAAGCGGTTGCGCGATAATGCGCAAATTTTTTTTGCTGTTTCCATTGAACAATGAAATAATCTACAACCTAGAATAAGTCCGGCCGCTTTGCAACGTTTTGCAATTCAACTTTTCTCTACGTGTTTACAATTTTCAGTGGCAATTCTACGTTGATTTTCGGAAAAATCATTCGTTGACTGATATCACATACATTATTATTACAAGTTTTTTATTACATGATGGTATTCTACTGACTTTCCCCTTTCGAATCCATTTTGAAAATCGCCTATCGGTTTATTTTTCTGCAACTGGCGACGTTTTCAAGAGCGCACTGAAAATTAGGCACAGAGCGCGACGCGTCTGCGTCGAGCGAAGGGTACTTTTGAACTGGGACACAATAGCGGGTATAAAGCATCTTCCCCTTTCGGGTCTGGAACTCGACCCTCGGACTATTACTATATCTAACCCACCATTGCAGATCCCCGAAATCGATACTTTATGTTTAGACTTTTGGCCGTCGATTTTGGATTTCGTCCCACTGTGAGTCGGGCCTACGGATCGGACCGGGACGGAGCTGTTACTTTACCGACATTTTCCGATAATATTATAAACAATTAGTCATGCCCACTATAAATTCCGATGTTTCATTACTTTAACGAGACTTTCGGATATTATTTTAAACAATTCGTCATACTGACTATGAATGCCGATGTTTCGTTACACCACTGATATTTTCATAAACGATATTATTACAAACTATTCGATATGCCGGCTGTAAAACCCGATGTTTCGTTACTTGACTGACATTTTTCGATATTATGATAAACAATTCGTCATACCGGCTTTGAATCCCGATGTTCCGTTACTTGACTGATATTTTTCTCCATGCTTATAAACAATGAACGTTACTTGCGTAGCTAAATCTCAACAACACCGATGTGGAAGCACGTAACTATGTGGACTGTGGAATTCGGAATTATTATGTGGAGTGGACCGAGTGACGAAATGAAAGGAATTTGTGGAAGCTGTATTAAGCAGAATGTATTTCATGAGTCCCAGAAAAACAGAGCGTTATTATTTGAGATCGTTGTTGTTACGTCTTCGGGGAGCACCATCATACGATTATTCGCGAACCTACGAAGTACGACATACTCATCCTCTTTTGGGCAGCTGTAGCGCGAAAGTTAGTTACTGATGACGAAGAATGGGATAAATGTTTAGATGACGGACGTTTTTTAAATTCCCGAAAGAGATGTGTAGGCTGTTTGCGTATATGTATATGTGTTTTCGGCATGTCAATTAATACACGCGAATCGTTTGCGAAATACAAATACGAGTTGGTCGATCAAAATGAATCCAATGAAACATACGACTACGCCTTGCGGGTGATCAATGAAATACTCGTATTTCATGGATTCACGTTGCAAAAGTTCAATCCACCGGACTTAAAAGAAGGTTACATATTTACGTGTGTCACAGACACGGTCTTATATACAGGTTTTGGAACGACACCTAAATTTCAGTGGCGGGGGCGTTCGCTTAATGGCTCAAAAATTAGTTCGAGTTGCGGCCACAAGGGCTGCGCCAGCGATATCGGTTGAGCAATGGGCAGACCATAGACATAACCTCTAAACGTGCTTTAAACCTATATTTCCGTCACCTGTATAGAGCATTTTTGACATGCCGGGTGTTGTCATCCGTCAAGAGAATCGGAGCTGCGGCTCAAAGGGTGGGTCGTTCTCTCGACTACCGCGCGGCATTCGTCTTCACTCTCGGGGTAAACCGCAGAAAACCCCGAGAACGCGGTCGAACACCAACTCTTGTCCCTGAAAACTCAGGAACTCAGGAACCAGGAACTCAGGAACTCAGGAACCCAGGCCTGGAGAAACTCAAGACTCCACGGAACGTTGGACTTGCAGCCAGAGAACGAAAAGATTGGGATGACGGGGGAATGGGAGCAGGTCAACGGTCACAGGAGATCCAGAGGAATAGAAAATCATCTAGAAATTGGAGGACAAAGGTGAATCCTCGGACAATTCAGGTCAAAAGGGATTAAATGCTCAACTCTGGAATCAGAGCAGACTCTGGAATAATAGAAAATTAAAACGAAACAACCGTCAGTCATCTGTTCAGGTGTCATGAAAACAATCATTCATCTTCGGCTTCATTATCGAAAATATGGCCAATAACGTCAATATTCCCAGCGCGGCTACAGTCCAGGCCTTCGTGGAGACGTTCGGCTGGCAGGACGCAGCCGAAATGGAAGAGACCAGTTTCGGGGGCTGGTACGAGCAGGAATGGAGTGCAGCCCGCTGTGGGATAGTCCGCTATGTGGAGATAGATGACGGGGGTACAGTCCAAGCGGCCTGCTTGAGCTGTTACGGCAGACTGTGAGTGAACATCCTTTCAGAATCTAGTTCCTGAAAGACTCAGAGAGGAAATTAGCCGCGGTAATCTTCGTTAAAGCATCATTGAAGGCGTTCCTGGACAACTCCACGAGGAACACATGCTGTTCAGGAGACAGTCGCGTCCGCCGACCTGTTTCTTCTGTGACGGGGGATTCCTAAGGGACATTTTGGAGACACAAGCGTGCCGAGGGTGTCTCCAAGCGAAATTTCTCTGGGCAACAGTGATTGGGAGCGATTTCAGACCGACCTCAGGGCAAGGGGAAGGACGGAAATCGAAGAGTAGACCGCAACCTCACTCCCAATAAATAAAAGTTATTCCAACTAGTCGTGTGCGTCCGAATGTCTTATTATTAGGGTAGTTAATTAGTCATTTCTCCAAATATTTTGAATCAACCGAGTTGCCAATAGAAATAGAAGGAGAGCCGAATGCTCCCGAAGCTCAGGAACGAACTCCACCGAAGCGAGAGTCGAACGCCCTCCGAAACTCACTTCAGAGTGAGGGCGCCCTAACCCCAGCTGACAGCTAACCTCGCCTATCCTCACTGTAACTTCAGTAAACAGCTTCTGCCGAAGTTTCTGCATCCAAACTTAATACAGATGAAGAATTGAAGAATAAGTCAGCGATTCCGTACCAACAACCGAAGGATAATAATCTGTAATAGGAGGATTCTCCAGTAATCGACGTATCTCGACTTGTTTACTGTTGTCTGTCAACCCAGATGTTGTAATCCTACCATCATAAGGAGCAAGGCGATCCATGTGGACAACCTTAGGTTTAACCCTCGAAGCTTTCTTTCGTGTAGGCTTGGACTCGATACAACGTTGAATCCTATAGATGACGTCGTTAATTCTATTATTCAATTATAAATTCAATTACTCTGTTATTTGGGACAACGTCCCTTTTCACGTCTAGGCTGGAAAAGCCACACCCTTTCTCCAGCTTCAAACCGAACAATTCGGGAACGAAGATCGTACCTGGCCTTCAGACGGTTAGAGCTAACCTCAATTCTATTCCTAGCGAACTCGTGAATTTCATCTGATTTTTTCCTCAAAGAGACTACGTAATCAACGGGCGATTCTGGCTGCGACGGAGGAGTCCCCTTTTCCAGATCCGAAGGGAGGTGAAGGTTCCAACCAATCAGCATTGTCGCCGGAGAAATACCTATAGTCTCATGAACTGCCGATCGATAAGAAAGGAGAAACAACGGGATCCACTCATCCCAGTCCCTCTGACTTTTGTGTACAAAAGCCGATAAGTACCTCAACAGAGTTCTATTCAATCTTTCCACTAGACCGTCGGACTGAGGGTGTAGTGCGGTCGTCCGAGTCTTCCCGGAGCTTAAGACCCTAAGAGTCTCGGCGACCAAAACGGATTCAAAATTTCTACCTTGGTCGGTATGAAGTTCGAGAGGAACTCCATAACGACATACAAATTCTTTAACGAAAGCCCGAGCCACCGTTCCCGCTTCCTGGTCCGGAAGTGCTATAACCTCAGGCCACTTTGTAAAGTAATCAGAAATTACCAACGCAAAACGATTTCCTTCACTAGAAACCGGAAGAGGACCGAGAATATCCATGGCTACGCGATCAAAAGGAGTTCCCGTATTAAAAACCTGCATAGGGCTCTTTCCCTTCCCTCGAGGCCCTTTCCTGGCATTACAAACGTCACAGGTCCGACAGCAATCCTCAACGTCAGACCTGCAACGAGCCCAGAAAAATCCTTCTCTTCTCCGCCCAAGAGTTTTGTTCGAAGCAAAGTGTCCACCAGCAGGGGAATCGTGGTATTCGGCTAGAATTTGAGGTATTTTACTTTTGGGCACCAATAACTGCCACTTGACTTCCTTAAGATCCGGAGATTCCCATTTTCTATAAAGGAAACCTTCCCTTAAACACAGAGATTCCCACTGAGCCCAATAAACCTTCAAACTTTGATCCCCGGAAGAAACATCCTGCCATTCCGGCCGAACACCAGCGACCTTCCAATCCTTTAACTGCTGAAAAACACGATCCCGGGCCTGAGCGTCTCTCCACTTTTCATATCGGTTTGAAAAGTTATCGTTCTGATAATTGGTGAAGAATCACGTTGTCCCTCTAACCGAGCACACTGTTTACAGTTTCTTAATTCTACGCAGGGCCTACGCGAGAGTGCGTCGGCGTTCCCATGCAGTTTTCCTGGACGATGTTGAATCTCAAAATCGTACGATCCTAACCTTTCAAGCCACCTAGCCCCCTGACCTTCAGGATTTTTGAAAGAAAGAAGCCATCGGAGCGAGGCATGGTCCGTCCGAATCAAAAATCTACGTCCATATAAATAATGATGGAAGTGAGTGATCGTCTTCACAATAGCTAGAAGTTCTCTCCGAGTGACGCAGTAATTTCTCTCCGTTTTGCTAAGAACCCTGCTGTAAAAACCAATCGCTCGCTCTAGACCATCCTGAACTTGAGACAAAACACCCCCGACGCCCACTCAAGGAGGCGTCGGTATCTAAAATGAAAGGAATCCCAGGCAAAGGAAAAGCCAAAATAGGGGTGTTGTGAGCCGGACTTTAAGCTCTACAAAAGCTTCCTGGCAATCAGAAGTCCATTCGAACCTAACTTTTTCCCCAGTAAGATGATGCAAGGGCCTAGCTATGGTTGCAAATCCCTCAACAAATCGCCTATAATAAGTACAGAGTCCTACGAAACTTTGGACATCCAGCTTAGACTTCAATTGAGGCCAATCTCGAATTGTTTTGATTTTTTCAGGATCGGTTTGTATCCCTTCGGACGACACGACATGACCGAGGAACTTAACTTCCTTCCGGAAGAGATGACATTTCTTTGGGCTCATTTTTAAATCAACCGCCAATAATCTCCCGAAAACCTCCTTCAAATTCTGAACCTCTTCCTCAAACGTTTTGCCAAAAATAATTATGTCGTCCAGGTATACGAGACAGATCTTTCCCACTAGACCTTGCAAAGCTGTTTCCATGACTCGCTCAAACGTAGCCGGAGCGTTACACAAACCGAAAGGCACGACTTTGAATTGCCAGAGGCCACCCAGCCCCGTTACAAAAGCGGTCTTTTCCCGGTCTTCAGGATCCATTTCTAATTGCCAGTAGCCGCTCTGCAAGTCAATAGTCGAGAACCAAGAGGCACCAGCTAAGAGATCTAAGGTCTCATCAATTCTCGGTAACGGATAAGAATCTTTTTTGGTTACATCATTCAACTGTCTATAATCTATGCAAAACCTCTTAGTTCCGTCTCGCATGTCTGAGACCATTTTCTTTACCTCAGATCGACCATTCAGAGGAAGTCTTCGAGCTCCCTGCTTAATAGGATCCGAATTTCCGACATTCATTTTGTGTTCAACCAAGGTACACCGTCCAATATCCTTAGAATCTTTTGCGAAGGCATTTCGAAATTCATTAAGCAGGGTGATCAAACCCTTCTGGTGTCGAGCGTCTAATTCCGCCGACGAGTCCTCCAAGAGTTTCCGTAAATATTCCGGAACTGCCGAATTAGGAATTTCTACGACCTCTACTATATCTAGATCCTCTGCGGTAGAGGTGGGGGAATCCATCTCGTCGGAGATATTGAAGACCGGCAACGTCACGCGCTCAGAGGTTTGAGACTGTAACCGACTATTCTGTCCAAGTTCTCTGAGAGTGGGAGAGGAACCATGTCGGCATTGAAACGAATCTGAATGACGCGTAGCCCTCAAACAGATCTCTCTCCCTGCGGAACGTAGAGTATTTTTCTCAGTTGAAATTACGCACTTATGGTCCGAAAGAAAGTCTATTCCCAAAATACCGTCATCCTCTATATCGGCTACGAACACCTCGTGAGGGGAGTTAATGCACCCCTCAACGTTAATCCGTACAACCGATTTCCCGAGAACAGGGGTTGTCTCTACCGTAGCGGTGCGAAGAGTGGAAGTAGAGGAAAATGATGCTTAGGTTAGGTGTAGAAGATTCGATCGAACTACGGTCACTTCGGCCCCCGTGTCGATAACCCAAAGACAATTCACCCCGTTAATGGATCCCCTAGCGTATAACCCCGACTGTCGAAGACTACGAATGATGAATTGTGTGAAAGTAGGGCGAGAAACCGTTTTAGAAGAAGATAGCTTCTGCCCTTCGAGGCTATCTGTGTCTAGTTTTTTGAAGGGTTTGTAGTCGAACTATTCCTCTGGTTCGGCTCATGATAACTATCGGTGGAGGCTCGAGAACTTGAGAGATTGGTTTGGAAGTGTTGATTCCTATTTGACCCGTCGCGGTCTGAGCTTTCCTCACCACGCCACGGACCACGCCTATCAGCCTGTTGTCGGTCATTCTCTTGGATTTGTTTTTCTAGCGCGTAACAGTTCTGAACTTCGTGTCCTCTCTTTTTGCAGTACTTGCCAAAATATCAGGATGTCGCCCAAATATTCAGAATACTACTGACAACCGAGCCAGCGTAGTGAGCGAGGAACACTCCTCGGCCGATTTGAATCGCGTAGCACTCCACTATGTGGAGTGAGGCACGAAGCACCGAGGGCCGTTCGGAGCGAGCGAAGCGAGCGGAGAGCAGGCTTGGCGCGCGAAGCGCGCAGGGGCGAAGCCCCTAGTTGGTAGTTAGAAACAGAAGGTCGTGAGCGCCATTTTGATTTTTTTTGTATTTCTCATGAGTTTTCCAAATAGCAAAATCATTTCTCACGATTTTTTTTTTAGTAGCTGTAAAAACTCGTGAAACGCAAAGAAACATCGAAATCGACGTCGTTTCGAAAAATTCGATAAAAGAAATCGCAGTTAAAACCAGAAGGTCGTATCCACTATTTTTTTTCTTCAATTTTTCATGATTTTTCCAAATAGTTGTAAAAACTCGTAAAAAGCAAAGATAAATTAAAAAAAAGACCATTTAAAAAATTCGATAAAAATATTGGTAGTTAAAAGCGGAAGGTCGTAAGGGCCATTTCGATTTTTTTTATTTCTCAGGATTTTTTTAAATAGCTGTAAAAACTCGTAAAACGCAAAGATAAATTGAAAGAACGACGAAAGAAATCGCAGTTAAAAGCAGAAGATCATATCCACCATTTTTTTTCTTCAATTTTTCATGATTTTTCCAAATAGTTGTAAAAACTCGTAAAACGCAAAGATAAATTGAAAGAACGACCATTTAAAAAAATTCGATAAAAAATATTGGTAGTTAAAAGCAGAAGGTCGTAAGCGCCATTTTGATTTTTTTATTTCTCACGATTTTTGTAAACAGCTGTAAAAACTCGTGAAATGCAAAGAAACATCGAAATCGGCGTCGTTTCGAGAAAATCGGTAAAGAAAACGCAGTTAAAGCAGAAGATCATATCCTACATTTTTTCTTCATTTCATGATTTTTCCAAATAGTTGTAAAACTCGTAAACGCAAAGATAAATTAAAGAAAGAACATTTAAAAAATTCGATAAAAAATATTGGTAGTTAAGTGGAAGGTCGTAAGCGCCATTTTGATTTTTTATTTCTCGATTTTTTTAAATAGCTGCAAAAAATCGTAAAACGCAAAGATAAATTGAAAGAACGGACATTTAAGAAAATTCGATAAAATATTGGTAGTAAAAAGCAGAAGGTCGTGAGCGCTATTTTGATTTTTTTATTCTCGTTTTCTAACAGTGTAAAACTCGTGAACGCAAGAACTATAAGTGCGTTACAGAAATTAGATAAAATGCAATTGAAACGAACATATGGCATTATCTTTCTAAATTTTTCATGATTTTTAAATAGCTGTAAAAAATCGTAAAACGCACAGATGAATTGAAAGAACGAACATTTGAGAAAAATTCGATAAAAAATATTGGTAGTTAAAAGCAGAAGGTCGTGAGCGCTATTTTGATTTTTTTATTTCTCGAGATTTTTTTAAACAGCTGTAAAAACTCGTGAAACGCAAAGAAACATCGAAATCGACGTCGTTTCGAGAAATTCTATAAAAGAAATCGCAGTTAAAAGCAGAAGATCATATCCACCATTTTTTTTCTTCAATTTTTCATGATTTTTCCAAATAGTTGTAAAAACTCGTAAAACGTAAAGATAAATTGAAAGACCGACAATTTAAAAAATTCGATGAAAAATATTGGTAGTTAAAAGCAGAAGGTCGTGAGCGCCATTTTGATTTTTTTTTATTTCTCACGATTTTTTTAAATAGCTGTAAAATCTCGTAAAACGCAAAGATAAATTGAAAGAACGAACATTTAAAAAAAGTCGATAAAAAGTATTGGTAGTTAAAAGCAGAAGGTCACAAACGCCATTTTGATTTTTATCTCACGATTTTTAAACAGCTGTGGCGAAACTCGTTGACGTGTGAAACATCGAAATCGACGTCGTTTCGAAATTCGAAAAAGAAATCGGAGTTAAAAGCAGAAGATCCTTATCACCATTTTTTCTTCAATTTTTTCATGATTTTTCCAAATAGTTGTAAAAACTCGTAAAACGCAAAGATAAATTAAAGAAAAAGAACATTTAAAATTCGATAAAATATTATTTGGACAGTTAAGAAATTAGGAAGTTAATGGCGCCATTTTGATTTTTTATTTCTCACGATTTTTTAAATAGCTGTAAAGTAAAACGCAAAGATAAATTGAAGAACGAACATTTGGAAAAAATTCGATGAAAATATTGGTAGTTAAGCAGAAGGTCGTGAGCGCTATTTTGATTTTTATCTCTCACGATTTTTAAACAGCTGTAAAAAACTCGTTAACCTGCAAAGAAACATCAATCGACGATGTTTAAAATTCGAAAAAGAAATCGCAGTTAAAAGCAGAAGATCATATCCACCATTTTTTTTCTTCAATTTTTCATGATTTTTCCAAATAGTTGTAAAAACTCGTAAAACGCAAAGATAAATTGAAAGAACGACCATTTAAAAAAATTCGATAAAAAATATTGGTAGTTAAAAGCAGAAGGTCGTGAGCGCCATTTTGATTTTTTTATTTCTCACGATTTTTTTAAACAGCTGTAAAAACGCGTGAAACGCAAAGAAACATCGAAATCGACGTCGTTTCGAGAAATTCGATAAAAGAAATCGCAGTTAAAAGCAGAAGATCATATCCACCATTTTTTTTCTTCAATTTTTCATGATTTTTCCAAATAGTTGTAAAAACTCGTAAAACGCAAAGATAAATTAAAAGAAAGACCATTTAAAAAATTCGATAAAAAATATTGGTAGTTAAAAGTGGAAGGTCGTAAGCGCCATTTTGATTTTTTTATTTCTCACGATTTTTTTAAATAGCTGTAAAAAATCGTAAAACGCAAAGATAAATTGAAAGAACGAACATTTGAAAAAAATTCGATAAAAAATATTGGTAGTTAAAAGCAGAAGGTCGTGAGCGCTATTTTGATTTTTTTATCTCTCACGATTTTTTTAAACAGCTGTAAAAACTCGTTAAACGCAAAGAAACATCGAAATCGACGTCGTTTCGAGAAATTCTATAAAAGAAATCGCAGTTAAAAGCAGAAGATCATATCCACCATTTTTTTTCTTCAATTTTTCATGATTTTTCCAAATAGTTGTAAAAACTCGTAAAACGCAAAGATAAATTGAAAGAACGAACATTTGAAAGAAATTCGACAAAAAATATTGGTAGTTAAAAGCAGAAGGTCGTGAGCGCCATTTTGATTTTTTTATTTCTCACGATTTTTTTAAATAGCTGTAGAAACTCGTAAAACGCAAAGATAAATTGAAAGAACGGACATTCAAGAAATTTCGATAAAAAATATTGGTAGTTAAAAGCAGAAGGTCGTGAGCGCCATTTTGATTTTTTTATTTCTCACGATTTTTTTAAACAGCTGTAAAAACGCGTGAAACGCAAAGAAACATCGAAATCGACGTCGTTTCGAGAAATTCGATAAAAGAAATCGCAGTTAAAAGCAGAAGATCATATCCACCATTTTTTTTCTTCAATTTTTCATGATTTTTCCAAATAGTTGTAAAAACTCGTAAAACGCAAAGATAAATTAAAAGAAAGAACATTTAAAAAATTCGATAAAAAATATTGGTAGTTAAAAGCAGAAGGTCGTGAGCGCCATTTTGATTTTTTTATTTCTCACATTTTTTTAAATAGCTGTAGAAACTCGTAAAACGCAAAGATAAATTGAAAGAACGGACATTTAAGAAAATTCGATAAAAAATATTGGTAGTTAAAAGCAGAAGGTCGTGAGCGCCATTTTGATTTTTTTATTTCTCACGATTTTTTTAAACAGCTGTAAAAACTCGTTAAACGCAAAGAAACATCGAAATCGACGTCGTTTCGAGAAATTCGAAAAAAGAAATCGCAGTTAAAAGCAGAAGATCATATCCACCATTTTTTTCTTCAATTTTTCATGATTTTTCCAAATAGTTGTAAAAATTCATAAAACGCAAAGATAAATTGAAAGAACGGACATTTAAGAGAATTCGATAAAAAATATTGGTAGTTAAAAGCAGAAGGTCGTGAGCGCTATTTTGATTTTTTTATGTCTCACGATTTTTTGAAACAGCTGTAAAAACTCGTGAAACGCAAAGAAACATCGAAATCGAGAACATTCCGACAAATTTGATGAAAAAAATTCGTAGCTAAAAGCAGAAGGTCGTGAGCGCCATTTTGATTTTTTTATTTCTCACGATTTTTTTAAATAGATAAATTGGAAAAACGACCGTTTTGAAAATTGATGGAAAAAAAAATACTAAGATAAAAGCAGAAGGTTGTAAGCGCCCAACTTACGACATTTTGCACTTACATTTTTCGATATCGTAAGTCCAATTCATCTATGTATACGTTTCGAACGTTCTCAGAGCGATTGGCGTGAAAAAAAAATTATACGACTTTACGCCATT
>JAEUYN010001024.1:0-163639 GCA_018257835.1 Euura lappo | reverse complement strand
GGTCCGTCTCTGTCCGTGGGACCGCTAACGCGATCAGCTCCAGAGGCGCGGGAGAGTTCGAATCAATGAAGGGAAAGTAAAGGCGACAGAAGTTTTTCAAGTTTTACGTTTGAACTGATGATACAGATGTATTTCAAAAGTGTTCAGATGAAATATACAAAACTGAACTTTCTAAGATGTATGAGAAGAGAAAAGATCTTCTTCCGTCTAAGTCAGGGATAAGAGCGAGCGTTCCTCTTCCGACTCTCTCCCGACACGACCCGGGTGCGTAGGCGGATCGGCACCGCGAAATCATCTACAGCCAATTAGGGGGTCAGTTTCCCTGAAAAATCCTCCTACTAGCCGCCCAATTGTAAATGCATGTGATATAACCAATATTCAAATTTGCATGCATCTTGGATTATTTACAGGCTACAGCCCGTCAATAAATGTTGACCCTCCGCTAATAATGAAATACTTGTTGCTGTATTGCGTAGCGTTTAGAGGTTAACTGCACGGTTGGGTTAGTAAACCGTTCCGTTGCTATTAAAATCCTATGTTCACATGGACAGGAATTTTCAGGAACGAAACCAGCGGGAGCCAATCAGAATGAGTATTTTTGAAATTCCCGGTAGAAAGGAACACTCTAATTCGCCACTGAGCGTTCCGTCCCCGTGAATTCCGGCAAATTTCGGTCCATGTGAACGTAGGATAATATTCTCATCGGAACGAAGAATGACCGGAACGTCTCTGATTGGCTCTTCGAAAACTCCCTAGATTGCGATTCCGTTCCGATCCGGTAAATTCAGGCCCATGTGAATGCAGCCTTAATGGGGCTTGTAACATCTAATCGGACCACATACCTCATCCTCATGAAGAATCACTAGAAGTCACTATTTCACCATGAACTACGAGAATCCATGATGAGAAACTTGAAATCTAGTAACTTGTCCAGTCTTGTAACGACTAACTAGAATCCCCTATACAAGGAACTTAGATCGAACCGGCTCTATATACGAGACGAACCCGCCTACCTCTGCTGATAAATGGGCACGATTATAATGATCATTTTTACCTTATAATATTAATATTTTTATACACCTCAGGGATATAAACGGCGGTTTATTGCCCTGTTCCAGCCGAAAAAACCGCTTTATTTCCCTTTGGTGTATAAAATATCGTATGCACCATAGGGCAAACGTTGTTTTAGACTCGTGCGATTGTAATCCTCGGCTTCGCCTCGGAATACAACCTCGCACTCGTCGAAAACAACCTTTACCGCCCTAGGTGCATAATATACTACACTCAGCAAAAAAAATTAACGGACCACCCAATTCTTGCCGAAAATTGGCGATTTTCAAACTAGCATAACTCGGTGATAAAATGTCGGAAAAAAATGGCCAAGCAGCCATCTTGAAGATTGAAACTTCGTCTTTGATTTGGTTCTTGGAAATTTCAAGTGCGGCCATTTTTGACTTGTTCGTGCATGTTTGAACGAAGGGTCGCGAAAAGCGTGGACTACCGCCCGTTTCAAACTGCGCTATGGGAGTGAGAAAAAATATGGGCAAACTGACGCCATAGCTGTTCTGTAGCCTCAGGGCTCCTCTTCAAAAACTGCTTTCGAAAATTTTACTCCGATTTTTTTTCACCGAGTAATTCAATTTTCAGTAATCTCATGCATTTGCGAAGCTATAGGAGGCGGACGCGTATGTACTGTTTTGGCGTTACCCAGGATGCACCACGTGGAGGTACAGTTACACGCACCCTTGGGGGCCGTGCATAAATGACGTCACCATGAATTCTGCCTTTTTTGACCCCCCCTCCCCCCATGTCACACCAAGTCACAAACCTTGGACCCCCCCCTCCCCAAGGTGACGTCACAAAAATTTCACATACCCCCCCGCGGGCCGGCTTTTCAAATTTGAGACAGGGTTTTTTGACTGAATATTGAAGAAAAATTGAAATTTCGAAATGTGACGTCACATTTGCGTGAACCCCCCCGTCCCCGTCCCCATGTCACAAAACGTCACATTTTCGGTGACTCCCCCCCCCCTTGAGTGGTGACGTCATTTATGCACGGCCCCCAAGGGTGCGTGTAACTGTACTTCCACGTTGTGCATCCTGGGTAACGCCAAAACAGTACATACGCGTGTCCGCCTCCTATAGCTTCGCAAATGAATGAGATTACTGAAAATTGAATTACTCGGTGAAAAAAAATCGGAGTAAAATTTTCGAAAGCAGTTTTTGAAGAGGAGCCCTGAGGCTACAGAACAGCTATGGCGTCAGTTTTCCCCGATTTTTTCTCACTCCCATAGCGCAGTTTGAAACGGGCGGTTGTCCACGCTTTCCGCGACCCTTCGTTCAAACATGCACGAACAAGTCAAAAATGGCCGCACTTGAAATTTCCAAGAACCAAATCAAAGACGAAGTTTCAATCTTCGAAATGGCTGCTTGGCCATTTTTTTCCGACATTTTATCACCGAGTTATGCTAGTTTGAAAATCGCCAATTTTCGGCAAGAATTGGGTGGTCCGTTAATAATAAAATGAATACATATATATTATTATACTAGGGGGGCTTTGCCCCCCTGCGCGCTTCGCGCGCCAACCCCCCGATTCGGGTTGTATTCAGTAATATTTTGTACATGGTGAAAAAAGTCAAAAAGAAGAAATTGAAAATTCTGTATGGAATGAAAAAGTGTGATCTCGGTTATAGTGGTTTCGCGCGAAAGGTTTCTGCACGGATTACTGGGAGATTGGGATCCCATGATTCATATACTAAGTGTGAGTGGTTTTTTTACAGTTTTTAACAGTTTTCTGTATCATGACTTGACATGTCCTGACATGACCTGTTATTACCTGACATGACCCGACATGACCTGTTACGCCTGACATGAGGTTTCTGCACGGATTACTGAAAGATTGGGATCCCATGATTCATATACTAATTGTGAGTGGTTTTTTTTACCGTTTTTAACAGTTATGTCCTGACATGACTTGTTGTGACCTGACATGTCCTGTTAAGACTTGACACGTCCTGACATGACCTGTTATGACGACTTCGGTTCGGTTCTTTCCGGAAGACTTCGGGTGTATTTCTGGTGTTCGTGGGGGATTCTGGGTAATCTCTGGGGTTTTCCGGGAATTCGTGGGGGATGAGGTTAGGTTAGGTTAGGTTAGGTTAGGTGGGGGATTTCGTGGGGGATTCTGGGTAATATCTGGGGTTTTCCCAGAATTCGTGGGGGATTCTGGGTAATCTTGACACGGCGGCGGCGATATCTTTATATAATATAGAACGATATCGCTCTATAATATAGAACGATATCGCTCTATAATATAGAACGATATCGCTCTATAATATAGAACGATATCGGCGGCGATATCTTTATATAATATAGAACGATATCGCTCTATATTATATAAAGATATCGCCGCCGCCGCCGCCGCCGTGTCAAGATTTCGAAGGTCGACGACGACGACCCCCGAGGTTACCCAGAATCCCCAACCCCCTCCCCTCCACTCTGTATATATCAAGATTTCAAAGATCGACGACGACGACCCCCCCCCCATGAAAGATTCCCCGTTCCGCCGTTCCCCTGTCCAAAGTGTTCCTAAACCTAACCTAACCTAACCTAGCCTAACCTAACCTAACCCAGAATATTACCTAGAATCCCCCACGAATTCCCCACCTAACCCAACCCTAACCTAACCTAACCTAATCCCCAGAGATTACCCAGAATCCACCCGAACCCGCGAGGTCTTCCGGAAAGACCGAAGTCTTCCGGACCCGAAGTCGTCCGGAAAGACCCGAAGTCTTCCGGAAAGAACCGAACCGAAATCGTCATAACAGGTCATGTCAGGACGTGTCAGGTCATCAGGATGTCAGGTCATAACAGGACATGTCAGGTCACAACAAGTCATGTCAGGACAGGACTGTTAAAAACGGTAAAAAAACCACTCACAATTAGTATATGAATCATGGGATCCCAATCTTTCAGTAATCCGTGCAGAAACCTCATGTCAGGCGTAACAGGTCATGTCGGGTCATGTCAGGTCATAACAGGTCATGTCAGGTCATAACAGGTCATGTCAGGACATGTCAAGTCATGATACAGAAAACTGTTAAAAACTGTAAAAAACCACTCACACTTAGTATATGAATCATGGGATCCCAATCTCCCAGTAATCCGTGCAGAAACCTTTCGCGCGAAACCACTATAACCGAGATCACACTTTTTCATTCCATACAGAATTTTCAATTTCTTCTTCTTGACTTTTTTCACCATGTACAAAATATTACTGAATACAACCCGAATCGGGGGGTTGGCGCGCGAAGCGCGCAGGGGGGCGAAGCCCCCCTAGTATATATATATACAGTGGCGGCAAGGGGGGGGGAGTGGGGGGAGGGGGATTCTGGGTAACCTACAGTGGTCCGCCTCGGCTGGGGGGGGGGTCGTCGTCGTCGTCGACCTTCGAAATCTTGACACGGCGGCGGCGGCGGCGACGGCGGCGATATATTTATATAATATAGAACGATATATAAAGGTAAAGGGAAATACGATCATAACTACTACTATAGAATAATAGCGATATCCCTCAGACGGATACTTAATTAATAAACATAACCAGGTATAATAATAATCACAATTGTTATATCTTTGATATAAATTGGTGTAGGAGCATTATAGAAATAATTAAATCATAAAGCAACGCGTATACGGCTATACGATGATTAACAGGAAACCGCAGTCTGTGCAAAAGACAGACTTCAGGTACTTTCCCCGCCCTAGCGGATTCATTTACACCGTTATTTTTGGTGTAATTTTAGTGTGTTTTTAGGGTGGTATGATTTCGGTGTAATTTTGGTAAAATACCAGGTTTGCCACCAATATTACACCAAAACTACACGGTGTAGCTGCTCGTTTTCCACACCATTTTTACACCGAGCTTACACCCACCCATTTTACACCTATTTTACACCGATCTTACACCCAGCCATTTTACACCCATTTTACACCGATTTTACACCCACCAGTTTTACACCGATTTTACACCCTCCTATTTTACACCGATCTTACATCGATTTTACACCCACCCATTTCACACCGATTTTACGCCAATTGCACACCTTATCTATTCGGATCGGAGTGTACCAACTTCTTTGAAGTAAACTGAAAATCAATCACAATCATATCAAAGCTTATGAACCTAAAACTGGCTTGTATCACTATGAAGTACTGTAGCCCAGACGGTAGCGTGACTGCTTGGAAATTCGAAGGACGGTGGTTCGATCCAGACTAAGGAATCTTTTTTTTTTCCAAAATCCGTTCTGTGTGAAATGGATGTAAAATCGGTGTAAAATGGGTGGGTGTAAAATCGTTGTAAAATCGGTGTAAAATGGGTGGGTTGTAGATTGGTGTAAAATAGGTGTAAAATTGGTAAGGTGTAAAATCGGTGTAAAAAAGGTGTGGAAAACGAGCAGCTACACCGTGTAGTTTTGGTGTAATTTTGGTGGCAAATTGCTATTTTACCAAAATTACACCAATATTACACCAAAATAAACTGTGTTCTTTCGGTGTAATTTAGGTGTGGTCCGATTTGCTAGGGCGGAAATAAAAAAAGGGACGTTTTAACAACCACTTACAGAGTCATATAAATATCAACACGGTACACGCGTATACTTTATTTAAACCTATTATAGCACATAATATTGAGTAAGCTTAAACAATATACGATATGTCTATATATTATGTATATGCAAGCATTCTAGATATAACAAATTGAAGATTAGAGAAATATTGGGGTAAGGTTACCATCTCTCGATTCATCTCATTGGTCTGCCACTAAAATTTGAGTTGTATACTTGGAAATCATACCATACCACACGCGGGATGAACCGCCAGCGGTATACAGTATAATATGCAAAATTTGTAGTCCCCACTGTTTAATTTCACTTTGCTCTACGTTATAACACCCACACTGTTATTTCATGGATAATTGTTGCGGGTGCTGTTTGCGCAAACGATTGTAGACAAAATACCAAGAATTTTCCAAACTGGGTTCATATGCGACCGGTAATTGTTGCGGGTGCTGTTTGCGCAAAGGATTCTAGAGTCAAAATACCAAAAATTTTCCAAAATGGGTTCATATGCGACCGGTAATTGTTGCGGGTGCTGTTTGCGCAAACGATTCTAGATACAAAATACCAAAAATTTTCCAAACTCGGTTCACATCACTGATCTATATACTAACTGGATAGCTGATACCCACGCGAGCAGCGGGCCGGTTAGAAGGCTCGCCAGCGCCGCCGAATATCGGGGGGAGAACTAAATTTCCATAATCTGCGCATGCGTCGACGCGCTTCATTCAAACATAACCACGTAGAGATGAGTGATTCGATAATGAATCCTATTTTACGGTGGCAATTCATGCAACCGTCAAATATAGAGAACAGAGTGTTGCTGTAGGCGGACATTTTACCATTCGGGGTGTATAATACGAACGTGAACTGACGTTATTATGATATACCATACTATACTTCCATATTTTTTCAAGTTGGTTAGAGAGGAAGAATCAGAATTGTTTTCAGATCTTTCCGTACATGAAATATTGATTGCTCATTTTTCTTAATAAACACAACGGCCCATATTTACTGTGTATATCGATCATACCTTATACGTGACTTACAATTCGTTTTGAAATTGACGCTATCAGCCACGCATGGCAGCGCATGTCTGCTACGGCGCATGCTCAGATAGCACTCATTTAGTTCTTCCCACGATATTCGGCGGCGCTGGCGAGGCTTCTCATCGGCCCGCTAGGACCCTATGCATTTGTATGGCAAACAGCTATCCAGTTAGTATATAGATCAGTGGTTCACATGCGATCGATATTTGAAGAGCGCGGGTGCTGGAATTCAGCACCCGGTGTTTATTCCCGGTTTTCTCAAGACTGCGCGAAAGCGCAAACAGATTATTTCAATATTCTTCAGTTTCGGGCGACGCGCAAACCAAGCAAACGATTTTAAGTAATTAAAACGCATTATTAAAACGCATATATTCATTACATTTTTCACGTTCTATCCGGTTGAAACACGGTCGGAATCTGGAACGCACGGAATCGAACCGCTCGTGGCGCATGCGCAGTCATTTATTCTGGTGCCAACTACTGTAAATTAGGAAAAATAATTAGTTTTTCCCATAGAAATTTCGATATTTTCGATTAATTACTTTACGGTGCTGGTTGCGCAAACTACGCGCAAACGATTGGCATGATAATTTATCTTAATTTCTGTTAACCATTCGCATAATAACGTATTTAAAAACCGGGTGCTGAAATTCAGCACCCTAACTTTATTTGCATTTTTCTTGAGAACGAGTCAACGCGCAAACGAAAGCGAGTGATATTCTTCATATTCAAACCACGCGCAAACGATTTAGACTACTTTCAGTCGATTATCTTGACTTCGGGTGCTAACTTTATGAACCTGTCCTATCCAATACGCTATCCAGTGTAGTATAGAGATCAGTGTGGGTTAGATGTTACAGATTTCCCCAAAATAAGCCGTCATTTAGTTTGACAATGCCTCAACAGATGGCAGTTCCGGGCGAAGTCAGACCGTAGCGCCATCTCGTTTAACGAAAATTCCGTTCCACTGATCTCTAAGTGTTCCGTTCTGTTCTAACAACATCCGGCATTTCACAATTTCGAATCTCCGACACGTGATCCCATTCGTTTACAGTTTACATCAGAATCATTTGACAATGTGACAAATTGCTATGGCAATCCGTATTGGGCATCGCAAAGTCATAATGACTGCAGGCTGGGTGACGCTGGTACTTGGGAAAGATCGCGTCGTGGTGCCTCGAGAGGACCTGATATCCAATAGCGAGTACTTCGACGCCCTGCTCTCGACGAACTTTAGAGATTATCAGAATTCTGAACACCGTATCAATTATGACGTCGATATATACACGCTACGGGTGAGTAGTCGAGGAACGACGATGTAATCTCAATTTAGCATCTCTCTCTTATTCTTCTATTATCTACTTCATCTTGTGCAGAGTTTCGTCGACTGGGTTTCTGACCATGCGGCCCCTGTCGTCGGTGACCGTCGTCACGTGAAACCTAGCTTAGCACAGTATGTCGGGGAGGCAGCAAACTATGACGGCCTTTTGCGGCTGCTGGAATTGAGCGTGTTGTTCGCATCCGACACCCTCATCCAGGACTTGACGGATTTAATTGCTTGCCATTGGCTGATACCTCAGAAATGTGTTCAGATTTGGCTATTGGCTAGAGATCTGGGCCTAGTGATACTCAAGGATCTTGCTAAAGCAACATGCATCGAACGTCTTCAGGGTGTGCCAGTATACATGGTCTTGGAACTACCTGCGGAAGACTTCATAGAGCTAGTAGGGAACATTAACGTCAGAGTTTCCGATACTGTCCCATTTAATCTGACACGGCGATGGGTCAAGCGCAACGTTCTTCCTGGCGAAATTAATGCCTTTGAATCCCATTATCCATTTACATTGATGCAAGCTCCTATGTGCCACTGGTCATTTGAATCATTGGCGGTGAGGATATTCATTCTTGAATTGACTTAGAATAATTTATCAACTGACTGTTTTTATAAGCCGCTTTTGACTGGTTTGGAATTGGCAGAATATGCATCGAGATCAATGTTGGAAGTACAATATTCAGTGTGTCGTTGGGCACAAACGAACTCCAAATGATGACTTAATAAAGTGTATCTACGCCTGGGATGGAGCCAATTTTTCTGAAGTAATCGAACTACCAAGATCACTAACATTTTCTACCCACAATATCGAAGGAATGCGGATCGTAGGTCGAGGTAAGTCGGACTTGAGGTGAAGCTGATTTGATTCAAGCCTAATTTTTTCATGTTCAATTTGACAGGTTTCGACATCTACTTTGTCGGCGGAGAGTACGGAGATAATTCAAAAAGGTTCCTGACGGAAATTTGGCGTTACTCAATGATCTCAAAGACCTGGTACTACGTCACAAGGTTAGAACTTTGCTTATCAGGCTCGATACAACTTGGGTCTGATGAGATCAATTTGAATTTCTAGCTCGCAGATAGCACGGCGAAACCTGGCGATTATATTCCTGGATGAAATTCTGTTTCTGGTAGGCAGTAGGGACTGTTTGCGATACAACAGTACTAGTTTTGATGTGTACAATGTTTATACCAGTGAGTCTTCAAAATTTTGCTTAATTTCACCTCTATGCTAATATGATACAGCGATAACAATTTTTTTTACATTGCCCCCAAATTACCATCCATTATTGTTCAAATATGTGTCATCTAGGAGAATGGAAGAATAAACTCTATATCTCGAAATCTATCACTGACAAGGCGTTGGTACGCGAAGAACCATATTCGGTATCTGTGCACGAAGATCTAACTACATACTCGTTCTACAAAAATGGGAGTTACTCCGTGAGTGACAATGGCAAGTTTGTTGGCGTTGAGTTGGATGAAAACGGGGATATCACAGGAGAACGTAGGACTATTGATCCTCAATGGTGGATGACTGTAGAGAAGTACAAGTACTTAGTCGTAGGTCAGCAAAAAAATAGAGTTTGATACCTGGAACAATGATGACCGAAAAAGCTTGTTCGCAACAAGTTGTGTGATACAGTACTTTATTATTCTCTGCGACCGCATGAAAATCGATGTCCTTTGCTGCAGGTCGGTACAAGGAGGGGAGGTGGGCGAAGGCGAAGGGTTCTACTCCCCCGAAAATATTCTCGGTTAAAAACTTTGAACACCATAAATCATTCCATATTGGTGACTGCAAGACGTACTTCTTCAACCAGGTCGCCAACGGACCCTACTTATTTGGCTTTAGCCACAAAGACGACACTGTGTGTATCGAGATGATCAAAATAGATGATGAACAAGCAATAAAATCTGAAATCATTTATAAAGAGAAGAGGAGCGACATCAAAGACCTGTGTCCTGAGGATACGGCCAATTGCTTTAATATATGCAATCCGAAGAGCTTGAAGCAACTTTTGGTATTCGAGGAGAAGGCGGAATAACATTTTTATATCCTCGATCAAAGTAATTTGATTATTGCTTGACGAAAGCTTTTTCTCATTCTGATGACAATGAGAAACTGAAGAAGTATGATGCCATTGCTACCGGAAAACTCATCATTCTAATATGTACTGGTGAATATATCAGTTTCATAATGATTTTTAGAACTTTGTTTTGTTGTTACTCAATTCAACGAGTGAAAAAAATATCAGAAATCATTGCGTGATATTGTAGTAAGTAAGTGTTTTTGTAATATTCTACAAAGTTTTTATATGATTCGATGTGATTCTATCTAGTTTTTAAAGATTCGTATTTTTGTTTTTGTTTTCATGCACTGGTAAATAGTATATGTGGTACATACATAGAAATATGCATGATTTTCATATAGTTGGTCTTTAGCGTGTGGAGATTATTTATTTCTGTTGCACTTACACTTTTTAGCATGTACGTATCATTGTTATTGTATTCTGTCATCTACTGAATAAATCATGTCATTTATAAAATTACCATACAAACAATAGCATAAGATTTTTATTACTATTCAAGTGAAAGAACGTTCAGTCACAAGACGTCCCAGTATTGGTACAAATGTTTGTACATACATATAGTCGAATACTATCATGAACAAAAGAAGAATGCTAAGCAGTCGCCACTTCTGCGAGCCCAACAAGTTTATTCACTGTCCGGTTTGTAAATGTTGAGCAACCGATGGAGTCTTCGGTACACAAGTCCAGTATTCCGCTCCCTTTTCCTTATAAACGATACTTGAATCCGTGACTCGTTTGACATCAATTTTGACCACGTTGACAGACATAGTCCCGCCTCTTGTCAGTTTAAAGCCGCCTAGCTGATGGGATAAACACTAGCTGCGATTTCCGATAAAATAGGAAGGACCACCATGGCGAGACAGCTGCTGTAGTTCTGAATTAAATTTCCATAAATAATTATTTTATTTATTTAAATTTTATTTATGGAGAATCTCGACAAGATGATATTAAAATGATATGAACAAAAGGAGACCACCACATTGCCAGCGTCTGTCTTCTCATTTGGATCAGTGCGATGAAATTCTTCTACAATTCTTTTCAATTCAATTCTTCTACGCAGCGCCTTTCTTTCTCAGAAGAGGACGGAGGCTCTGAAGAATTCTTACCAGGAACTGAACAGGCGTCCAATTTCGCCCTGCGAGCGTCGAGAAGCAAGAATCAGGATCACCAAGTCTCAAATTTTGATCATGAACTGACAACTGGGTGTTGAAATCGTTCGCAGGGTTGCAGCCTCGTGAACAGCTGCGGCGGTTCCTCGAGGAATCTGAAACCAATAGAGGCAATGAAAACTAGACGATCGATGAAAAATTGTCTCAATCACCTCCTCGTGACGTCAGAGATGGTGAATGCCGTATGCAGAACGCTACTCGGGTAGCAAGAATTCCCCAAATTGACCAGACCAGTGTACCCTGGGCCATAGACTAGGGTGATTTCGCCGATAGCTCTCTGAAACCACCTGCTCGCCGAATTTTTGATTGAGATCGACCACCAGCTCTACCTTTGATTTGTAAGTCTTATCCATCTGCGTTATGTTTATTCCCAAATGTGCAGGATGCGCCATTGTTGAGGTGTGAATCCTGGACTGCTTCGTACTAGTCATAAGAAGACACGGCACCTCTTCCCTTCTTTGGTACTAATGCCGAATGCAGCAGCCAGAAGGTGGCCCGTGGTGCGATAGTCCTCAACGGCGGAATCGTTACCTCCAATTTCGGTCATAGAACTTACGACCGTACGGTATAGAGCCATCGGTTAAATTCAACCATAGGTATCTTCTTTCCATTGTCCAATCATTTTGTATGCCTAAAAATTGATATACTCGATTACATCCTGCGCAGAGGTTAAACTAATCTTCTAGAGGATGGACCGAGAAATTCCAATCGCAGATCATCCTCCCTGCTCCATCCCCAGTCCCAGCTAGAGATTCGATTTTTGCTAATTTAGAAGAAGACCCTTCTTGTAGCCGTAATTTCAGCGGAATTTTAACTTGCTTTAGTGGATCATCTTCAAGATACTGTAATGTCGCGTAATTCGGGGGGAAAAGTGTCTCACAGGACTCGCCGTACGGGATTTCGTTCTCTTTGGACCCGCTACTCCGCTAGCCAGATCAGTTGAGCAGAAAGAAAAATCCCCCAACAGAAACAACAATATTCGATGACAAGTATGTAATCTGCGACACATACGTATATCGACGGTCACTGCTGTACCTAATTATGTTCAAAGTCGGAATAAACTCCAATAAGTTGTTGGTAATTTCGTCATATGGTAGATGATGAAGGCTTACCTATTTCTTTAGCTTCTCGGATCGAAGAAATACAATGTATCCGTCTTCTGCAAGTAGCTGATCCATAATGACGTATCAATGTTCGGTATTACTCAACGTCTGAGTGGCAAATCATTAGAACTTCTTTTTTTCTCTCTTTATTATCAAATCCATTACAACGTTGACTCATCAGTATTTTTCCTACAGCCGGGTCAAGAAGTGCCGCTGTGTCGCGAGGTGAATGGAAGGAACGGGCCGACGGATTTAGAACCGGAAACGATACCGACATTACCGACTCAACCTCATCGATGAACGAATTGATATCGGGCGCACCGATGGCCGCCGGAAACGCGCCCTTCGCCTGGCACAGCACGGTGACACTTCCCTATACCGCTAATGTTAGACCCACTGAAATATAATATAACTGGAACGTACGCCAAGGCGGCTGGTCCGAGCCGAGAGAGATAGCTGTTCGCGACAGCTGTTGGTATTCTCCTCTCTGTCCGTACAGTCAAGTCCAAAAGTTGACCTTATTCATGATTACTCAAAATTGAACCTACCGTGTATAAATGATTCTCTCTTCAAATTATCGAACAGCGATCTAATAGGTTTCAATTATAAATGAAACTCACAAATTCAATTCTATTTCAGATTGTTTTGATTATTATCAAAGTGAGCAGGCCGGACTAACTTTTTGCAGTTGCTTTACGATACTTGGAAGTGCGCGTGCGCGACGCGGTGAGACAGAGAGGAGGATACCAACCAGCAGTGTACCGAGCTATCTCTCTCTGACCGCGGCCTCTCTACGGAAAGGATGGGCGGCAGACGTTCCAGTTATATTATATTTCAGTGGTTAGACCACGGTCTTATATACAGGTCTGGGAACTCTCTCATCCAGGGAGTCTCGCTTAGCGAGGCAAAAATTCTCTATTTCACGAGTTGACCGCTAGGTTCGCTGCAACCCGAGAGTAAGCTCCGAGAGAGACAGAAGTAGGTGTTCGTTCTCTGTCTTACACACGTAGTACATACAGTGGACGATCTGTCACGCTGTTTGGTGACATAACCTAACATCGTTGGTTTTCGGCCGTGCTCTTTTGCGTTAATATGGCAATGTAAGTGGGCTACTATGCCAAACTATTGCGTCGTTAATGCGTGTTTATGGACAGACGATGGAAAAGATAAGGCAAAGCGTTCCGTCTTCATAGTCCAAATTATTTTTTTTACATCCAACTACTCTCCACTTAAAAAGACAGAAGTTATGTACCGCTTTGGAAATATATGAATACCATATATGTAATTTATGATGTTCCCAATCTCAAAATTATGATCATTGATATATTTGTATTAACGCAAAAGAGCACGGCCGAAAACCAACGATGTTAGGTTATGTCACCAAACAGCGTGACAGATCGTCCACTGTATGTACTACGTGTGTAAGACAGAGAACGAACACCTACTTCTGTCTCTCTCGGAGCTTACTCTCGGGTTGCAGCGAACCTAGCGGTCAACTCGTGAAATAGAGCATTTTTGCCTCGCTAAGTGAGACTCCCTCCACCATTGAAAAACGCTCGAGTTCCCAGACCCGTATACAAGACCGTGTGTTAGACAGTGATATTCCCTTACTGTCGCCGACCGCTACGCGGCGCTGGGGGTAGTGTGCCCGGCCGGTGGGCGTGGTTACGTCGAAAAAATTCGAAAGCTGATTCAAAAGGTTGCGACATAACCTCGAACACCCACCGAATAACTTCACAAATGCTAATAAATAAAAGTTTGACTATTAATATACGAACACGTGGTTTATTTTTCATTCAATAGTTTGATCCAACGTGAATTGCAGCATTATTTTTAATTTCGATTTTCAAATTCATATTCACGGTGTTGATGATAATGGAGATAAATAGTATACGGGGGATTCCGCGTCAAATCGAACGGTCGATTTCCCTGACCCCCTTCGACCTGTTTGCCCTTTTACACAGTGCAAGTACACGTTGAAAGGATCAACTGTGAATTTTTTCAGATTCTTCTGACCAAGTATTTTTATGACGCTGAAGTTCCTAACGTAATTTATTGAGGTTGATGATTTTAGAAAGCATTGACCAAGGGAGTAAGTAGTTTATGTCAAAGACTTTCATATGCGTTGTTCAACGTCAGGAGTAATGTATGTACTGTCTAGAGATCCTAAGCTTTGAATAAATAACAGATACATGAAGACATCTATTTATTGTTATTATTATTATTATTATTATTATTATTATTCTATTGCTATTAATATTTATTCTCACACCCCTCTCCCCCCCCAACCCCTTCTATACGTACACCAAAGACGTGCCAAAAGTGGTGTACCCATTTTACGATCAACGAATTTCGACAAAAATTAGTGTCTGGAGGTTCTTCGAGTTGCTGATAATGAACCTGAGGCTAGAAATCGCAGAATCAAAAATAGCAAATCCTATAGCTATGGTTATGAATCGCGAAGTACTCGAATTTTAAGTGGAAATATAAGTAGCACCAGATTCGTTGTCCACTTACTTCATCAATTGAAAAAAGAATCGATAATGAGTACAATTAATTCGAGCACAAATAACGGGAAGTTCAAAGGCTGGCTCACAGTCAGCCCAAACCCGCTTGTTTTTTTTTCATTTTTCATGATTTTTTCAAATAGCTGTAAAAACTCGTGAAACGCAAAGATTAATTGAAAGAACGACCATTTAAAAAAAATCGATAAATAATATTGGTCGTTAAAAGCAGAAGGTCGTAAGCGCACTTTTTATTTTTTTTCATTTTTCATGATTTTTTCAAATAGCTGTAGAAACTCGCAAAACGCAAAGATAAATCGAAAAAACGATCGTTTCGAAAATTTATGAAACAAAAATACTATAAGATAAAAGCAGAAGGTCGTAAGCGCACTTTGTATTTTTTTTCATCTTTCATGATTTTTTCAAATAGCTGTAAAAACTCGTGTAACGGTCATATAATGCCTGTTACATAGAAAATCGCCATAACTAATAAAACTGGAACGTTCTGGAAATAGATATTTATGTGGCATGCGCAGAAAGTAACTGTTTATTCGGCAAGGTTATGTTTTTCGTACGAGCCGTTGGTTTTACCTGGCGAGCCGAAGGCGAGCCTTGTAAAGCAACGGCGAGTACTAAAAACATAACCTTGCCGAATAAACAGTTACTTTTTCATTTTACTAAAGTTACTTTCGGCGCGCGCCCCATACAATATTTTTTACGGAAAAGGCATTAATAGTCAAGTAGATATACTATGAGAGTCCTGGAGTCAAAACAGGGTAAGTCGTGAACTTCTTTACCGACGTGGTAGCGAGAACTGATTGTCCATCGATCGTGATCCTATTAATTATAATTATAAATGCTGTACCGACACTCGAGAACTGACGTCCGTCGACCGTGATCATTACTATATCGACACTCGAGAACTGATTGTCCGTCGATCGTGATCCTATTAATTATAAATGCTTTACCGACACTCGAGAAGTGACCGTACATCGACAAGTGGAGCGTGACTGCTGCGGGTCCATCGACCGAGATCGGTGACCACGTGGGGCGTGGTCGCAGACGTAAACAAAAAAAACCTACCGTCTGCTCTACGCTCGGTGTCGATTGTGATCTATAACAAGTTCCGACCCGGGACGAGCGGGACGTGCGAGTAAAACGACTTGAGGAAATCCGGAAATTTGACCAGTGCAACATCGAATTAAACGACCTGAAGACAACCTCCGACAATTTACACCGAACGTTAGCGCAACTAAATTCATTAATTCACGAATGCGAAATTGGTGAATTTGCTGTAAACCGCGTGGGTGGTAATGTGACGTGGCCGATGACCAGCGAAGCTTCCGGTAAAAATTGATGAAAAAATTAAAAACTAGATTTTTTTTAACGTTTTTATGTCTCTTTCCACAGGTCAGCTGAAAAACTGTCTGGAAGATACGGCAGGTGTGGTGTCCACAACGGAGCAACGCGAGCTGGAAACATTAGCCTGCAAGTGGACGACAGCAAGCTTGAAAGAGATCAACGATCATACTCAGCAATTGGTGGATGCAGCGGCCATCAAGCAGGAAGACTGCATCGCACGAAAAAACAATTACATCGCGGTTTCTAAGCCTTAGATGTGGTGTGAACTATGCATGAGTCAAATTGTGTAATAAAATGTTGTAGTAATTTTTCAAAATACATTTATTGAAATGGCTAAAAATAAAAAAAAACCTTGGCATCGATTAACACGTCAAAGTTGACGTGCCAACCAAATTGCATTTTTTATTCATGCATGGCGTCACAGCGGTTAATATAAAAGCAGGCTGTTCATCAGTATTGTCATTCAGTGGTCTACTTTGCATATCCGGCGGAACAGTACAACGTTGAACTCGAAAATGAAAATTATTTGCATTTTGATGTGCATGATGCACTTTTCTGCGTCTCTGGCGGCACCGATAAATAACACCAAAGTGCGGCGGATACAGCAGGTTACCAGTGGAGACGGTGTCATCGAAGTGAACCCGAATCTGAGTCAACTGCCGCTGCCTGATTTTGACTCAATTACCAGGATTCAGCAAATAAGTGAACACAACGGCGCTATTTACGTTAATATTTTAAATAACGCCAAAAACGAAACTACAAAGATACCATCGCAGGGCGAAAGTACAAAAAACATAATTCTGATATTCTATTAAGATGTAAATTTTATTTCTCAATTGTGCTATTTCGTTCAAAGATGCTGTTGTGACGACGCCTAGCGGGGAATCACGTCCGGATGAAACTGCCTCGCCAAATTCTCAAATACTCGACAATTTATTGGCAGAGGTCACACACATACGGGAAAGACTCATAAAATTACAGACTAGTATGACACCAAGTCCTAATTAATACATCAAAATTCATGATGTTTCAAAAAAATGTATAGTCCACGCTGAACGTGTACGAGTGTTTTCAAAATGTTGAATAAAATATCTGAAGTTTAAAATAAAAGCGCCGACGTTGTAATTTTTTTGTACACGCGCGAAGCTCTCTCGCATCTGCCGCAAATCTCGGTTCGTAAGTCGATCTCCGGCAGCGACGGTCACGCCCCACGTAGTCGCCGTTACGGTTAATGGACCCACAGATAGTCACGCCCTACCGTGATCACGGTCGATGGATCAATAGACGGTCACGCCCCACTGGTCGCCGTACGGTCACTTCTCGAGTATCGATAAAGCATTTATAATTATAATTAATAAGATCACGATCGATGGACAATCAGTTCTCGAGTGTCGATACAGTTATGATCACGGTCGACAAACGTCAGTTCTCGAGTGTCGGTACAGCATTAAAAAATTCTACCACGTCGGTAAAGAAGTTCACGACTTACCCTGTTTTGACTCCAGGACTCTCATAGTATATCTACTTAGTCACTTTGACGCCAGTGGAGTTCCGCACGAACTGCGTATAGGAGCTGCTGTAAAAGGTAGTAGAGAGGGGGTAACCTGCGGTATAAAGACTTTATTCCGCAACTTTGACATGCGCACTTCGAACTGCGCATCAAAGTTGCGGAATAAAGACTTTATACCGCAACTTTGAACTTAACGGTATAAAGTGCCACTTGCCGGAACGAAAACAGGCGTCAAAAAGTGTCTTTTTAATGCCTGTGCCGTAAAAAATAACGTTCTGGAAGCTAGTCGAAGGTTGTAGAAAGTTCTCGACAGCGAGCGCCGCTGTCGACGCGCGTCTTGATCAAAACAAACACCGATTATTCGAAACCATAGAATATAATAGGATTAGAGACAAGCTACTTGCGCTGGACACAAGGCAGAGATAAACTCAACCAACTTCCAGACGACTCACGACTGATTATTTTGTCGTTAAAATAATAACAACCATAGAAAAGCATAGAACATTCCGGAACACTAACACGCATTCAGGAGATTCCCAAATCCGTGTAAAGACCTATATAAGTGAGGCGGTCCAGGACACCTCAGTTCAGTTCATAGTTGATAATTTGTTTAGTATAATTTCTTAAGTTTCTAGTTAAACTTCTTGATTAATTAATTAGTCGGAGCTAATTAATAATAATCTGATTTTCCTTTACTTTTCATTATCTTCCTTTATTCTCATTATTCTTTACTGTGAATACCTTTCTCATTACTTGTGTGTAAATAAACTTTCAGTGACTGTTTAACAATTAATAAACTATTGGAGTAATACTCTCTAAATTTGAATCAGTGAGAATTTCACTAATTGAATCAGTGACTTGGTATTTCACTGCAGAAACAGTGACTTGAACCCTTTTTCACTGGAGTATCAGTGAAGTCCATTTCAGCAGTGATTTTACCACTGCTAAACCAGTGCATAACTTCACTGTTTCGTCAGTGACTTTTGTGACGAACGCTAGGGGCGCCGCGTACGCCGAGTCTCTAACCGCCATAGAGCTGCCTACTAACCGGCAACCGCCAAATCGTTCGAGGTCATATGTTGCGTGCTGATTTGGGCGTCGGTTCAACCACGTGAACTGTTCAGTAGAAATCATAACGTAAGTACACATGCGGATTTATAAAATTCTTCACAATTTGGCTTGTTAGTTGCAAATAATCAATGAATTGTGTGAATATTGCTGTTCACTGTCTTCCATTGAATTCCTTATACTTTTGGTAGGTTAGGTTTTCTCACTGCGTCCAGTCTTGGCTCGCTCCGACGAGATGGGAAACGGAGAAGTTTCATCTGCGTTAGGAGTCTGTTCTTTCTTTACTTGCAATAAAGACTCGCGAAACAAAAATGTGTCGAATATACCATATTGTCTTTCCGTTTCGAGAATATCTTCAACCGGATCAAATATATATAAGAACCAATAATTTTCGCTGATTCAATCAGTGAAAATTTCACTATTTGAATCAGTGATTCAAATTCACTGGATAAATTAGTGACTTTTCACTGATTTCCAGTGGTATACTTATAACTGGAGGCATCAGTGACTATTCGCTGATGATCAGTGACTATTCACTGATTCAAATTTAGAGAGTAGTGAATTGTGTTCAGTGCAGTGCATTATTATTTTCAGGAATATAATCCCTCACCCACGTACTAACACTTAAATGATACAGCTCACAGTCATACACACGGTCACAGGCAGTGTTTCCTTTATTAAAAAGGGAACACTAGTTCGGGTGGCCGTGGTTGACGGATAGTAGTATCTCCGTACATCAATTGCGTATACTCATCAACTGATCTTACTGCGAGATCATTGATCGTAGTCATACGTTAATTGTTAAACATTACTAACATATCTGCGCATTCGTCTTCACTCTCCTACTCAAGGCGAGGACAGAGGGTCGTAAAACGAAGCCAGAAATCATCGAGGCAGTGCACACGCCTTGAGCGTGCCTCGTTGATTACGTATCAACGATAGCTTGGGCACACGCGCATGGGTATCCGACGGCCGGCTTATACACATTAGCACGAGGATACGCGCGGTAGTCCGGCAGTGTGTACGCGGCGCGAGAGTGTGCATCGTAAACACACACACACATACACGCGGTCCCCATACAAGAGATTTAAATGCCAGAATAATACTCTTTCCATAAACTGGTCCGAGACGTGAACCAGAGCACGTTAAAATAAATAAAATAATTATTGTAGACGCTCAACCTGGACCGTTACACTCGCGAAACGCAAAGATAAATTGAAAGAACGACCATTTAAAAAAATTCGATAAAAAATATTGGTCGTTAAAAGCAGAAGGTCGTAAGCACACTTTTTAATTTTTTTCATTTTTCATGATTTTTTCAAATAGCTATACAAACTCGTGAACCGCAAAGAAAAATCGAAATCGACGTCGTTTCGAAAAATTCGATAAATGAAATCGCAGTTAAAAGCAGAAGGACGTATCCGCCCAACTCACGACCTTTTGCACTTACATTTTTCGATCTCGTAATTTCAATTGATACGTTTCGAACGTTTTCAGAGCGATTGGCGTGAAAAAAAAAATTATACCACTTTATGCCAGTATAAACAGCAAAACGGCGTATAATGGCGCTTACGTCCTTATGTCATTAGACACGCGACATACGTTACCAATGTTTTGTTCATCGCCTACGTTAAGTTATCGACGTGGTAGGGGGTCTCTCTGCTGTGTATAAATACGACGGATCGGACGAATTCTAACCAGAAACCTATTTCTAACGAAGTAAGTGACTACCTTCAACATCTTCAACATGAACAAGATCGTCTGTCTTCTTGTCGCCTCATTGCTGTGCGTGGGTGTTGCCTGGAGCGGTAAGTTACAGACCAATAGCACATGCTCGAACGTTCTATTTTCCAACACAATGAAACCTCACTTATACTTATTTCAATCGGGTACGCTAGAAAATACATACATATAAGTGAGAATAACGTAAAAAAAAACTAATTGAGAGTCAAGTGGTTCGATAGCTTCCACGTCAGCATTGCAATTTCACACACATCATCAACAGGTGAAAAAAACCTGTTCTGTAGATAAACGTAGAAATATTTTTGCATCAAGGAGTAAAATATTCTCGATACAACAAGGATACAATATTCAATCTGAGAATATTTGAATTATTGATTTCAATTCCAACTGGACGTATATCGAAAGCAATCAATTTTTCAAGTATTGTGTCGCGAAATATTTAACAGCGTACTCATTTTGTTATGCCTACATTTTCGTATCACAGAATAAGTAACATTTAAAACCGTAAAATGGTACCGAAGTGGAAAATCGACCATTCATCGAACTCATGTATATCAAGAGCAATCAACTTTTGAAGTGTTGTGTCACGAAATATCGCGTGTCTAATGACGTAAGGACGTAAGCGCCATTATACGACGTTTTGCTGTTTATAAATGGCATAAAGTCGTATAATTTTTTTTTTTCACGCCAATCGCTCTGAAAACGTTCGAAACGTATCAATTAAAATTACGAGATCGAAAAATGTAAGTGCAAAAGGTCGTGAGTTGAGCGGATACGTCCTGCTTTTAACTGCGATTTCTTTTATCGAATTTTTCGAAACGACGTCGATTTCGATTTTTCTTTGCGGTTCACGAGTTTTTACAGCTTGTAACAGATTGCCCTATCTGTCACAATAAACTAATGGAAAAAGTACTTAAAATTATAAATAAATTAACAAAAAGCAATTTCAGGGTGATAATATTTCAAATAGTTAATTTTTTTATTTATTTGACAAATTTCTTGTGAGTCATTGCGTCTCGTCAGACTCTCTGCCTCTTGATGATGAAATTCGTTTTCGTAGTTTTGTAAATTTGTATAGATTGTAGATAGTGAAATTGTGTAAATTTTGTTTTGTCAATGCTGGTTAACAATTACAATGTGAAATATAAAATTTAAATGTGTGTAAATTAATTAAAATTGTAAAGAATAAAATATAATCAACTGCTACAGGGAATTGATAATAGAAAATAGGTCTGATGCCTAGAGCGTCTTCCCATAGAGTGTCTGGGCGGATATTCGATCACTCGTCTTCACATTCGCTATCTCTCATTCTTCATCCTTCTCTTATTTCTAGGCGCGTTATTCAAATTACCCTACAAGCTATTTAAAAAAATCATGAGAAATAAAAAAAATCAAAATGGCGCTTACGACCTTCTGCTTTTAACTACTGTAAGAGAGAAACATAGTCCCGGTGCTGGCAGTGTTGTTACCGCTGTACGGAGCCCTTTGTTTACCTCATTGCAGACAGCAGAGATTAGGACAGTTGGCTCCGGACTGTGGTACGGGATAGACGTGTTATAGAGATAGTCCCGTATTTCTGTATCAGTTCTGTCACCTTACACTACCAATATTTTTTATCGAATTTTCTTAAATGGTCGTTCTTTCAATTTATCTTTGCGTTTTACGAGTTTTTACAGCCATTCAAAAAAAAATCATGAGAAATAAAATAAATCAAAATGGCGCTTACGACCTTCTGCTTTTATCTTAGTATTTTTTTTTCATAAATTTTCGAAACGGTCGTTTCTCCGATTTATCTTTGCGTTTTGCGAGTTTCTACAGCTATTTGAAAAAATGATGAAAAATGAAAAGAAAATAAAAAGCGCGCTTACATTACAACCTTCTGCTTTTAGCGACCAATATTTTTTATCGAATTTTGTTAAATGGTCGCTCTTTCAATTTATCTTTGCGTTTTACGAGTTTTTACAACTATTTAGGAAAATCATTAAAAATCATGAAAAATATGGCGCTTACGACGTTTTGCCTTTACGTTGTTTTTTATTTTTCCTTAAAAATTGTAATGAAAGAACGACGTATCCGCCAAACTTATGACCTTTTGCACTTACATTTTTCGATCTCGTAATTTCAATTGATCTATTCGTTTTGGCCGTTTTCAGAGCGAATGGCGGGGAAAAAAAATTATACGACCTTTTGCCACCAAAATCGCGTTTTTGGCGCTTACGACCTCATGCCATTAGACACGCGATATTTAACAGCACACTTAACATTTTGTAGCACGTATGTTCTGCAGGTGGTAAGATTCATTGAATCGTTAAAAATAAAAACTATGCGTACGTCATCACGATATAGATAAAATGTGTTTTTATAACGTTATGCTCTTTGTTTGGAGCCATTTTATTCTCTACATTTTATGCTACACGGAATGTTCAAACCATTTTCAACATGTCAGGTTCCACTCGATTCGTCAAGTATTGTCATAATATCCTGATTTTTGTTTCAGGAGTCGACCCACCCGCGAGTCCCAGACCCAGTAAGTTAACGATACAGAGATTTTCGATAATGACAGATATTCACTTGTTGTTCGAATTTATAACGTTATACTCTTTGTTTCGAGCCATTTTGTTCTCTACATTTTATGCTACACGGAATGTTCAAACCATTTTCAACATGTCAGGTTCCAGTCGATTCGTCAAGTATTGTCATGACATCCTGATTTTTGTTTCAGGAGGCCGCCCACCCGGTAGCCGTAACAAAATCAAGGGTAAGTTGAAGATACAGAGATTTTCGATAATAACAGATATTCACTTGTTGTTCGAATTTATAACATTATGCTCCTTGTTTGGAACCATTTTATTCTCTAGATTTTATGCTACACGGAATGTTCAAACCATTTTCAACATGTCAGGTTCCACTCGATTCGTCAAGTATTGTCATGATATCCTGATTTTTGTTTCAGTAGTCAACACAACCGAGGCTACCTTCAGGAGTGAGTTAAAGATAGAGATTTTTGATAATGACAGATATTCACTTGTTGTTCGAATTTATAACGTTATGCTATTTGTTTGGAACCATTTTATTCTCTACATTTTATGCTACACGGAATGTTCAAACCATTTTCAACACGACAGGTTCCACTCGATTCGTCAAGTATTGTCATGATATCCTGATTTTTGTTTCAGGAGGCCGCGGTCGCCCACCCACCCGTTACAAAATGGACGGTAAGTTAAAGACATAGAGATTTTCGATAATGACAGATATTCACTTGTTGTTCGAATTTAGCTCAAGCGAGTCGAGCACCGCGGAACGACGACTTAATCACAGTCCTCTTTACTTAAATTTCAGAGCGCCTGAGAACTGTCCAAAACCAACTGTCAAGACTTGCGGTTAAGGTTAAAGAGATATCCGATATCAGAGGCCGTAAGTTGAAAACAATGTCACCCAATGAAGATATTCAAGTCATAGCTACTAAGACATGCGTCAAATATCGACAAAGTACAATAGTGTCATGATGTACCTACCTATTTTATTTTCAGGTAACGATTCCCTTCAGGAGCTCTCAGACGCTGGTAAGTGATAAGTGGTACACTTACACTTACTTGACCAATTTATACGTCTACCAAAACGCTCGAATTATCTTTGTCTCCGTATTCTGTAAAATCATTCCGTTTGATATTCATTTCAGTTACCTCAGACGCTGGTAAGTGATAAGTGGTACACTTACACTTACTTGACCAATTTATACGTCTACCAAAACGCTCGAATTATCTTTGTCTCCGTATTCTGTAAAATCATTCCGTTTGATATTCATTTCAGTTACTTTGAGGATTGCCGGAAGAAATCTTGAAAACGCTGTAAATTTTGTCCTAACGGGTCACGGGGGTGAGTTGAAAACGACTTTTACCCTTTAAAAATGTTTTTGTGATCTACTGTTCGCTTCACATATCCGGGTGAAGTCGAGAAATTGTTTTAATTGACCGAGATTTTCTATTTTAATTCTTCATATTTCATTATTTTTTTCACTTATTGCCATTGCCATTATATCACGCGTCAATTGGTGAATTTCCACTCTGTCATGATACGCCTATTTTATTTTCAGGAAGCAGATCAGCAATTGCTGACGAATTCGCGCGTAAGTGACACTCATTCGAAAAATACATCAAGCCTAGCTTGATTTTCATCCAGCTGTTGTTAGAACTGAGTGAGAGTCGAAGACGACTTGATCATAACCTCTGTATTCGAATTTCAGGTTCTGTCGACCCAGTAGAATTCAATATTGTAGCCGGTTCGCAAACAACTGGAAGCAGCGGTGCAGGTGAGTTGAAGACGATTGTGCCCATCTAGAATATCGCACTTGAAAATTGTCTAAATTATTGAGGTATCTTTTAATTTCCAGTTATTAATGTGACCGATATAAATCAAAAATTCAACCAAATCAGGAAGAACGTCGATGCGATTTTGACTTCTGCTTTCAGTCTTGCCGCTAGTAAGTTGGAAACAACCGTACCATTAGAAATATAATTGTCATACTGAGATCTATCGTTTGCTACAAACCAAATTCCAATGAGGCTTTCATAAATTGATCTATTTCCTTAGCCTCCAGTTAGGCAAACGTATTTGATACTCAACATTCGATCCCTGATTTCAATTGTACCACCAGTTTAGTACTGCTAAACTACGATGAATATTTTGACTTTTTATATTATTTCCAACATCAACTAAAATATGATGATTTCTTAAATTATACTTTCAATGTGTTGTAGTAATTGCCATTGAATCGTAATTTCACTTGCTCAGGTACATTTGGACAATCATAAATCCCATGCCAGTCCAGCTGAACCGAAGCAGTGGAAGAGACTATTTGTGAGTGTCATCGACAGTATCTGCACCTGATACGAAGATGCTGAATATATTAATTCACTAATTTTGGTGAATCTATTCGCAGGCCACTTCTTAGCAGCTATCGCGGAGCGGAATATTCGGAAGCGCTTGTGATAATCTGAAGAACTTTTTGTGGGAGACCGTGAATCATCTGCTGGACGAGAGACTACCACTTTCTTCCAGCACGTCTTCCAATTGATTACTCAATATGTATATACCAGTGAGAATAATGTAAAGCTGCATAAGATTGTGAGCAATAAAAATCAATTTCGAAAATATTCATTCGCTGTATCGTATAAATTTTCCTTTTCCCAACACAGATTCCGAATACAAAAGAATAGACATTCAGAGGCCCTTATAAAAACGATTACTTTTTCCTTCCGAGTCACGTGACATGTGTAAAGGTTTTTTATTTGCAACACCTGCATGAAAAGTTTGATTCCGTTCGGACCGCTGAAACGATTTGGATGAAATTTGCAAGGCATACCGTTCTTATACCGAGGCTGTGCCGATAAAGTTTTCAAACGTCGCTCGCTAACCATGTTTGAATACAAAATGCCCGTGAGGAATATTACGATACAGATATACAGAATTAGTCACTGATTATCCGAAAATAGTGATTCAAAAACCGAAAGACGTTCAGAATGATATCCAAACGAGAAGAGTCGGTGCCTCGATCCCCCACGTGCACCCCTTCCATGGTTAAAGACATGACATGATTTTTCCGCTCAAAATTAAGTCACCTTATATGGCATCAACGGGCCTTCGATAACCTTCGCAGTCATTTCGTATCTAGATATGGTATAGAGGACATTTCAATGAGGGAGCATTCAAATACTACGTCACGCTGTTAGGTGGGGGAGGGGGTAAGCTTCACTGTGATGACCTGTGACGAGGGGGCGGGGGGGATAAACTCGCAGCGTCACGTCACACTTTTTACCGACAGGTATGGTGCGAGTTTCAAAATATTGACAAATTTTCGGACAAATTTCAAAATATACGAAGGTGAGGGGGAGGGGGGGGAGTCGAGATCGAAGTCGTCACATCACGTCGAGAAGGGGGTAAAAAACTGCGTGACGATGTGTGACGTGGGGGAGGGGGGGGTCCGAAATGGCCAAAAACAGCGTGACGTAGTATTTGAATGCCCCCTGACGGGATTCGTTTACCCCGATTGTCGAGTCTGATATTGTATTCATATTGTATTGACGCAAGTACTTGAATCGTTAATTCGTCATCACTTCTGAATATTCAATAAAGTCTTATCATCGCCTGTACCTTATTGATACAGGTGTGCATCGTGGACTACGAATACCTAAATTCGATTTATTTTATTCGGAGGTGGATGCCTAAATGGCAGTGTTGTAAAAGGTACTTAATTTTTAGTACCTAGGTACAGGTACAGGTACTTTTTGCGAAGTGTACCTAGGTACAGGTACAGGTACTTAAGGTGTACCTACCTCGAGTTCAGTGGTGACCATGCGTCCCCTCCCTCGCTTGATCCGCTCAGAATGCTCAGATCAATATGGCGGCGCGCGATTTTAATCCACCTACCGGGAGATTACAGGATACAACACTTGATCCCATTTGTGGACATCTCTGTAAAGACTCGAGACGTTACAATGTCTGAGCGGGTGACGCTGGTTCTTGGAAAGAATCGCGTCGAAGCAATTCGAGAAGACCTAACATCGAAAAGTGAGTATTTTGCGTTGTTGTTGTCACCGAGGGACAAAGATTCACGGAACTCTGAGCATCGCATCAATTACGACACCAACATAAACACGTTACGGGTGAGTTTCTGAACTACATACGGACATTTCCTGGTTTTGTTGACCATTGATTGGGGTTTCCCCCAATTCTGCAACTCACTCTATCCGTCTTCCTCTCACTCACCTCACTCACTTTGTGCAGACTTTCGTTGACTGGGTCTCTGACCACGTGGCCCTTGTCATCGGTGACCATCAAACCTAGTCTAGCAAAGTATGTTGGGTATACAGCTCACTTCAACGAACTCTTGCAGCTACTGCAATTGGGTGTGGTGTGCTATTTCCAGCTGACACCCTCGTCAAGGACTTGACAAACCTAGTGGCATGCCATCGATTGAGTCCTGAGAAATCTATCCAAGTATGGCTATTGGCTAAGTAACTAGGCCTGGCCCGCCTGGCAATGCTCAGAGATCTTGACAAAGTCACGTGCATCGATTGCCTCTGTGATGTGCCAGAGCTCTCACTTTTAGAATTACCGAAAGAGGACTCTTTAGAGCTTGTGGGAAACATGCGCATCCAACATGCTGAAACTCACTGGAACTCTAGTTTTCTACATAAGCTGCTCCAACAATGGCTTCAGCGTATAACGTTTCACCTGGCAAAACTGATGCCTTTGTATCATGTGATCTGTTCACATTGCTGCAAGATCATACTAGATCCTGCGGTTCATTGATAGTGAGGGTAAAAATATTTCTACAACTCAAGTTGAAAGCACCTGCGTGTTTTCGAAGCTTCTGAATTCGACTGATTTCGTTTTTTGCAGGAAATGTGCAAAGACCAGTACTGGAAGCATAACATCCAGTGTATCGTTGGGCACAAACAGACTCCAGGCAAGGAAGTAACTAAATGTGTCTATGGTTGGGATGGAAGCACCTTTTCTGAAATTATTGATCTAAGTTCAGCCCAGATATGGACTAATGACATTGTCGGATTGCAGCTTATCGGTCAAGGTGAGGCTCGAATCTGTAATGTAGTCGATTTCACGCATGCGTAATTTCTATCCCTCAATTCTGCAGGATTCGACATTTACCTCGTTGGTGGGGAATACGAAAAGGGATCAGGAGTCTTCCAAACAGAAATCTGGCGTTATTCGATGATCGCAAAAGCCTGGTACTACGTCCCTAGGTATCTGCTTGTTGGGTTCATAAAAAATTGGAAATTATCAATCACTGAATGGTTGTTCTTTATCCCTTTGGTTTCTCTTTTGTTTCATCAATTGCGATTAGTTTCCATTTCAACAACGCGTGGGAGGGATAAATCCAATTTTCCGACTACCGATAGTTTCAATACCGCTGCTCTATTATTTGATACCAAACCAAAAGGACCCAGAGCCCCAGAAGCTTTCACAAACGAATCGTTAATGTTTCCGAATCACGAGTGTTTCACATCGTACAACACTGAAAGTAGAATGCCCTGCACCTTCAACCCACACACAAACTTGTGGGAAGAGCATACCGACTATGCTTGTGATGATTTCTCTTTCTCTAATCACAATCCCTGCATCGATCCAGACTTGGTTTATCATTATAAGGAGCCTTTAGTTGGATATTACGACAAACGTGAGAAGAACCGCTTCATCGACGATGAAAATGAAAATGAGGTCGATGACGAGGATGAAGATGAAAATGAAAATGAGTATACCGTATGATAGTGATGACGCAAAAACCTGTTATGAGAATGAGTGCAGGGGCATGAGCAATAAAATGAAGGACGAATACATAGATGCACAGTTTGTAATGGCACTCAACGCCCAGTATCATGTCTTAGGTTTATGTACGAAAAGTGGAAACAATATCGTTTGTCGCATGTGTAAAAAACTAAACTTGAAGACACCTACAAAAACTGATGTACTTATTAAATGTTGCAGGATCGTACGAAAGTATCCATATCCTCAAACTATTCGAATGCAACGATTTGAAAAACGGTCGTTCGCATTGTATCGGAAACTGCCACCTGAATTCATTCGATAACCAGGTCGCTAACGGACCATACCTGATCGGCTTTAATCTCATGAGAGGCGGCACCATGTGTATCGAGGTGGTTGGAATTAACGACGGACTATAACAAATTGCATACATATAAGAAGAACAGACCTGACATACTAGACTTACGTCCCAAAGATCCAGTTGGTTGTTTCAATATTTACAACCCAAAGAGCTTGAACGAACTTTCTTCGCTCATCGAGAAAAATACGACGCATAGCTGCAGTTATCGTCGCATCTCAATCTTATCTTAAGCTTAATATTGCCTTCTTCAGTTACTCTTTTACTGTTATGCTGTCAAATATTTGGTAGTAATGCCAGCCCTTATGTTGAGCAATTTTTCAAAAAATAATATCAGTATTTTTCACACAAATATATGATCTTTACTGATCAATATACAGGGTGAGTTTTCTCCGACTCTGAACGAGGGAGGGGCTTATTACTGCCAATTGCTCCGCCCCTTGGCCAATCACAACTTGTTATCAAAATCTAAGTTTACATCAAGCCGTCCATACCTGGTCTAGTCGGGTAAGGTATTGATGATCGTCGAATGAAAACAATGAGCGGATTAGGACCTTCATTGTTTTCATTCGACGATCATCAATACCTTACCCGACTAGACCAGGTATGGACGGCTTGATGTAAACTTAGATTTTGATAACAAGTTGTGATTGGCCAAGGGGCGGAGCAATTGGCAGTAATAAGCCCCTCCCTCGTTCAGAGTCGGAGAAAACTCACCCTGTATATTGCATGATGCATCTTGGAACGTTTCTCTTGTACCGGACACTGGCTAATCCGTACTGTAATAATGCACAGTAATGAATAAAAAAAATTGAAAATTATCGTCATTGTTTAAAGATCCTTACAAACTATTGAAAGGCTTGAATTATTATCAAGAGTTTGTAGTAAAACGTCATATTTTGAAACAAGCTAAACAAACCAGTCTCGCCAAAACGAGTGACGTCTTAGTTCGACACCGACTCAACAGATGGCAGTTTCGGGAGGAATTTGATCGCAGCGTCATCTCATCTCAGAGGAGCTTACGCCTGCGGTCAGGCAACCCAACGGCCTACAATCTACTACCACAAACGCAAGCTAACACCGACGAAAGGGAATACGGAGCATTTTTCTAGTATAATTCATTTGGGACATCGGCATTGCCGAATACCTGTTGGAACAATGAAAAACAACTCATTTTCTCTGCTCCTATTATTTCATCAGATTCAGAAGTCCATAAAATAACACGGTTGCGCCTCATTTAAATTTGGCTTGTATACTGGTGACGTCATCTATTTTACGATCGGGGGAAACTCTTAAGCCTCAGTTACACAGAGCGCGTCGCGTTACGCGTCATACGCAATGACCTATGGGAGAACAGCTTTACCAAGAATCTAGAAGAAGGTCAGCACGTTGATTGGCCAACCGTCATGACGCGTGACGCAACGCGCTCTGTGTAACTGAGCCTTTAGGTTGATAAACCTTGAATGTGATTTTCACGCGACGTCTCGTCTGAGTGCACGTCTCTCTACAAAGATTTTAGTACTCTATGCCGAACTTTGACGTATACGATACGAAAGCCAGTCGATTGACGTTGTCGCGATATTAAAATTGTCTCAATAAGAAATGAACTGAGGGGAGGGTGATAGGAAGCGGGACAAGCTTCGTTCGACGTTACTCATACCCGACTGATCGTTGATGGAATGATAAATGTGAACCAGTTGTTGTATAAATACGGTTGAATCGATAAAGACTACGGGTCAGAAATAATTGACCGTAAATAACGTTTTACGTCATCGCACAGACGAGCGAAAGAGTCACAAAAGTCAGATTAATCCACGTCGAGTGCTCTCATCGTCGACGGAATAAAAACACTCGCCCGAACATGTCGACGTCGATGATGTCCGGGGGTGCGAAATTGCAGGATGATATAAACAGTATACCGTTAGCAGACGACGATCCTCAGGGTACGGTTGACGCTGAATGCGACAATTTTTAGTTTCATCGTAATTCACATCGACTGATAACCGTTCAAACATCCAATCGCCCTTTTTCTTCTTCTAGTAATAATACCAGACGAAGAAGTCCCTGACAATATGTCCCACATCTCCGACGTCCTCGCACACGGTCGCAGCATGGACTCTATCCCTTCGACGTTCACCAACGGCAGCAGCAGTCCCAACAGTAAGTATCCGGCTAACATTCGGGTTCTCTGCGTCTTAGGCCTTGAGAAAGTTTTTTCGGTTCGATATTTTGGTTACAATAAAATTTTCCAGGTCTGGACCCGGATATAGGTCCTGACGAACAGGAAGAAAAGGCCAGATTGATCGCTCAGGTCTTGGAATTGCAGAATACTCTGGATGGTCAGTTTTAGTGATCGGAAAACGTATTCGATCATCGCAATGCAAACGATTCGTATTCGTGCTGATTCATGTTTCAGATTTATCGCAAAGAGTGGACAGCGTGAAGGAGGAGAATCTGAAACTGCGAAGTGAGAATCAAGTCCTAGGCCAGTACATTGAAAACTTGATGTCTGCTTCTAGCGTATTTCAGTCGACCAGCCCAAAGTCGAAAAAGAAGTGAATAACTACCACGATAATCATGCGAAGTACGAGGAAGAATGTTAATGCTCTATTCGCTCTCCTGGGCCAGTTTTTACAAGTTCATTTACCTTTTTCTTCGTGGAATTTTGTTGGAAAATAAATGTGTGCGCAAACTAGCATACGCATACGCTCCGGCAATGGTCTATCCCACTTTTCACACTTTGATACTCTTGGATTTGAGACATTCCTCCTGGTTTTCGGTGAAATACTTGAATCGCTTTTTAATCTGAATAGAATTTATTCAATTTATAGCGACGATGTCTGCTAGTCTGTTCATTATTGAATCGAGTAAATGGTTTTTCGATTCTCTGTCATTACATCCTTCGAAATATGATATTTTCCGCATACTTAAATCCGCACTTGGGAGATACTGTTTTTAAATTGCCTATGAGGCTTAATTGAGCTTGACAAATCACGTGCTTGATAACGTTGATATTAATTAATTATTATGAAAGAGTTGAATTCACAATTTATACATTTTTTACCACAGTGTGCTTAAAAGCTTAATCTATATAGTTGATATTGAATAACATGATATATATATAATTATATACAAATATTATATTATATTTAAAAATGCACATTAATGTTCACAAAAATTATACCGATAAATTCGATATTTTTTTTGTGAATAATTTAATTGTAATATTAACGTCAATCTTCTAGACTTAGGTATACCTATAAGAAAATTTAAGATATTAAAAGTATCGTTTAATCTCTCGATTTATTTGGACTGAGTGATATACCTGTATTAGTAAATTTTAATGGCAAAGCTTTTACAACATTAACTCGATGAATTATCCAATTACTTTCTTGCCTTGTAAAAGATTTCGTATACATAATGATATTGTTAGATCCTGATTAATAAATGTGTTGGAGGTTCATTCAATCGCTGTTGTGTAACAGTGTAATGATTAAAAATAGTTTCCATTAATGATGAATGCTCTTCACTCAGTTCAAAAACGTCATATTCATTATACTTCGAATGTTAGTCTATTTTAATTAATGACCAAAACCACAGGTGATGCGAGAACTGTGTAGTTATTATCGATAAACTGGAACAGAACGAATGTTTCCAGCCAGAGCTTTTTGCTTGCCGGATGTATTTGAAAAAATTGTTGGCACCGAATCTAAATAAGAAATCTTTATTCGAGTATGAAAATTACGATTGTACAATGTGGTTGGGAGATTAAGATCGTTTGGAGGGATATGGATCTTTGGTGATTATAATAACAACCATGGATGTAATGGATATAATAACACAATGCCGAAGTCCGTAATATGTATATGTGTAGATATAAAACAGAAGGGAATTAAAAGTTCAATAATAAATTTGCGGTAATAATAAGTATTCTGGTAGGCAATGATATGTTGTAATGAAAAATAAATTTTATGTGATAAATATTCATGTCATTTTCAGTCTTGCGAACTCCGGAATCACAAAATATGTGTACTAGCTGTTTTAAAAACAGTTACAATCACGTTCAAAGACTTCTCTCTGTTTGTTTCGATCTTCGGATAGATTCAATGCGAAGGAATTCATCTCTCGTCAAAATAAGTTCTCTCATCGGTTGATTACGATATTACCCCGGTAATAATATCCACGTAAAAAAAATGTTTCGTTACAGAATCAGTGAAAATCCAACCCTTTGGCAGCTGCTGAGACGTTGACGATACAGGGCGGTGTGAATTCCACAAATCTTATTGTATTCCTGACGTTTATGTACGTCGCCAATATAGTCAGTACTATCCCCAATGAGACTATAAAATACCCGAACCAGTCTATCAAGCTCTGAAACTTATTACTATCGACGTATTCCGCGTGAGTAATTCCCAGTGGACGACTATCGCTTTTTCTAACAGTGACAACTGGCTCGCTAACATCCAAGTGTATCGGCTGACTCGGTTGATCGCTACCTTCACCCTCTTCATCCGTTTCCTCGCTCGAATCTCTATTGTCGTAATAGACGTAGGACTGGCGGGAGGCCAAATCTGTCTCTGAGTCAAAGTGGAATCCGTAGTGAACGGACTGAGAGTGGGCCTTAGGATCAGCAACGAGATCCGAATCCCCGCGTCTTCTGAAAGTTGAATATGTGTCCGGTGTCGGAGCCTGCATGGCTGCGGCCTCCAGTTTTTTTATCCTCGAATACATCAAAGGTGGAAGAATAAAAACCAGAGGACCGGTGAGAGAACCCCCGATCAGGGCCATCACGATGTCGAACCGTGGAACCGACTCTCCTAAAGCTACTGCTAGGAAAACCAGAGCAGACCGTGTCACGCAGCGCTTCCATCCAAATGCTGAAAATAATGAATCATTGAGAGAAGTTGAAACATAAGACACATTTTAGGGAGCCGATGATGGTCAACTTTCGTTCACTGTTGAAGCAAGTGTCGCACGGTCTCTACTATGAAACCGTGTCTTTCAATGTTTGTACCCACATCGCTGTACATGCAGCTTATCCTCTATCTGTTGAAACAATGCGGTATGCCCCACAGCACTGGAAAGGCATAGTTGAAGTGCGGCGAGAAGAATAGCCGCGCGAGTTGCTGATCCTCCAGGAACAAGCTGGAGGACGTTGGCAGTTGTCTCGTCCCCGTATTTCCAAGCCGCAAGACCCGTTGATATCGCGAACAATGTACCTGTGACTAAAACAGAATCAAATTTGTGTGCACTTGAATTGCTCACAGCTTTACTCTTATTACACTTTCCAATTTATCGATTTTGCACTTACAAATGAACGAACTGACTACTGCTTTGCTCACGTCTTTCGGCTGACGCATGTCCACCTGTATCGTCATCAGAGTTGGATGGACGTCGAACTGAAAAGCGAGGATTGCGTATCTGCAAATTTTACATTTACATGTAAATATTGGTTTCGTTATATGAATCCCGTGGCAACAAGATGTTCATACAGTTGGACACATACAGATCGGAATGATATGAACCATGCGACATGTATTGTTTTCTGCAAAATCCTAGCAATTATACTGCACATAGTCCAAGACTCACCCTGATATGAATCGTTCCCAAGGTGGCCAAAGGGGCATCGGTTTCGCATCCGCGATTACATCATCTGTCGCCATGCACCACCAAGTCAAAACGGCGGTGACTGTGACAGCAATGACTGAAGACATTGCTAACCACCTGGAATAAATCGTGTACCATTGCAGACTTAGTTGTTAATTGTTCTTATTTTCCTGTTGTGTATACAATAGGTAGTATTAATTGTCATATATATATGTTAGCTATAGCTAATTGATTTGCGGTATTGCTGCATTACTTCATATCGCGAGGACTTCCGAGGCACATTATCGGACAGAGAAAAAGACCGACGATCAAAAGCCAGTAGCAGAACGAGAGATTGAACTCTTCATCGGAAACCTTGAGGCCAAAAAGCTGCAAATTCTGAGAAGCTGAAACATGTATCCAAAGCCTTTATATCAAGAAGAAGATCTCCAGATGCATGTACTCAAATTGAGGACCTATGGTTTGCTTCTATACCCAATCTCCATCTCTATTATGAGTCGTACTTATTGCCCTGCAGTCCTCAATCATTGTGTCATGGTTCCTGTTATCACTATCGCTAAATGGATCGTTTATTACCAACTAAGAGACTCGGTATCCCACCTCCGAAAACCGTCAAGTTCAATAACACGGTTACACAATTCCGCGCGATAGGGCCCATAGTCATCTCGGTCACCGCTGCCAAAGGGTATCTAGCGTGAATATTTCGTAGTGGTAAGTGGGATGATTATTAATATAATTACGAAGTCATTGGTTCGCACCGATACTCCGCTAACGTCGAGGGGTGAACCACTCCGTAAAATGACGTACACCAGATTTCACGGGATTTAATGGGAGTTCACGGGACTTGACGAGACTTCATGGGACTTCAGGGACTTCACACATTGTTGTACACCGGACTTGAAGAGTGGTTCACCCCTCGGCTAACGTTTATAATAAAATACCGATTTTTCCGCGTTAATTGGGGGTCCAAGGTAGTTGCGATGATCCAGGATTTTCCTAGGAGTCCTGCTGTGTATATTTGAAGACTGAAGACCAATAGGACCAAGGGTATACCAAGCCACCCTGAAACCGGATAAATTGCGTCGGCCCACAATTATGTCACGAAACTTGAAACCCTATGATTAAAGTGTATAGTTTCAATACTGAAAATCCCGGTTTGGATCCATTTCAAATGGTTTTTTTTTTATGCAACTAGTGCTGTGTGGGTAACCGACCGAATTAATCATCCATGACAATTATAGTCACATTATTATCACCCATCGCGTCTACTAGCTTGAGAAATAAAATTTGAGGACTTACCGCATTGTATGATAGCTCTGGGCAGTGCGATGATGGGAAAAACTCCGAAAATATCTACGACACATAGTGTAGCGAAAAAGAGAGATAGCCCGGATTTGGCGCGATTATACAGAAGTGGAATACGCTCCCTGTACATTTCCTGATCAAGGTAGTTTGCTGAGCGATGCTAGTCTGAAAACGACTGGCTTCGAGACAGCGAGCGTCGGACCAAGACCACAACTCCGATCCCAAGCCTTCCTGTGCCTGCCCATCGACCGGTTTCTCATGGTATATCGTTAAAATTGAAATCCGATATACGCTGCAGAGCTATGTATGTAAAACATGTCCATGTATGCAATGTCCGTGCCTACGATATCTACCAGTTCAAGTACGTACGTATCAGTGACCACTGCCAAACAGCTCACGGAACCCGGCAGACGCGGTGAAGACCCACAAGGTGAGATGTGTAAGAGTATACACATATCGAGTACCGATCGTCTCCAGCTAGCAAAGTTGCAAACTTTCCGTTTTTACCAGACTCTTTTGGCTGACAGACTTCGATGTCTTCAAAATATTTTGAAGATGTGGGATTTTATTGTAATTCAAGAGACTCCGTGGATCTATATTACATTCAATAGGACTTCACACGTCACCAGACTTCTAAAGTCATCAACCCCATGCCCGAGATTGCAATCTCTATTCTTATTGTTAGCTAGAAGACCATTGGGCATTGAAACCAGACACCTAACATCGATTCAATTTCGCAAAATTACGAAAGCCCGAGTGACTGCAGTACTTCAAAGAGTGCAATGGCACCATAACCGGCCCATTGTTAAGCCAGTAAAATTATGGCTAGAAAAAATACCGTATACTGTAGGAAAGAATTTTCGTAAAATATAAGACGATATTGACGAATATGATTAAAATCATAAATGAATGCATAATACAGAAATTTGCAGCTGCAGAGTCGTAGATGACGATTTATGGATTTCGAGCTCCATCAGCCAATATGTAATCAAAATGTACTGTACCTAAACGGATTCAAGAAAAATTAGAAAAAAGACAAGTTTATGATCCAGAATTTGTTCCAAAATATCTTTATTTTCAGCGTTCACCATAACATAGTGTTTACATTTGCCTAAAATAAAGTCTCTCGATGGTTCCGGACGACATTTACATCCAGATAATCGATAAAACGTATGTGGCTACAACGTAACTGGGATCAGAAACATTTAAAGCTTATCTTCCGTCCAAAAATTGGCAATTTCCATCAGATATCGCCTAAATGAAAAGCTCCCAGTATTGTTAATCCTCGTGGTGTAAGAGTAATATGTGGTCCATGGACATGTACTTTCCGTATTAAAGCTCTGTGACTATTTTACTATGATTCTTCGGCTGTCGAGATATCGCACGTACCGGTATAATAATTACAGAACCTTAGGGCCAGTCGGACAACCTATTATTCTTACACCGTAATAATCCCTGCCCTTGATAATTCAGCCACAAATTACGTTCAACTGTTTCTTTGCCCGGAACCATCGATTATTGAATCTTAAGATCATAAGTATTGTTAACAATAATCAATCAGAGATCTAAAAATAATATAATAACTTATAACTCATGTTCTTAACACAAGGTATGACGAATATCTGATTACGTTCGTAACTCTGTCTTAACTTGAAAAAATTCGTCATGAGAGCCGACTCCTGGTGTCCCAGATCGGCCAACCCTATCCGGCGCCCTGTGTGTTTATTTTACTTTACGACGAAAATATGATCCTCACACCCACAAGCGAAATAAAACAATTCTTGCGCAGACAGATTCATTCCATAGATATTATTCCCGTTTGGAATGTAAGGTGTATGAATTTTTTTATCAGATAAGTCGTATGATCTGCTCCCGAATATCGATCGTTGTGTATAAAATTGGGGATTTGAAAAATCGAATCTTTAGAACAATAAGTTCTACTGTATTATACGAACAATATCTATGAAATCGAACAAGTACTCTTCATGTTCGACCTGAACAAGTGCGAGTAATATAAAAAATACGCACCCTATCATACATACAAAAACTCACATCTGTACAAAGGATTTACCTAAACTTAAAAAACAAATACTATAATCTCTCTCACCCGGTAGAAAAAAAAAAACCCTCAATCTCACTAATCGTCAGTTTCGTAAGCGGGCGAAGCTGGCGAATAAGTCGGACTCGTAGGCGAATACCCTGGTACAGGCGGAGAATAGGTGGGGCTAGTGGGCGAATAGCTAGGGCTAGTAGGTGTGTAAGTTGGGCTGGTGGGGGAGTACTTTGTGCTCGAAGGCGAGTACTGAGGGCTCGAAGGTGAGTAAGTAGGGCTGGTTGGCGAATAATTCGGACTGCTAGGTGAGTACCTAGTGCTACCCGACGCCGTGTGTTGCGGGGAGCTCGGAGAGTAGCTCGGACTGGTCGGCGAATAGGTCGGGCTAGTCGGAGAGTAGGTAGGGCTAGCCGGTGTGTACTGCGGCGAGGTACCAGCGAACGATGGTGACGTAGGTGAATAGCTCGGGCTCGTAGGCGAGTACTTAGGGCTACTGGGAGAGTAGCTCGGACTGGCGGGCGAGTACTGAGGAGAACTTGGAGAGTAGCTCGGACTAGTCGGCGAATAACTAGGCGAGGCAGGTGTGTAATTTGGAGAGCTCGGTGAATAACTCGGACTAGTTGGGGAATAGCTCGGACTTGTTGGCGAATAACTCGGACTGGTTGGCGAGTAGCTCGGACTGGTCGGAGAATAACTTGGGCTAGTCGGCGAGTAGCTCGGACTGGTCGGCGAATAGCTCGGACTGGTTGGCGAGTAGCTCGGACTGGTAGGTGAATAACTCGGACTTGTTGGCGAGTAGCTCGGACTGGTCGGCGAGTAGCTTGGGCTGGTAGGCGAGTAGCTTGGACTGGTAGGTGAGTAGCTCGGACTAGTCGGAGAGTAACTAGGACTGGTTGGTGAGTAGCTCGGACTGGTCGGTGAATAACTCGGACTGGTCGGTGAGTAGTTGGGACTTGTTGGCGAATAGGTGGGGCTGGTAGGCGAATAATTTGGACTGGAAGGTGTCATGCTCGGAGAAGTTGGCAGATAGGCAGGAGACGTTGGAGAGTAGCTCGGCGAAGCACCTCCCGCCGGGGACATGGGGTATGGACTCATACTCGGTCCCGGACTACCGGGGCTTCCCGGTTGCGGAGAGTAGACGGAGTACGCCGGCGACAGACCAGAAGCGTCGGATGCCCCCGACGGAGAGAAGCAGGCGCCACCTGGGGTCATGCCACTTCCCAATGCCGGCGACATGCTAGACGCGCCGTAACCCGGCGTCGCACCCATCTGGTTCCACGGCGTCATTTGTGGGCTCATGCTGGGCGTTGCCGCACTTCCGAAGAACATTCCAGCGCCACCCATCATACCGGCTCCCACTGCCATTGGGATTTCTATACCAGCCTTACATTTTTCCGCATCGAGTAGTAGGTCAAAGCAGCCGGTGCCGAGACGCGGCAATTGTCCCATTATAATATTTTCGGATACACCTCTCATGGGATCGACCTCTGCATGGGAAGCGGCATCCAGCAGAACGTCGACCGTTTCTTCGAAGGAACATCTCATGAGAGCTCCGGTGTCCTGTCTGTTGATACCGTGACGAGTAATAGCCATAAGATGACCCTTGGCAGTCATAACGTCGCAAAGCAAAGCCAGATGACGATAGTTTACGTAAAGACCGTAGAATTGTAACACGGTGTTCATTTCTTTCTCTACAGATTTTCGTACAGCCTCGATACCCAGGACTTGGAATATCTCGCAAATGTCGTTGCTGAATGTTCGCACAGGGTCGACGTCTCGCTCGCTCAAAACCTTCATAAGACTGGTACCGTCAGTTTCGAGCAGCCATTCGGCGATGGCTTTAAATTCTCCCGTGTCTGTGACTATGATACGCTTCTTAGCGTCCGTTTGTGGCAAGTGCATGTAGACTTTGCCAATCGCTTCGATTCCCTGTGAAAATATCAAGTACGCATAAAACTCTGACTAAAACTCTTCACCAACTTTTTACTCCCAAATTTCTGATAATTACCTGCAGGGTCATGTCGCTGAGCATATTGGCCTCGATGCAACGCAGAAACATGTCGTCTTCCATCTTGTCCACAGTCTCCTCTTCGGTATCTTGGAATTTGTTGTCGTCGCTGTTCATTATCCTTATTCGCAGCACCAATTTTTCCGCATTGTCGTCGTTGAATATGCAATTGAGATCGTCACCAAATCCGGCGTTGATTTTCTCAGCGATCTGTTCCATGGTCAACTTCTTGTCTGAAAGTAAACGTTCAATTTTTAGTAAAAATTTTTTTTACACAAGACCGAAGAACGAAGGGGTCCAACCTGTCATTCGTTTTCTGTCCAGTTCTATACGCAAGAGCCAGGGTGAAATTTTTGTAGGGTCAAAGTCGGGCATCTCGTAATAGACATTGACGAATTCTTGATCCTCCGCAATGACCGTATTCTGAGGATCTGGATCGTAGTAGATTGCAGTGTTGGCGGTAACTTTTCTCAAAGTCGTATGTTCCAGACGACAAAGTACATTTTTTGCCTTCTCGGCGTCCCTGGCTGCTGCTCCGGTCAAGAATACGGTCAGTGACGGAGCCTTTGGCTTCTTACTGATATTGATGATTTCCTTCAACCTGGGTACTCCCAGAGTTACGTTCTTCGACGACACTCCAGCAAAGTGGAAAGTGTTGAGCGTCATCTGAGTCGCAGGCTCACCCAACGATTGAGCTGCCAACGCGCCAACCATTTCTCCAGGAAACACCTGCGTCATGATTTACATTTTTTCGTCATTCTCCTGCAGTAACGATAAGTGGGGCAAAGATTGAATGATAGATTCGAATGCGGACCTGTGCCTGCTGGAATCTAGTCTCAATTTCTCCTATCAGCCACTCGAACGCCTCTGTGGACAACCTGAACTCTTCGGAAACGCATTTGGTGCACAAGGTGGAGCGCACCAAGCACTGGAACAGGAGCGTAGCATTGGTGTTGGCCTGTCTGCTGAGTCTGTCGTCGCCGGCCACGATGATACACTTCTCGAGCAAGTCTTTGACTCCTGTAACCGAGGAAGGTAAGGTAAACTTTAGCATTTGCACGCGGTGATATTGAGATTCAGTTGCGTGCCTTGAATGACTCTTATAGGGCTCAGGTCCGTGGGAGCTCGTTTATTGATGTGGAATATCTTCTGTCCGTTCCATATCATTCTCTGCAAGTTACAGGGCAAAACGACCTTGGACTCTCCGCTGGGGAAAATCTCGCGCAGAGCGACCCTGTCTTTGTTAAGTTGTTCCCATTCTCGTTCGAGCTCCGAGATCACCTCTCCGGATCCCATCATTTCCCGGACAATGTCCTCGGTGAATATGCGGCGAAGATATCTGCAAGAAACGATCGTTGAAATTTGAACCACCACAAAACGAGCCTTCGACTTACCTTTCGTTAGTCGGGTCGAATTTGAACTTCTTTTCGAACGCCTTGTTGCTCAGTTTTATCGTGGGAAGGTTTTGGAACTCTACAGTTTCTCCGCAGAGCCCGTCCTCTCCGTAACGGAGCTGAATGAGCTGTCCCACGGAGTTTCTCACAGTCCCGTCGTAGTGAACCATCACAGACTCCATAGCTTTGATCAAACGACGTTGAATGTATCCAGTCTCGGCGGTCTTGACGGCGGTATCGATCAGACCTTCCCTACCTCCCATAGCGTGGAAGTAAAACTCGGAAGGAGTCAGACCGGCAAGATAAGAGTTCTCGACGAACCCTCTGGACTCGGGACCGTAGTCGTCTTTTATGAAGTGGGGTAGCGTGCGCTTTCTGAATCCGAACGGTATTCTCTTTCCCTCAACGTTCTGCTGCCCCACACAAGCGATGACCTGAGAAATGTTGATGTTCGATCCCTTAGAACCGGATACGACCATAGCTTTCAAATTGTTGTATTCTGTGAGAGATTTCTTGGCCGATCCTCCAGTCTTGTCACGAGCGTCGTTCAGGATTCTGTTCACCTGATTTTCGAACGTTTGTCTGAGCGTGTTACCGGGTGTCGGTTCCAGCTCCATGTTGTGAGCCTTTTGGATCACCTCTATCACGTCCTCCTTGGCCTTCTTAATCGCCTTTTGGATTTCCAGGTAGGTTTGAGGATCGGCAATAGTGTCTCCGATACCGATGGAGTGACCCTCCAACAGCAGCCAGTTATTGATCACGGTTTGAATGTTTCCGTAGAACCGGCCGCACACGTCGTGCCCCAGTTCCAGCATACAAATATGAAGCAGAGAGCCGGCGGATGTCCCGAGGGTTTTCTTACACAGAATACCCATCACGAGTTCCCCGTGCTCCACCATGACTTTGGTATCTCCTGGCGATATCCACTTGTACGGCCCGTCGTCTTCCTCGTCCGGATGTGTGCTGTGAGTTCGGATCATGTTTACATTACCAGGAATGATCAAGGAGAAGATTTGCTTTCCCGTCCACAAAGGTTTTGGCTTCAGTATACAGGGCTGAGGCATCTTTCCATCCCAGCTCGGTAAATGCATGAGTATATTCATCATCTGCTCCTTCTCGATGAACACGTCTCTCTTTGTCATTTTCCTAACGGCGGTCAGGGTATCCTGCACAATGCCCATGACTGGTTTGTTGGCTTGCGGCGTAATTATCTGTCTGGGTGTTACGTGGATGTTTTCAACCTCCGCCCTGGTCTCCATGGACTGGGGAACGTGCAGATTCATTTCGTCTCCGTCAAAATCGGCGTTGTAAGGGGACGTGCAGCTGAGATTCATGCGGAACGTACTCCAGGGCAGCACCTTGACTCTGTGACCCATCATACTCATTTTGTGCAGGGTGGGTTGACGGTTGAATATGACGAGATCGCCGTCCCGGATGTGCCTCTCGACTCTGTACCCGCATTGCAGATGCAAGTCGGAAGGCTTCGGGTGAAACCTCAGATCTATCCTCTCTCCGTTGTCTCTGACGATGTACTTGGCTCCTGGGTATTGGGAGTTTCCCCTCCTGACGAGTTCCTGCATCTTATCGATGTTGAAGGGCGTTACGATCTCAGGGAATGTCAGGTTCTGCGCGATACTCCTGGGCACGCCCACTTGATCGATTCTCAAGTTGGGATCGGGAGTGATGACCGTACGTGCGGAGAAGTCGACACGCTTTCCCATCAGGTTGCCTCTTATTCTTCCTTCCTTTCCCTTCAACCTTGCCTTGATGGCTTTCAGCGGTTTCCCCGACTTCTGCATCGCCCTGGGCATTCCTGGCATGTCGTTATCCACCAGAGTCGCGACGTGGAATTGCAACATTTTTATGTTTTCCGATATGACGTGAGCGGCCGCGCCGGCTTGTTCGTTCCTCAACAACTCGTTGTTCGACTTGATGATATCCGCAAGCTTGTGGGTCAGATCGTCCTGATTTTTTGCCGATCCGTACATGACGACTGCCGGACGTACGGAGAGCGGAGGAACCGGAAGCACGGTGACTATCATCCAGTCCGGCCTGGCAAACTTGGGATCCATTCCGAGAATGAACGACTCTTCGTCGGTAATGTGTTTAAGTATCTCCCAGGCCCTCTCGGCGGTGAGGACAATCTTTTTCTCCTGTGAATCTTCATTGACGTGTTTCCATTCGGCGGAAACGTCGAGTCCGGATCTCCTCAGGTTCGGCTGATACCTTCCGCACCCTCCGTGACCGGGTTTCCGGTCCGCGGCCGGCTGTTGCTCCTGGCCTTCCTTGTTTATGTCCATCTCATCTCCTCCCTCGCAGATATTCTTGCTTTTGCACAGGTCGTAGACAAACGTTAGTCGTTTACGAGGCTGTCCTTTGGTCTTCATGACGACTTCTTTGATCTTTGGATTGTGCTGAGGAAGGGAAAAACAAGAAAATAGAAACTTGCCTCCAGACAACAGGCATCGTTGCCGCAATACTTACCGGACTAACGAGGAGCTTGGAGCAATAGAAACAAACGCATCTCAGTATCTTTATACTCTTTGTGATAAATCCAACGTGGAATACCGGCTTGGCCAGATCTATGTGACCAAAATGTCCGGGACACTCCGTCATGTTGCCAGCGCACGTCTGACATCGGGAGTTTCTGTCTATCACCCCTTGCCTGGGATCCATGAGACCGCCGAGCTTGGGACGGCCGCCTTCCATCGTTTCGGGAAAGCGGATTCCACCATCGGTAACCGACATACGACGCTGCGGATACAAGAACAAGAGATTCGTTCAACTCGGAACAACTCATGATCCTGCGACAGCAACAAGGGTCCTCATGGTCTGATTTTTTAGGTATATCGCTGCTTCTATACAGAATATTTCCTGTTCCTACTTAATTGTTAATAATAAAGGGTAACACGTAAAAAATAAAAGTAAAAGCCTCCATGTGTGAGAAAAAAATAGGTCAAAGTAAGCGTATTTTATTGAGATGAAAGTCGAAGCATTTATCTACAATCTTGGAAATTATCTGAAAAATTATCTCATGCCTCTGTGGACAATAGTGTGATTCATAGATCGCATTATACCGGATAACCGATAACGTGATGGACGCAAGAGGAACGCAAAGTGCAGCGAGAATTATAAGCATCGTAATACCGACGGAGTGAAAATCGGGGAGAATATTAGGTGGTAGAAATTAAAATGAAATTGTTTCGCAGTTGTTAAAAATATTGTTTATTTTCTAGAGTAAATAAAATCTACAGAATAAATTTCTACACTGAGCTACCAAAAGCGGAATTTTTTATGAAGAGAAAATAATTCGTCTCATGGCCAGCGGCGCGTTACGTGCCAGTCTGCGGGGGCCTTCCCGCAGTTTTCTGTATACATATAGTACATCGAAGGTAGAAAAGGGAAAAGGATTGACGTCGGCGAATTGGCCGATTATTCCTACAAAAATTATCTCTTCTTATAGCCTCAGTGCTTTTATCGATGCGGATAATGATTTACTCACAATTTCATCGGGGGAAAGAATGCCAAATTGCACTCTTTTCACGACGCGCAACGGCGCCTTGGAGTCGGACGTCGCCATTTTACGTTAATACGATCGACTGTAGCCGACTCCGCGGCCTTCTGCGTCGCGCCCCCTTCTAACGCTTGCCGACCCAAGCAGATGTTCGCCGTCATGCAGTAAACATACCGTCGAGCTTGGTGGTTCACTCTGGGAGTGCGTTCGTAAAGTCTGCTCAGTCCGCGGTTCGCATTGGCAATTGGTCCATTCTTTTGAACTCAATGTCACAATTGGTTATCAAAGTAGACTTTACGAACGCGCTCTGTGAGTCCCTAGTGACGTCACAGCAGCATGCGCAGTGTAGAGAAATGCTTAGAGGCGAAATTCGAATTCAATTTTCTTTATTTTCCCACTTGACACATAATTCTCAAGCGTTTGGTGATAACTTATACGTATTATTTATACTAAATCCAAAAGTCTTCAGAAAATGTACAATTACGTAAAGCTGAATTTTTTTTGTCAGATAACATCGTTATTGAGACTTTTTATTGTGACCTCTAAATTTGAAAATATTTAAGAAATGGATATGGACAGAGATGGAGAATAACGCGGAGATTGATAACTCAGAAACTTGGAAAACTTCGGTCAGAAACAAGTTGGCCGGATTATGGAGAGGCTTTTTTCGTTGGGAAAATAATAACGGGATTTTGACGATTCGTTGCGGTTGGCCAGCCAGGGGAATCCCCCCTATGCAGTTTCTTGATGCTAGCGACAAGACTGACGATCGATGGTCTCGCGAAACTTCATTGACGGTGATCAGCGGGACCTCTTCTTCGGTTGAGGGAGGATCGTTTCGTGATAAGAGTTGCGAAACGAAAGATAATAACGATGTCGATTCTTCGGTTATGAATAAAATGATATGGTGCATCCGTTCGGAAACGGATTCACCGTTAGTTGGAAATATAATTTCAAATCGCCCGTACAGTCGCGCCTATCACAATCGATGTCGAACATCAATAAAACATAGAAAACTGATTGATTGGAATCGTTTTTGAGCTGGAAGCTTGAAGTTGGCTTTTTTTTTTTAAAGATAACGATGACATCGAACTACTTTTTACAGACGTCAATGTACCTTGCAGAAGATGAGTTCAAATAAAGGCTCAAGTTTTTGGAACGCACAAAATCGTTGTTTATTCAAAAGGAAGAATAACTTCGGTGAAATAACACAAAATATTGACTAAAAACACGATTCATCAATACTGTAATTTATTGATTACATTGTTTTATCACGGAATTAGCCTTAATAATTCATACGTTTCTACCGTACTTGGCAATATCCTCTTTCTTGTATCTTATTTTCATTATGTATTAATGTACCTTGAATAATTAATGCGAGTTATATAATTTGTACAAATATTGACGATTTCCTCAGCTTTCTGTAACCGAAAATATTTTTTTTTGTTCACTTTTATTTCTTAAACATGTATGTATATCAAGAAAGATATAAGAAATGGATACATTTTTTTTTTCTTTTAAATTTGTTTTGAAAAACTGGACGCGTTTTGAGTAATTTTTACGACAACGTCGAGATGAACTGTAAAGCTAATTTACACTATTTGTTGTGTGTAATCATTAGATGTATGAAAATTGCGTCAATTACATAAATAGGTATATCATATATCAATTAAATATTCAGTTCCTTTGAATACAATAAATCGAGTCGAGTTTTATAACGGAGGTGCGCAACGCGAGAAACGATTTCATGTATATGTACCAAATTCATCGTCATTACTCTCGTCTCAAAAACTGTTGTAATTGTTTCCACCCAATTGACTGTTGTTGTATCCCCGATTGTTTGGAGAATATCCTGGTCTGAAGTTACTGCCCAATCCTGCAACAGACATACGAATAATGATTCAAAACGTAGATGCGATGGACTAATGATTCAAAAATGACAACAGCCGAAGCCAACGCTTGGGAATTGTTTAAAACCTCTCATGCCCCTCACCTCCGCAAAAGTTTCCAATGCCACCTAATCCAGATATGCCGCTCGATCCGCTCGATGAGTTGAGGAACAATTCTATGTATCTGTGCGACATGTGGCTTTTATCCTGCGAAAAATACTTGTTGTCAAATTGAATCCCGCAAGTTATTGAACTCCTTACCTTTGACATCGCTTTGACAGCCTCGTCGTGGGATGCAAATTCAACATCCGCTTCGCCGGATGCTCGGCCACTGTTTTCTAACAAAAGTCTGATGTTGACTGGTGCGATAGGCCTGAAGAACTGTAAAAAATAATCGTCAGTGGTCCGGATTCAGGGATCGATGTGAATAAACGTGGAAAGCAAGTACAGTTGCTCACATCAGCGATATCTTGTTCGGTTGCTCTGAAGGGAAGTCCTCGCATGTGGATACAGTGAAGACCTGAGTTACCGTTCCAGTTGTCGCCGCTGCCTCTGAAGTTACCACCTTTCATATCCATGCTGCCGCGCATGCAGATGTTGCTGCTTCGCGAGCCAAAGTTATTGCTTCCACCCCACAAGTTGCTGTCGAAATCTAAACAGATGTATAGAATCATTCAAGTTCTACACCGCCGGTACTTTCGAGCGAATATTAGACGTACCTCTGCTCCTGGAACCCCTGCCGTTGTTGCTGAAACGATTCATGCCCCCGAACCTGTCGCCACGGTCGTAGGGCGCTGGCCTTTGGTTAAAGCCGCCCATTGGGCCTCCTCGCATTTTGGGACCGATGCTGGCGCGTACTTCCGACAAGCTGCTTCGGAAGATTTCAATGTACCTGTTAATTGTGATAAATTTTTATAAAAATCGGCCCAATTTCACAATTGCACAAACGTTCCTCGCTTGATTTACCATTCAAGTAATCGCCCAAGCCTCCACACCGATCAAGAGACATTTAACTCGAATTCAGAGCTTGAAATATCTGGTTCAGGGGCAGGGGCAGGGGCAGGGGCAGAATTCCAAATTATTATGGTACGATTGCTGAATTGAGCAAGACATTTATCAAAAGTTTATGCGTTGAAGTGGCATAATTTTACTTGTATAAAAAAGTAGAACGGACGATACTTTGAAACATTCGAACCTGATTGTAATTTTTTTTACATTACACTTGGATAATGGTGATAGAAGCGTAGTATTATAGTACGAATTTATTGTTCTTGTACCGTACGTGGAAATTGTACCAAAATTCCTAGTTTACAGGTGCACCAGGGATCCGACCACTACAAGCCTCCCCCCACATCTTCGGTATCCAAGACCGATTAATGTCGATCGACGATGAAAATTATTACCTAAATACCCACCCTCATACCACGTTGACGTCGCGCCAACCCAGCCCTTCTAGACTTTGGATTCTTGTAATAGAAGACAAAGACAAGCACACTATTTCCCAAAGGATTACTCTCTCGCAGCAAAAATGATCCTTATATCAAACATGTAAAAAAAAACACAAAAAACAAAACAAAAAGGCGAGTAATCCGTTGTGAAAAGTGATGTTGCGTTTGTCGAATAAATGTGTGAAATGTAAGTTGATGGTTTACTACCTCCGGTGGACCCCCCCTCCCTCGGTGATATCCCAGGGTAGCCCTACCCACCTCCCACTGGGTTTGTTGAGGATGTATGGGGTACCACCCTCCCGGCACCCACCCACAGGTTTCAGTTGGGCCAACAGTACTTTAGACTTACTTCATTCTCTGACTAACCGTTATTTGCTACGATTTCTCTATCTCAAACCTACAGATTTCTCAAAGTCACTCGGTTACATCGCTAACATCGCAGTCTTTGTGCGAATATTCGGGATTTAATCTGGAGCAAGTGGGGGGCGGAGAAATTTTTTTAGTGGTAATGCGATGTAACGTCGGATGAGAGAAACTGTGGCGCGTTGAGATATAGCTTCCAGTTCCTGTTACGGACTATTAAATATTGAGAAATGATAAGTATACCCAAGACCCATCTAGTATCAGTGCCCCACCTGTGTCCTATCTTTTCCTTGTGTTTCTGCAGAGCTCTCTCCGCAACATCTTTGTTAACAAACTGAACGTAAGCCTCCCCAGTACTGCGGCCCGTGTAGTCTGTAGGTAGCGATATCCCGTTCGGCAAAATCTCCAACCCTGACCCACACATAATGAAACAACGATATTGTAGCTCAATTAAAGAAGCCCATTCAGAGTAAAACTCACATTTTCAAATTAACTTAAACCCTTATATATCGATAATGTGTTAAGAAAATCATATTCCTACATGCAAAACTGATCCAAGTATCTTTGGGTGAAGAAAATAATAGCCGTTAGCTGCTCTCGACAAATGTTTCTGCTCCACGACATTTACTTGGCTCAATTCTTAAAGTTCGTTATTATTATTTGATATAGTGATTGGTATACTGTATCCATTTCTCTCTCGTGGTCATCGTTCTCCCAGAATCGTTAGGTGAAAGCACGAGAGTTGAGCTTATTATTTGGATCAATGAGGTATTATCGACAAAGATTAATCAACCGTCTGGAAGAAGGGTGTACAGAAATCCGCCGTTACGTACCTGCAAAGAACTGTGCGATCTCTTCTTTAGAACAACCGAACGGCAATCCTCTGAGACGAACGCAACCGTCGTCCATCGCATTTTCCAGATTCAAACCGCTCCTCTTAACCACCCACTCCATCTCACCTCGCTTCGCTTTGAATACTGCGAACGGAATCAAACATTTCTCAAATGTCTAGAGGCTCGATTATTCCGACTGAGGTCGTGTCGTTACCCTCGATATATCGGTGCCCCATGTGATCTCTGTCCCGCTTGCACGCCTTCTCGATGTCCTCTTCGGTGTCCATCTCGATGTAAGCCTCCCCGCTGGGTCGTCCCTCGCGGGACATGGTCATGTGAATGCCAGCCTTGCCGTGAGAGATACTGCAGTCGTTGAAGAATTTCAATATCTCGTCAACGGTCGTGGACCAGGGTAGTCCCCGCAGCTTGACGACGTACCCTTCGTCGTCGTGATCCCCACTTCCGTTCGACATATCTTGTATTCCGTGAATCAAAGGTAAGTCAAATTCTCCACTGTTTCCAATGGCATCGAGTCTTTTGGGTTTAATTTTAGCTCACGGTCATTGTGAAATGAAATCGAATAAATTTTTAAGAGATTCGAGCGAAATGGTCGAATATTGACGTATTACTCACCGTTTTAAACGTGCGGTTGGATGAATGCGAGACGATGCTTGGTCAAAAATCGATTCCCCGTCGATATCGAAGTCCTAGCTGATCGTTCCTCCTCTTCTTCCGATTCTGCTTATTTCTAAGAGACCTAAACCCACCTTATCACCAACGGCACACGAATCTTCTTTGTTATACAAAAGAAGACAAAACGCGTCAAGCGACAAACACCGATTTGCAAAATGGCGACAAGTGAAATGAATGTGAAAGGTGACAAGCGTGACAAGCGAAAGGTGGCGCCATCTCTGTCGCGCGTCACACCGAGAACACAAGAATAAAGGTGGATTTTCATAAGCCGCTCCGTGCTTTCTGGCGATAGCCGTGATCACGTGACTATACGATCGTCGTTTGTTGGAACACCTGACTATACGGTTGTGGCTAGCGACATAAATAATAAAGCTGAAATGGTCGCTGAAGAGGACGCCAATTCAAAATGAGTGATCAAAATTTTAGTTCATATAGGGCGTCCTTCAAATATACCTATCTATTGTCGATTGAAGAGAGTAATGTTATCGGCTATGTATTGTAAAATTTCAATAGCGTAAACCTCTGTTATAATTAATATCAGGCTATACGGTGTTTTTCTAATATATTTATTGTGGATTGAAGAGTAATCTTATCGACTATGTATTGTGTAATTTTTTATTTCTCCTTTTCAATCTTGTAATTCTATCACAAGTCTATTAGTCGCTGAAAATGAGCGATCGTCGCTGGAATGAGCGACGGATCCCTTTTCATGGACTAAATTTGCCACGGCGATATATTAGATGACGTCATCCATTTGTCGCTAAAATGAGCGACTAGCGACAGCATGAAAAGGCACCTTAAGCCGCTCCGTGCTTTCTGGCGATAGCCGTGATCACGTGACTATACGATCGTCGTTTGTTGGAACACGTGACTATACGGTTGTGGCTAGCGACATAATAATAAAGCTGAAATTGTTAAATGAGTGATCAAAATTTTAGTTCATATAGGGCGTCCTTCAAATATACCTATCTATTGTCGATTGAAGAGAGTAATGTTATCGGCTATGTATTGTAAAATTTCAATAGCGTAAACCTCTGTTATAATTAATATCAGGCTATACGGTGTTTTTCTAATATATTTATTGTGGATTGAAGAGTAATCTTATCGACTATGTATTGTGTAATTTTTTATTTCTCCTTTTCAATCTTGTAATTCTATCACAAGTCTATTCGTCGCTGAAATGAGCGAACTTGCCGCGGCGATGTATTAGATGACGTCATCCATTTGTCGCTGGAATGAGCGACTAGCGACACCATGAAAAGGCACCTCAAAGGCTCAGCTACACAGAGCGCGTCGCGTCACGCGTCATATGAAATGACCTATGGGAGAACAGCTTTGCCAAGAATCTAGAAGAATATTGACACACGGTGATTGGTCAACCGTCGTGACGCGTGACGCGACGCGCTATGTGTGTAAAGTTTGTCTTTTGTCTAACTACATAGTTAGCCGATGGTTCGCGATAAATGATTGAAATGGTGGAAAAATCGTCGATTGTTGATTCGATTAATTGAAGAACGAGATCAAAAACGTTGAAAAAAAGTGACCAACAATAGTCTACGAAATAGAAATTATCGAATTTCTAGCGTACAGTCACCGTAAGGTGTTTGACGCATAGGTAGATGTATCGAGCGGACGGATGTGACACACACGAGAGCGAGAGAAGGTTTCGTTGAGCGGTGAAGGCGGATCGGAGTGCAGTCGACGGATTCGAGCGACGAATCAGGGTCCGGGAGTCGAGAACATCTGTATCTATCCGTGGCTTAGTATTCCCGATGTATATCGCTGTCAAATAAATACGGTAATTCCATGCGGATGAACATCGCGGTAGCAGAACGGGAGGATTAAGGGAAACCCAACGGGAGAACTGTCGAAAAACAATCTCCATCTATCCAACGATGAGCTTCCTGTTGTGAGTAAAGACTCGATTTTATAGAGCTCTTTTTTCATCCTCTTAGTATTTTTGTGCTATTGATACAAAGCCTTCCTTGTCATCATTCCTCGCCTTCGAGTCACCGATTCAATCGCGCGACTCAGACGACGGGCTAGAATAAATAACAAAGTAATCCTTAACACAATATTTCCGATTATGACTGGAATCGATATTTTCATCCAATCAGATCTAAAATTCACCTGTACAGCGTTTGACAGTTCGCCATGTCTCTCTCTCTCTCTCTCTCTCTCTCTCTCTCTCTCTCACCACTGTGTTAATTGAGGCTCTTGACCTGAGCGCAAAATCGTCGAGGGATAGTTTGTTTGAATTTTTTCATATCCTCAGCGGAAGCCGATCCTCGAAAACATTTAAACCAAAGAAGAATATACCCGAAGGTACGCATCAGTATGATTTGATGAAACATGCGGCGGCTACGCTCGGCTCGGGAAACTTACGACTCGCTGTGATACTGCCTGAAGGCGAAGACCTGAACGAGTGGGTCGCCGTTAATAGTGAGTCCTCGATAGTTTACTATCTATATCGCTATGAGTATAAGTTTTGTAATTCATTGATTTGATCTTCCAAATTTATGGACCAGAAATAGATATTAATGGTCAAGAATGATAAAATATTCGTTATACTGAGTCAATCTTCGCGATAGTTAGGTGAGGGAAAAAAATGAGCAAAAATACTGACGGAAATGAGGCTTGTGGTCAGCCTCTGTTTATCTAGACTATCATCTGAAGATATCACCAGATCCTGTTACGTGAACATTCGTCGCCCTGATTTCTAGTTTTAATCGCTTCCATCTAGACACAGCATTTCTTCTTTTCAGCGGTTGATTTTTTCAATCAAATAAACATGCTGTACGGAACGATCACAGAGTTTTGTACGGAGGAGAGCTGTCCGATTATGTCGGCGGGGCCCAAGTACGAATACCATTGGGCCGATGGGCACACGGTGAAGAAACCGATAAAATGTTCCGCACCAAAGTATATCGATTATCTCATGACGTGGGTGCAGGATCAGTTGGACGACGAAACCCTGTTCCCATCAAAAATAGGCCAGTATCGAAGCCGATATATTCGGACAATCGTCTCATCAACGATTGTATTGATTATCGAATTTCATTTGCAGGGGTACCGTTTCCGAAAAACTTTCTCTCCATCGCCAAGACTATACTGAAACGTTTGTTCAGAGTCTACGCTCACATTTATCATCAACACTTCAGCGAGGTTGTTCAACTGGGGGAGGAGGCGCATCTTAACACATCGTTCAAGCATTTCATATTTTTTGTGAAGGTGAGACTATTATTATCGCTCGATTCGAGAATCCCTTCCGATACCAGATTATCTAACGATACGATCGTCTTCTTTCCCTAGGAGTTTAATCTAATAGACAGACGAGAATTAGCCCCATTGGAAGAGCTGATTGAAAAACTGACTGCAAAGGATGCTCGATGAACGTTCTTAGCTTTGACACCACCGTCTGTGAAACCTCTCCAAAGAATCTCATCAATGCTATTTCTCTTCATTATCTCTCTTATAATTTTACGTGTATTATTTAAATAATCGCATCATTGCCAGGAAAGGTTCCGTCGTCGTTTAAAGCCGTCGGTAGAACGGCTACTACACTGCCGTCTAGCTGCGAAACAACAGTCGATATACAGTATTACAATTGTGCTAACAAAAGTTTGTACTCGCGAGCGAAACAGAATTCAGTTACAAGAAAAACAGACGAACAAATCAGCTTGAACCTGCTTTGAAACGGAACGGAGAATCTATGCGCGCAGATGTGTAGATTATTGTGAAATAGATGAATTATTTTCAACGTTATGTTGCTCAGGATATGCGATCAGAGAGGGCAAATTCTTTGCAAGCTTGTGTTACATTGTTTAAAAAGAGTGTTCAGTCTTTTTATTTGCAAAGAGACTGACAGTATATGAATTTACATCGTTGAAATTTTCGTATTAGTTTTTTTTCCTGTTGGAAGGAAGTAGAGTTTGATAAGGCAAGGGCCGAACAAGAATGGAAATTTTTTCATATTTCGCAGCGGAGGAGTAAAATCGACTTGAACAAAGTCTAACTTTGACGACTGAGGATGTGAAAATTTGACCATTGCTGTCACCCTTCGTCGACGCGTCTATCTGAGAAGCGATAATTGCCTTGAAACAGGTGCAATTCATTCATTATCAGGGGTATAAAACGTACACGGTTCAGGAATTATCTTTCCGTCTTTCGGTACAATGAAGGCACAGGACAGAGAATGATGAACGTGGAACATATTGCACCGTGTTGAGTGTATAAGGGTATTAGCGTAATTTATATCGATAAATTTTATATTATAACGCCGACAGTGAATCGGTTTTCTTATTCATGACGAAAAGAGAAAATTATTCGATACCAGAATAAAAGATGCGATTAAGAATTCATAATTTACAGTAGAGATTTACAGTTTGATATGAAATTTAGAAGCAAAGAACGTCCAGGACTCATTCGGCTTGTCTCATATTATTTATCCCTCGATGAATTATTGGGAAGTTTTTGTATATATGAAAGAATAAGTTAATTACGTAACTTGTTTAGGAAAAGAAGATTGAGGAACGAAGCGAGAGATAGAAAAGTACGTACCGGTCTGTTTATGCCGAATATAATTTAATATACCTATTTCGACTTCGTTTCAATCATTTTGAGGATTTATATTTTTTAAGCATTTATACACAGAATAATTAAATTTAAGACGAAAACTAAAAGGCGTAACAAGAGAAAGAGAAAAATACGAACCAAACGAACAAATATATCGATTTTCTATTTTTATTTTTTAGCTTATTAACTATTAACTCACATACGATATTCACAATCAGTATAACATAATAATCAATCAATTACCTACCCATCTATACCTAAGCTTTGTATGGAAGACTCGCGTGTAAATATTTATTTTTATGTTTGGCTTGACGAATAATAATAATAAAAAAAAAAACAATGAATTCAAGAAATTACTGAAAGTCAGATATACTATCATCATACGTACTGTTTTGTTGAAAAAATTGAACATTTTTTATTCGCACACGTATGTACTCACTTCGGCATTTATGCTTATAATAGTCACATAAATTCAGCATTTTTTTTTTTTTTTTTATAATATGTAATCTAATTAAGAAAATTCAAGCATTAGGTACTTAATTTGGAAACTGATACAATTCCTGTATCTGAATATCGCACTGTTTATTGTTTAATCATTGGGAGTATGTTGAATCTGTTTTCAAACTGTACAAATGATAGAATGTGATTCCTCTGTAATACGAATCAGGGATGTCACCGGATTTTTCTCCTGTGGTATCATAAACCAAGAATTTAAATGAAAAAATTGAAAATACATTCTCGCATTATTTTGTTCTTAACTTCTTTTACTTGCGGATCTGACTGTGATTTGTTTCTGAAGGACTAGCTTTGTCTAAGGTGCTGGTGACTGTATTGGTCAGTTAACCATCGAAAAATATCTGTAACGAATCAATTACCTTATGTATGCCAGTACGGTGTACGTACACGCGTATATAGATTGTCACCGCATTAGTATTTATTTTCATTTCGAATTAAAGCTTACGATACTAATTTAACGGCTTTTCTCTATACTGTAGCAACCTAAGTAAAAATGATCTTCATAATTATATGTTGCGAATTTGTTAGTTATATATCTATGCAATGTAAATAGTATTTTCTCATATAAAACAAAAGTAAATAATACATAAAGGAAAATAAATATATCTAACTGACGTGCAATCTTACAGCAATATTTATTGATTTAGTATTAGTCATAGGTGAATCTGAAGATTCGCCATCATTGTCTTTGATTACATTACGACGATGACGTCAATGACATGTGAATCACTTTGCACATGCAGTGATTTAATCGTTTGAGCCTACTTTTTGATAGTTGTTCGAATCGCAAAAGTAAAGTTTGAGCAATTTGCAAGTCTTGCAGTAACTGTAAGTTGAAAATGTTAGCTTACATTGTGCATGATGAACCAGCCCGCACACAGCGAATGAAATAGTTCAGCCAAGTTCGCACATAAAAAAGACGATTAATCGAAATTTTATGAAACAAACACGTAACTTCTCCACTCGCAAAGACGTGTGATATACCATGAATTGACAGAAACCCGATTCTTTTGCCTAGGAATAATAGATTTGAATCATCTTTCGTGAAATAGCCATCAGCTAATCGTACGCAGGTGAAATGCATACGTGGAGGTGGTTCAAGCAACTCACTCGAATGGAAGAGCAAAAATTTAGCAAAATTATGGAACTACCCATCGACGCTGTAACCGTGCAGAAGGATAACCGCAAATCCCGTGATGTTCCCTGGAGTTTTTCCGACCTCATGTTTGTCACAACCTGCATCCAGATTGATTTGATGTACCTGTGCAACATGAGTTACATGTTCAAAAATGACCGGAGTAATATGACCATATCTTTCCCGTAGTCAATGCGTTTTGCCTAAGGTTTGCTCACGATCAATTCCCTTCACCCGATTATTTTTCAACCAGATCCAGGTTTTCTGCAGGTCATGATTATGTATGCGACTTGGGGCCCTGCATTGATATACATGGAGCTTTTCCTTGGGCAGTATGTTCAGCACGGTTGTCTCTATCTGAAGAATATGTCGCCGTTGACGTGCTCGACTATCGGATATGGAATGCTCTTGACGATATATTTATTCTCAATTTCGTCGGTCACGCAATTAGCAGATGGCTACCTGTTCCTCTTCAGGTTCACCTATTGCGCATATCTTTTTTCTCACATACTCCTGTTCGAATACTGAAAGAATATTTGGTTTTGGAAGATCTTTCAGCGCGGAATTACCCTGGATGGCATGCCCGAGCGGCTCAACTCCAGCTACGTGCATAGACCGAAGTTTACTGGTGCAATGCTACTTGGAAAATAGGCAGGAGAATTGCTATCCGAAACTCGCGCCGGAACTTCTTTCGTCAAGGATATACTACAAGTTCGTCGCATTATGTTCTTTGATGAATCATATCCAATATTGGGAGGATCGCCTTCACCTTAATATTCTACAGATCCACGCACACGACCTTCATGGGCAGTGGAGCTTTCCTCTTCTTCGGATGGCTCACGATATACATTGCTGTGAAGCGGAGTCTAAGCGATACACGCATCGTACGTTCACCAGTCATAGTATATCAAATACATCTGAATATATATCTCAGTCGCTAAGTGATATGATTGGTAACAGCAAGTATAAGTATATCAGACCTCGGCTGTGTGATCAAAGTGATATGATTCTGACCATTTCAGAGGACCAATGCTTCCTTTGGAAGACTTTTATATTTTCTCCTCCCTGTTTGGATCATCGTCCTGCCCTTATTCTTTCGCAGATGGTTAGGAGACTGCTGGTGATGATTTTGGTTCTCTTTCTATGTCTATTGATGCCATTGTTGGTGCACTTCAGCCGCGGTCTTTCCATTGTCCCCTTCTTTCGTCTGCAACGCGGAGCCCTTCTGAGCATTGCGGTAAACGCTGATTGAGCAGATTCAGCCTGCGACATCGACCACACCTTGATGATACCGTTTCGCTTGATTCACAGACGTGGATACGTGCCCTCAAATATTTCCTAAGGGACCATGCTATTGTTCGAGGTGCATATCAGCTCATCGGTTGTCACGTCAAATCGGGACCAACAGCTGCAAACTTGACAATATACTCCTGTGCGCTGACTTACTTAATCACAGTGTTGGGCCAATTTTTTTCCACTGGAATCCTGGGTGTGCTCATCTTCTACATGAAAATCACACGTGTTGAAGAGGAACTCTTCTTTCCAAGTAAGAGATTCCAATCAATACGTATATACCACACACCAACACCTTTGACATCTGGTTAAGCAACGCTGCGTTACTGTCATAGAATACATGAAGCTCTTCAATTTTTATCCCTTCGCCTTGGGAATGTTGGAATTCCGAAAAGTTTGGAGCTTTATCTTCCTCACGTTCGTTATTTTGACATCAATCTCTCATACAGTAAGAGAACTGATGATAAATAATATCAAGCCATGCCAGAAATTATTGCAACTGACTTAATAAATTAATACCTCTCACTAGGTTGTGAACATTGCAGTTCTAGAAGAAAGCATCTATGACCACTTCCCCGTAATGCTGCGTTATCAGGTCTACGTAAAAGTCATACTCTGCAGTCTCGGATTTCTAATAAGTGCCCTCGCTGATTTGTTGGTTGGTAAAAGTGCAGTCGGTGTCATTATCTCGCGAACGTGTTTTATACCTTGCCCCATTTCATCTAGGCAGAGTCAAATACCTATGACGACGGAATTATACTGCAAATAGGATACCGGCTGACAATGATCATTGTCTTGATCCTCACCTTCAGCGTTGGGTAATAATAATATTATAATAATCCCCCATAGTACCAAACACGTGCCCTCCAACTAACCCTGAGGGCAGCTCGGTCAAGCATATAATTTATTGATAAATCGATTGTGATGAACAGATACATTTATGGAATAGAGCGATTCGCGGATGACATGAATTTCCTAAACGGCAGTCAGCCCACTACGTACTGGAAGATGTGCTGGAAGAGTTTGCCATTCGGAATGCTGGTACGTAGTGAGCTTTGGATAACACCCTTGTTGAACCAATTCACAATGACTGCAGGTTATTGCGATTTAGATTTTGATCGGTGGTGAGATGATTGATATCAAGTTTCCGAGCAACAATATGGCTGAACTGACGTCCAGTATTATCTACGTGTTTCTACTTGGATTGGCAGTGCTACATCTGCTCCATCAAATCGTCATGTCTATCAAAGCGAGAGTGAGTCTGGCTCGTCATAAGTTTATTCATGGAGTTATTTTATACCACGAGAATTAACCAGATGATTTCTCTCGTCACGGGTGAAAGAACGTCGCAGGGATGTTATTCAAGGCCTCGGCTTTATGGGGACCACCGTTTCCGGAAGATCGCAGGATGCGGAACACGTACAACCCTCGCGAAGAGACCAAGTACTGGCGGAAAAGCAATCTTTGTACTCACCACTGTCTGCTCAACAAAGACTTCATAGTCTCGATCATTTTCCGCGAAATCAACTCGCGAACTAGCAGAGCACGATGGAACGAGACGTACGTTTTTTGACTTGACGATTCAAAATTCTGCAGATAGTTTGACCTTCAATTGACCTGATGCTACATCGTCCTATCGAGGTCTTTATAGGTTGCAGCACGATTTCGCAGCTGTAACAAAGCAGTCAAAACGGAATCAGACCGTCCTTGCAATCGAAAACGTATCCAGTACGCAGCTGGAGAGTTTTGAAGAGGAGGTGAAACAAAAGGTGAAGTTTCTTGAAGAGTCGGAAGAGACAGAGGCAAGCATCGCAGAACGGAAGAAGAAAATGTTTGGACAGAACGATTTCACCATTACAGAATCCATGGAGGAATTGGAAGACCGAGTACAAGGCTTTTCCTAAACAAATTTAACAAGTTATTCATTTCTGTGGATGGATTAACGAGACCCTTATTGATCGCGTACAGATTCAGCAAATAATCAAACGAGAAGAGCAGGATTCGCAGAAAAAAAAACCAGTCAATGAAGTAAGAATGCCAAACGTATCATCGAAAACGAAACAACGTCGCATGCCCACCGTTGTACCTAAGGAGACTCCACGACCCAAGAACACACCGAAGCCCAGCTCAGCAATTCCTGACCGAAAAGATGCGAAGGACAAAGAATCCAGGAACATTCACACTTTTGCGGTGACGGTTCCACATTTTGTTCTTGATTCCACACCGAAAAATCTTCATCTTCCTCTCCCCACGGAGAAAAGAGGGCAAACTAGAAGGCTCAATGTATCAAAGTGCTTCTCCCTACAAAGGTGATTTGAGAATATTAAAGTAGTCATATAGTATATGCAGGGTATCGCTGTCTGCTTTGTACCGATGCGATACATTATACTTTCATTGTCAGAGAGATTTCACCAGCTGCAGATGGCCCGTCCGGTGCAATTACCTCCGATACGAGGAGACTCAAACCTTCCGGCTCCCACAGAATGTCACCGAGGCAGTCATCCGTTTTACAGCCGACCCGGCTTGAGCAAAACACAAGAAAGGCTGAACCGCTGGATTCAAGTGCTAACGTCGATCAAGCGATACAAATTCGTATCAGAGATCTTTTACAAGGTATCTCAGATGCCGGGTGCAGTACCGATCAACAATCCAGTGTCCTAACTGCGATACCAAATGCCAAAGGGCGTCACAGGTTTCCGAAAATGGATGCAAAAGGAAAAAGAACGGTACAGATCTCGTCGAGTACATCTAAGAGCAGGATACTCAAAGGTCACAGAGGCTCACAGAGTTTTGCCTCACCTGAAAGATCCCAGATCCTGAACACAACCAATATGAGCGATGAACAATCTGCTAATGCAAAAGCTACCGCGAGACGTAGTAAAGATTAGAAAAGAGAGTCATCGAATCCTGACTTTAGACCACTTTTGCTTTGGGACTAAACTCTTCAATGATGTATGTAATAGAATTACTGTTCAGTGCTGGTCTGAATTGAAATGAAACTATATTTTATAAAATATTTTATTACAATTTGGAATAAAAGCTATATACATATGTATACAGTTTACATATAAAAAAAGTTGTTACTTGGTATCATAAATCAGTACATAAAATCGGAACTGATTTTTTACTTCTTAGACCCATGTGGAGCTGTGCAAAGTTGTTACAGAACTGGGCTTTAAAAACCTCCTTTTCAGGTTTCCCAAAACAAATTTAGACTCCATGCACACGGTTCTGGAACGATTCATACCTCTCAATCCAAAATTCAACGTGATTCTGACTCAACCCAGTTTCCCAGGTCTATGGCAGCCCAGTTCTTCTTAAAGCTAATATCTACATACTAAGAACGAAGTACAATCGCGGAATGACATCAGGAGACTATGCTAATTCCCCGTGAATATTGCCAGAGAATAAAAAAAAGAGGGTAAAACTCCGGAAAACTCGTTGCAAGGTAGTAAGGACCGGAATCCTTGGAGGCAGTCAAATTCGCCAACCCTCGGCCAAAACCTGTCCCGCTTTGCATGGAATACCCGATTAACATATACTCTTGTTAGTCCAAATTGAGGAGAGCATCACTCGTATCATTTTCGTTTTTCTTAGGCTCTTGTTTTGGTAGGCATACTTTGACGCATGCACCCGCCATTTTACTACCATAATGTCCGGCCCAACAGCGCTTGTCTTTACCAGCATGTTCGAAGATCACCTTCCTTAGACCAGGCCCGTAGTTGGTAAACTCATGTTGGAACTGAACATAGAACAGTAGTTACATTTGAATTGAAATAAAAAATAAGTGCTAGCGAAGAAGAACAGTATGCTTACGGAAAGCCATAAATTTTGCTTCTCATGTTCAAGAATATCTTGAAATTCAAATTCATCCAAAACATTGCCAGACTCGTTGACCAATTTTACCGTACATCTGTACACAGCTGCACAGTCCCATCGACAGCAGTACCACTCACTGACCTGTTGCAATAAAAATTATGAAGATTTAGAAAACAGAGAAGGAGAGGCATCGTAGATCTAGATACCATAATTGGTGGCTGGAATCGGTCGAGTAGCTGAGGTGATAATCCTTCGGTTACCAAATAGACGGCTTGTACACTGGAACATTCGTGATATGATGTAACAAAGCAATGTTCTTGACCTTCAAAAACTGGCTCTGAGATCGGTAAAGGCGGTACACCGATGGGTGGGCATTCTACCTTCCATTTGTGACCACCGTTGCTTGTTACACGCCAATGTTTCTTCGTCCCATCTTTCCCTGAGTGATTTTTAATCAGATTTTTCTCCAGCGCTTTAGTCGCGCAGATAGCGTAGTAGACAAGCCAGGACAGTTGATCGTCATAGATCAATGGTCTTGCCATAATGGCTTCAGCTTTCTTCCTCCACACGTAATCCCGCAGGAGTGCATACCACCGCTTGCAAACGAGCTGGCAATTCAGCAAAGTCTTGGGATCCACGTGGAACAAAATTTCACTCAGTAATTCTTTGGGTAAATATATGTCCATCATTATTAGACCGTTTTCGTCATCTTCGTCGAATTCCACACGTCCTTCCGATGCCATAGTGGCTTGAAATCGCGTTATTTCCTCAGACCTGGATACATATGTCAACCAGATTTGAATTTCGGAATCATATGAGCATGATGTCGTGATGGAACAGTCAATTAGGAAGCAGGAGGAGGAAGAGCAATGTGGGGCGGAAGGAGGAGGAAAAGATTGAAAAGACGATTATGAGAACAAAAATCAGATCGATAAGGAAGAATAGAGAATAACTCATCAACAGTTAGAGGAAGGAACGACTGTACGAGAAATAGAATCGTATAACCTAAAAAATTTGAATAACGATCAACGATATTTTCTTAAAAATCTAACTTACGTCGTGTATTTGATCCGCAACTGTTGTGCAGAATGTTAGTTCAGAGTTGAAGAGTTCAGTTATAATGTATAATGACCCGATAAAATTATCATACCAAGATATCCGTGAATCATCTGACAGCCGCGAATGCGCCTTATCTGACAGCTAGGTAGTAGGTACAGTTTCAATCAACACGTGATCCCGCACGTGATCAAGACACTTGAATTCGATCTAGAGTTTAATTATTTTCTAGCGGGAAAATTCGATTGATAGAACATCACCCGCAGTCGAAAAAAAATAGAAAACCAAAATCAGACAAATAATACACATTCCCATTTTCATGGGATGTCAGTGGAGATGCCGAGGGGCTATTCACTTGGGAAGTCTTATGTACACGGTCTCGGAAGTCTTTGGAAGTCGGAAGTCACCTGTACACCCAAAATCGAAGTGAATAGCCCCTCGGGAGATGCATAGTCAAGATCTTCCAAAAAAGGTTCCAGTTGTAGCCATGATTTGGGGACTATTCTTCCGAATATTAAAAACGGAACTATAATAATGTAAATACCACAGGATACGTCATGTCGATTAAAATTCATGTCTATAAATATAAAACAATGTTTCGACTGTACATGCATGGCCACTCATTATCTGACGATTTGGCAACCTCTATAGGCCTGACATGTTATTGCAGGTAGTTGTGCAAGCAGCGTAGAGATCATTATAGGGCATTCTTTGAGTTGCAAATTGTATGGTGTCAATGGTATAGGTCGCCTAGTTCTTAAAGTTGACTGAAAATAATCGTCTTGGTATCAAAAGACAAATGTTTGCACATGAATTGAAATAATTTTATTCTCATTTCAGATTTAACAAGCATAAAAAAATATGAATTTCGTTAACTTCGACCATTAAAAGCCCAAATTAATGAGTTGTTTATATCCTATACAAAATTCTATTCGCAATCTTTTGCACAATTGGCAACAATCTCCTCCAACTTCTTCAACAGTCTGGTTTGCTCGACAAATAATGAGAGTTAAGCTCTTCCTTCAAGACACATATCCAAAAATAGTTGGGATAGTTTATCCATAGAATAATATTAACTTCCTATATTGAATATCAGAAGTGATGATAAGCGGGATTTTCATCCTCTGGGATACGAAGATCCTGCCGCAGTTCTGGATGCAGCAACGGGTCAGCCGCTTCTTGCGATTCGGCAAGCTTTCCGTTTGGCAGATCTACTGTGACCGATGCACCTGCCATTTTACTACCAAAATGTCCACGCCAAAAGCGCTTGTCTATACCTCCGTGGCTGAAGGTCACCTTTCTCAGGCCAGGTCCATAATTTCGAAACTCGTGTTGCACCTAATCATGGAATTGAGAGTAAAAGAAACGTGTCTTTGTAACGAATCGATACAATAACTGCGAGGTAGCTACTCACATGGAGCCAAATGTTCTGTTTTTCGTCTTCGAGTGTATCTTCGAAGTCGAAGCTGTCCAAAACTTTACCAGATTCATCTGTTAACTGTGCTGAACACTTGTACGAGGCTGGGCAGTCGATTCTACCGCAGTACCACTCGCTCACCTGGTTGAATAATAGGCATTATACTTGACGCATTTTGGAAATTCAAGAAAAGATCCGGAGGGATCAAAAATATTTTATACCCTAACTGGTGGCTGGACCTCGTCCAGGAATTGAGGAAACAATCCTTCTTTGACCAAATCGACTGTTTGCGCTTTGCTACACCTGTAATAGGAGGTCACGAAGCAATGTTTTTTCCCCTCAAATACCGGCTCTGAAATTGGGGGCGGTGGGGCGCCGATCGGGGGAGATTCGATTTCCCACTCGTCGCCACCTTCTTCCAGAATATTCCAATACTTTCTACCATCTCTGCCGGAATGATTTTTCAGCAAATTCTTTTGCAGTGATTTTTTTGAAGAAATATTATAGTAGAGAAGCCAGGATGTTTTCTCATCGAATTGCAGAGGTCTCCCTATAACAGCTTCAGCTTTCTTCCTCCACACGTAATCCTGCAGGAGAACGTACCACCGCTTGCAAACCAACTGGCAGCTCAACAGAGTCTTATGATCCACGTGAAACAAAATCTCGCTCAATAATTCTTCGGGTATGTATTTGTCCCCTATGAGAAGGCCGTTCTCTCCGTTTTCATCAAACTCGACACGCGGACTTGGCAGGAAACTTTGCAATTGCCCCATTTCAGATGTTGTGCGTGAAGAAAACTACCGTAAATAAAACAAACGATTACGTGTCCTTTGTTTCAACCGTCTGCCGAACATTTCATCGAGCAATGTTGTGTTATGCAGCTAATTTTGGCACAATTTCAAATTTCATTTCAAGAAAACAAATATTTTATTACAACCGTGAGTATAATAATGTAAATAAATAACTAACCTACGAAACGTCGAGTACTAAATGACAAATATATCTTTACCACGAACTCGTGCTGCGAATATGTGCTGACTGACAGGCAATGAGTCCCCACATAGGGTGCTGGTAGAGTTCTTCAAGGCATTGGTCACGGACGGAAAGGAAAGGGCAGGGATGAGCTAATCGCCCAGATAGAGGAATGACGAATACACGATCTCCGTGGCAATTCAGGAATTTTAATCCACTTCAACTGTGTCGATGTTATTGGGACGTGGTCTCAAGACCGATACCTGTTTTGTCCAAAACAAAAACAAAACAACAAAACTGTGTCGATAAGTTGATAATTGCAGATTCTTACCGGCCTTGCCAATGGCCATGTTCATGATCGTAAACGGACACAACACTGTTACAGATATTGCGTGTGTGTGTGTGTAGCCCTGAACATGACATGCAATGAACGCTCTGCAACCTCGCTAGACAGCGCTGACGGTCGTAAATTTAATATTTCACGCGCATTGCACTCGTGTCGTGCACGCATGTTATCCAATGCTTGAAAGCACGATATGCGGCCATTGCAGATACGGCTTAATCATTAACCGCGGCCGCGACAAGAATTCTAAGTCGCGGGTACTCAACGCATCCTTGTGTATCGTGTAGAAGGACGCACTAACAATGATGATAAAAAACAATTCACAGCTTGTTCTTTTGACTGAAATTGTCAAATAAAAACTTTTATACACCATTTTACCAGATTTCTCAAGTTTTTCGTATCCTATATTTCTGCACATAAATGCATTCGACTCTGAAGTAGGAAATAAGTTTGAACCACTTGTCGAAATCTACCAATTGACTAAAGTTTTTTTACTTACCCCTAATAAGTTACTTCCATAAGACGTGAAAACTGTTCAATTCGACCATATATCTTACCATTATTAATAATGATGCCCCATAGAGCTGTAGCCGACCAATAAAACCTGAGAAAATATTGGACTGTGTATAGCGTTACAAAATCACACCGCAGTTTTACTCGAATCGAAAGGAAAAATTTGTCGTTCAAACAACTTTGAGAAACGATTAGAATTCAGCAGCTTGTAGACTGAGGTTCAACGAAAAAAAATGATGCAAAATAACTATAAAATTTTCCAAAACGTAAAAACTTACCGAGAAACCATTCTAGATCCAAAAAATAATATTCGGAAATGAGTCTTTGATAGAACTTCGATACGTTCTTGAGGCTTTTTTCTATAGCATGCATACGAAGAATGCCTGAGATTGCTTCTTTGGTTTTTGTTCGGGAAACATAATCCGAGGAAAATAAAAAAAATTGTAAAAACATTGTTCAACTTCTGGAATAAGTTTTTTCACATCTAGAGTCTCTTCGAGGTCTCTTGAATATTTTTAAATCTCTAAAGTTAGTTTAAAATGTGAAAATATCCAACTGACTACTTTTTCTAATTCTTGTTTCTCAAGAACGAACTTCTCCAATTTACAGTAACCATTTCAAAAAGCGTGAAAAGGAGATTTCGTAAATAATTAAATACGTTCTTCAACAGTCAAATGTATCGACATCAAAGGATATCGTCAAAACGCCCAGGATCGACGACTAAAAATTAGTTTGAGTAAATAAAAAGGATTACAAGATACGGGATACATTTAAAAGGCTTTATTTCCTTTATAATTGTTTATATTCCTCGATAAGATACAACAAAGAAATGTAAATAGCTTAAAGGAAATAAGTGCGTGGTTTGCGTACGCTGAACAGGGGCATGCGATTGCGGTGTTGAATTCGCTTGGGCAGAGGGAACCTGATCTTGGCGTCGTGGAACATCTTGACTTGTGGTCTGCGGCAGTTTCCAGCCTTGACTACCTCCACCTTAATGATCTGGATGGCGTGAGCTCGGGCACGATGACGAGCTCCCATGTCGCGGTAGCACTGCGTCACAGCTCCGCTCACGGACAGGTCTCTGTACTCTCTGTACATGTTGTGAGTACCTGAACGGGAGTCGTATCTCAACCAGATCCCGAAGTTCTTGATCTTGATCGGCGTCTTCTCTGCGATCTACGAATCCATTGCAATTGTTATACAAAAAATATTACCACCAAAATGTTCCGAAATAAATAAATAAAACGGGGCAACTCACCTGTTTCAAGTTTACGATTTCTCCGGTGGTCTTTTTGAATTTTCTTAGCTGACGAAGGAAGTACCAGAATCTGGACTTTGCGACGATAGCATCAGGCGCGAATATCCTCATTTTGTACAACGGGGTAGTCTTTTCCTTCTCGGTGGGGAGCTTGCGCCCGATCACCTCGAATTCCTTCAACTGTAATGAAAAGTGAAAAACGTTGTATCCATCGATTTGAAACGCTGAATATTTCGTAGACACTCGACGAACTCCCCTTCGGTCTGATCTTGACTGAACGTGACCTAACCTAACATATCGGAACGAAATTCGGAGCGCGCGGAAAGTGAAAATTGCGAGATTCAATTTTTTCGAATCTGGAGAAAACAACCCGAACGATTCTCCGGGACGGATAATGTAGCGTTAGAATGGAAATAACGATGGACCTGTATAACCCATGTGTCGGTAGAGAAGCCATGCCGTCGTAGTGAAATGTCGTGTTTATTATGGAGATAATTCGATCGCGGGGTAACGGAGCGTTTTATAAATCGACAGCATGACAGACCGACGTTCGTAGTGCTTCTTTATTGCCATTTGTGCGTTAATTATCGTGAAAAGTATGAAAAATTCACTCACTTCTCCCTTAGCCTTCATCGTTCCGTGCGTCCTACGTGAAGTGGAACCGGAAAAAGAGGTCGCCGCGTTGATCGGAGATACAAAATGGCCGCGGACGTCGTCCCGGAATTCGAGTTTTCAAAGCAATTATTACTTTTCACCAAAATATACAATTCAGGTTGAAAAAATACTCTAATAATTATCATTCGGTTACTGAAAACGAGATTTTTTATATGGGCCCGCGATTGACGTACTATGCGGCCCCCTTATGTGACTATAAGACCGACTGGTTCAGGGACAGCCATGTTTCTTTTCAAGCAATCGTTATTTTCTCGTCACCCAATCAGCGCGCGACCTCATATAACCCGATCCATCGATTGGCTAGCTATGCTGCTCATATTTTACGAGGATATCGTTGTATATCGTTGTATATTCATATTCTGTATTATAAGTAAGTATAATACAGAAATAATGTTGACGAGATATCAATTGGCTCATGTCATTCGAGAGTTATCCTGCCACAAGGCACTGATAAACTGATCTCTAAGTGCTACAGTGACTTTCTCGTTACGCGGTACGATATAGGTGCGTCTAAGAGGCACCTATAGGTGCGTCTTTGGGACCCCCAGGCTTACGTACGTACGGTTGCCTGGCTCAAGGCGCAATGGTACGTACGTACGGTTGCCTGACTCAAGGCGCAATGGTACGTACGTACGGTTGCCTGGCTCAAGGCGCAATGGTACGTCCGTACGGTTGCCTGGCTCAAGGCGCAATGGTACGTACGCACGGTTGCCTGGCTCAAGGCGCACCTATCGTACTGCATAACGTGAAACTCGCTGTATTAAATACATTGGAAAATCAACGGCCGGGCCTAGCATTAGAGCGGGTAAATTACTGCTTTGACAAGTCATTTATTGAGTGGAACGACGTTTCGGCCGGGCCCGGCCGGCCATCTTCAGGCTACAAATTTACATTTTTTGTTTATTTTCTAGCTAATATATGAAGTTACTAGTGTCAAATAATTAATAAACGCTATGTTAACCTAGTGGTTTACATGTAGAATTACAAAATTATACGAGAAATCAACTTACAGTTTTTGACTTTTTTTCAAGCGTGTGCTTTACATGGCGACCGTTGAAGAAGTGATCAGTTAGAATTATGGGTCGATATAATCGATATATATGACAGCGAGATATCGATATATGTACGATTGGTTGAAAGAAATTGGCGCGACTTTCAATTTAGAATTTGCGAGTATAAGTGACTGAGATTTTGTATGTCAGTGCGCTTATTTACTGAGTTGTTGTTAGTTATATGTATCATTTCTTTAACTAATCTTTTATGCCAATTTTTTTCAGAGTCCAGTACTTTGACGTTATTGAAATCAAAAGTGTGTCCTTTGGTTAGAGAATGAAAAGCTAGCGCTGATTTTTCAGGATCTTTACGTTTCACGTCATACTTGTGACCGTTCATTCGTTTTTTTAAATGTTGTTTGGACTGTCCTATTTAACATTGAGGGCAGTTAGTGCAATTAACTTTGTAGATTGTGTTGATTCTGTCTAAGGTAGGCACTTTTGATTTCAGGTTAGTGAAAAGACTGGATATGTTGTTGTACATTTTGTATGCAGTGGATATCCCTTCTTTGTTAAGTATGTAGCGAATGCGTGAAGATAGGCCTTCAATGAACGGAATGGAGCAAACAATTTTCTTGTTGTTATTGTCATTAGAAAGTTCCCAATTAATGCTATTGTATAGTTTGTGTTTTCTTTCTGCCTTGATCTCGTTTAATAACTTGAGGGGGTATCCATTGCTTATCAAAGTGTCAGTTACAATTTTGATGTTCTTTTTTCGGAATCTTGGATCAGATAGGCCAATACATCTGTCAAACAGACCGGTTACAACATTTTTTTTAAACTGGAGTGGGTGACAAGAAGTATAATGAATGTATCTTCCGGACCATGTACTCTTCCTGTACCAATCTGTGATAATCTGCCCATGATGGTTAATAACTGTAGTGTCAAGAAAACTAATCTGTCCATTTTTTGCCAGTTCATAGGTAAAGTTAAGTCTAGGATGAAAGTTGTTGAAGTGTTGTACAAGAGGGTCAATTTTGTCTTTGTGTACACATGTTAAAATGTCATCCACATATCTTCTGTAAAATGGTAGTGTAAAGGGGAGTTTTTGGATGGTTTTTGTTTCTAGATATTCCATGACGAGATTGGCTACAACAGGGCTGATGGGAGATCCCATGGCAACTCCAAAGATTTGTTTGTAATGTTTGTCTCCGTGAATAAAGTAGGTGGAGTTTAGGCATAGTTTGACAGCGTGTAGAAATTCCTTTTTTGGTATAGTAGTGTGTTCTTGGATTGAGTTCCATTTTTTACCGATAACAGCCAAAGCCAAGTTGGTTGGAATATTCGTATATAGTGAGGAGACATCTAATGAAATTAATACATGGTCCGGAGGAATGGTGGTACTTCTTATTTGTTGTACAAACGACCAAGAGTCTTTTACATGGAAATTCGTTTTTCCTACTACGTTGGATAGAACACCTGCGCAGAACCTAGCAAGCTTATATGTCGGAGAATTGATATTTGACACTATAGGTCTGAGAGGTACATCAGGTTTGTGAATCTTCGGTTGAAAATACATCTGGGGTGCAAGAGAGTTGTATGTTTTTAGATTTTTAACGGTACCCAGATAACAAAATGCGTGCACAGTGCACGCATAGTGCGTGAATGTTGTGCCACCTAACCCACACGCCGTGAGCTCACAACACCATACATATGCGTCCTCATATGCGTCGCATATGCCACGCACGCGTGATCAGCACGCGTTCGGCATATTGCCCTCCTGTCGTGCGTGGATAAAATTTTATCACAACCAGTATATGATAAAAAATTCGTCTACACTTCATTGGATATGACTATATCCAAATGGATCCGGTTGCATATTGCCGGATACGGGAGTATTACAATTTTTTTTTTCCGTTGCACTGAGACAGTTTCGAACCCAAGGCTGGTTCGCGGTCACCCATCCAACTATTAGTCGCGGTCAATGTTGCTTAACTTCGTTGTACGCTTCAAGTCCGGTGTTGTAATGGCTCCAACTATTTCATTGGAGACTTAGTGATTCTTTGTCATTTTATAACGATGACGAAGTATTTACCTATTTTCACTTGATCACATCTCCCATAACCGACCATACTCATCAGAGCAATAATCTGTGTATATCATATTTTTGTATAATATATAATGGGGCATTCCACGCCAACTCGACCACTGTTAAACCCCGACCATCTCAAAATAATTTCATGTTTTTTTCTCATATTCTACTAATTAATAAACGCGTCCTGAATTTTTGAAAGATTTTTTTATCAACCCGTTATTTTATTATGAACTTTTTAAGTTTATTGAAAAGGCCCATTTTTAAAAATCTGAAAAAATTCTCAAAAATCCAGTGGATGACATAGAACAGCCTCCCGTTTCTCGTAATGTGGAACACATTTTTTTTTTTTTTTTTTACTTCATTTCGGAATTTGTCAATTTTGAAAAGTGTCGCATCAATGAATTGGAACGAAATACTTGATGAATTTGGTGAAACCGAACATCGACAAGTGAATTGTCCTTTATTTGACGCTTTCGATTTGATCCTGTGTTAACTTCAGTTTTCAAAATTGAAAAATTCCGAAATGAAGTGAAAAAAAATAGAAAAAAAAATGGTTTCACATTTCAAGGAACGGGAAGCTGTTTTATGTCATCCACTGGATTTTTAGAATTTTTTCAGAGTTTTAAAAATGGGCGTTTTCAATAAACTTCAAAAATTCATAAAAAAATAACGGTTTCATAAAAAAATCTTTTAAAAATTCAGGACGCGTTTTTTAATTAGTAGAATGTCAGAAAAAACATGAAATTATTTTGATATGGTCGGGGTTTAACACTGGTCGAGTTGGCGTGGAATGCCCCAATACTATTCATGTGGCATATGATTGTGAATCATCTGAGAAATTAGTAATCATCAGTAATTTTAGCTATGCTCGCAAGGAAGTACCTTGAAAACGGTACGAAAAAAGTTCAGAGTTAAACTTTCATGGAATCTGAATAGTTGTAGGTACTTGCATCTTTGTGCCTAGTGTAATGACCAGGTTAAAATTTGGCGTAAGTTTCTATCCCAAAGCCACTTGACCTGTTTGTATCTATAAACCACATATAGGCTTCCGGCGAGTCCGGTTTCAATTGAATATAGTTCTATCTGAATGGATAGGATCATGTCTAGTCTTGAAACGATCAGATTTGCTTTTATCCAAGACGTACATCTAGATTGACAAATGTATCTAACTGAATCTGGTCGGACACAACAACGTTGGGTCAACTAAATATCATTGTATCTTAATGGAGCCAAACATATTCAATCAATACTTGAATTTGATAGAATTGGATGACATTATTTTCTCTCGGGTATAGATAGTCGTCACGAATTCTGAATTACTTTTTATATCAATATATAAAATTGACACTGAATTATAAATAGCTTTGTATTAATCAGCTCTGATTTGCGTCAAAAAATATGCAGTAGGTATCTTGAACCCTGAATTTTGCTCAAATCAATTTAGTCATTATACATACCATGCAAGTACGTATGTAGAATATTCTATATACGTACTTGCATGGTATGTTTAATGACTAAATTCATGCGACATGCGGCTGCCATGAGCCCGCACGCTTTATTACCTGGGATACATTACAATAAACCAAATACGTATTCATTTTATATAATCCTATGCTACTTCAAAAAACATTCAAAATATGAAATTTTTATTATTTTACACTTCATCTTCAATACCCGCGCGCACGTTGTGATATGGTTGTGATCTTATAGTGCACCTCGCACAAAATGATCACGCCATGCACCATCGTGCATCTCGCACGAAATAATCACAGAGTGCGCCACGCACCAAGTGACTGCACGGTGCGCTCCGTTTGCCTGCACTAAAATAACCGTCGCGTCGTGATGCTGAAAATCCTATATTTTTGCACGCACTGTGTGATTTTCACGCCATGACGGTAACCTGCGCCAACACGCTTGTTATCTGGGTATTAGCAGAGACGTATTTTTTATTGCCCCAATCACTAATAAGCTTGTTAGTTTCGGTTTCGATATTTTTAGTAGGATCTTTCTTTATGCTTTCATAGGTTGTGCTGTCATTCAATAGCTCGTTGCATTTTTTGGTATATTGATCTTTGTTCATGATGACAGTGGTATTACCTTTGTCCGCTTTGGTAATAATTAGATTTCGGTATTGTTTAAGAAATTCCTGAGCAAGCTTGAATTTAGCAATTTGAATTTTTGGATTGGTAAGTTCAGTTTTGGAGCCAGTTTTTTTGAAATTGGAGATGGTAGATGCTACTTCGGCTCGTACTGTGTCTTTTGTTTTTGTATCGTTTCCTACTAGGGCCAGTTCGACGGACGACACAATTTCATTGACAGGTAGGTGTGATTTATCAGTTGGAATACTGTGCTTGGGTCCCAGAGAAAGGATATTTTGAATGTCTCGTGGAACAGGGGTGTTGGATAAATTTACACACCAACTATCAGGAATAGGTGTTGGTGGATGATGTGTTGCATTTAGGTTGTCTAACTTTCGTATGTTAGAGGTTTTAATTTTTTCAAATAGACTCTCAGCTCTTAGCATATCAGCTTGGTATTTTTCTAAATCCCTGTTGGAAGGGTTGTTAGAGTGAAACTGATGTGAGTAATTTGTCTATTTAAGGTGTTGTTAAGAAAGTTCGTGTCGCGGTAGCAATTAGCAATTTCTAGTCCTAGTGCTGTCCTTTGTAAGTTGCGGAGAGCAAGTTGGAAAGATTTCTCTTTTGTGAGATGAGCTAGGTTTTTGATTGATATTTGAAGAAATTTGGGCATAATGCCATTTTGTCTGCACTTTAACAAGAAAATTTTACGATTCTTAGCTTTAGCGAGTTTAACTCTTGTTTTCCATATTTTGTTGCTGTTGATGTTGAAAGTAGGGTTAGGATGTTTCCTTTCCCTCGTAGACCGCATGTCGCTTGGAGGTTAGGTTGCAGACTTGGACTCTTACGACTTGTCGGTGGTTGGCGAGACATCCAACGGTTTCAGACCGATTTCAGTGTATGTGATGATTTCGTGACCATGGATTTGATGATTGATTATTAGTCGGAGAAGGTCAGATTGAAGAAGCTCATTTATTGAGTGGAACGACGTTTCGGCCGGGCCCGGCCGGCCATCTTCAGGCTACAAATTTACATTTTTTGTTTATTTTCTAGCTAATATATGAAGTTACTAGTGTAAAATAATTAATAAACGCTATGTTAACCTAGTGGTTTACATGTAGAATTACAAAATTATACGAGAAATCAACTTACAGTTTTTGACTTTTTTTCAAGCGTGTGCTTTACATGGCGACCGTTCGGCCCGGCCGAAACGTCGTTCCACTCAATAAATGACAAAGAAGGGATATCCACTGCATACAAAATGTACAACAACATATCCAGTCTTTTCACTAACCTGAAATCAAAAGTGCCTACCTTAGACAGAATCAACACAATCTACAAAGTTAATTGCACTAACTGCCCTCAATGTTACATAGGACAGTCCAAACAACATTTAAAAAAACGAATGAACGGTCACAAGTATGACGTGAAACGTAAAGATCCTGAAAAATCAGCGCTAGCTTTTCATTCTCTAACCAAAGGACACACTTTTGATTTCAATAACGTCAAAGTACTGGACTCTGAAAAAAATTGGCATAAAAGATTAGTTAAAGAAATGATACATATAACTAACAACAACTCAGTAAATAAGCGCACTGACATACAAAATCTCAGTCACTTATACTCGCAAATTCTAAATTGAAAGTCGCGCCAATTTCTTTCAACCAATCGTACATATATCGATATCTCGCTGTCATATATATCGATTATATCGACCCATAATTCTAACTGATCACTTCTTCAACGGTCGCCATGTAAAGCACACGCTTGAAAAAAAGTCAAAAACTGTAAGTTGATTTCTTGTATAATTTTGTAATTCTACATGTAAACCACTAGGTTAACATAGCGTTTATTAATTATTTGACACTAGTATCTTCATATATTAGCTAGAAAATAAACAAAAAATGTAAATTTGTAGCCTGAAGATGGCCGGCCGGGCCCGGCCGAAACGTCGTTCCACTCAATAAATGAGCTTCTTCAATCTGACCTTCTCCGACTAATAATCAATCATTTACTGATATTATCACATAAAACAAGGCGTAGCTCCCGAATGAAGGCCGTGCCCAAAATATGTTTCATACAAAAGTTGTGTGTTTTTGACCAAAGAAAATTGACAAAAAATTGAAAAAAATTTTAAAACGGGTCTTCCGAGATAACTCAATGTTTGTGCGTTTTTCGTCGAAATCGACGATTTAGCATGCACTGAAAATTCGTGAAAAAATATTTTTGTGAAGATCAAAAGAAAACTAAACTTTTTTTCCTCTGTGAATTTGCGATAAAATGTAAGACTTCAGAGTTGCGTTAGATTGATGGAAAAACTTGAAAAAATCGCCGCGACCGAGCCACGGGTCTAAAAAATCTAAGAAAAATCGGAAAGCGTACCTTTTATGGAGTAGAATACGGAAAAAAAATCGGCGCCCAATTCGGTGAGGGTCGGAGTCAAACTCTGTTCACTTTCATTTAGACTACCCCATATGTTTATTGCCTCAATCATTTGAAAATCTCTCATCTAGCCATCCAAACGTTAGATTTGAGCCATTCGAATATTTCTGCAGTGCACAGATTGGTCACCCAATATTGGCAATCAGTTTATGTATACTAGCCACACACTTGCTTGCTACAGCTATACTAGTATGGTTATTGTACCAAAAACACATCCCTCATTAAAAAGTTGATTGTCACGATTATTTATCGCTGCTTCTCGCATCTAATCGCTGCTTCTCGCATCTAATCGCTGCTTTTCGCATCTAATCGCTGCTTCTCGCATCTATCGCTGGTTCTCGCATCTAATCGCTGGTTCTCGCATTTCCGTCAGCTCCTTTCCGCGATGCCGATTGGAGGCGGTGACGCCGCTCGGATCTGACTTCGCATCGTTCGGAGCTGTTCGCTGGAAATGTGCTCGGGGCGCGCGAAAATATGACTGTCGGTCGTCACGATTGATTTGTTTTGCCGGCCATCACGATTGATTTGTTGTGTCACACGGTTACTATAAACTTCGGTTCATTAACGAGGTTAGAATTTTGAAAGTTATTGCTGTTTGCATTATTGCTGTTTGCACGAATTCGGCGCAAAAACTTACACGGTTATAAGTTTACAAGTGACCCGAGTAGCGAAGAAGTGGGCAGATCCGATTGCGGTTCGATAAATGGTAATTATTATCCATGGGCTATTCCGCGTGAAGCGGATCAGTCACCTCTCAGATATTTTTTTAATTTTGCATGTCGATTGTGTAGGGGGAGTTAGATTTTTGTGCCGAAGCGCGATTTTGATGATGCAAAATTCGATTCTTTATTTGCAATAACAAATTAGAGCACCTTTTTTTTTCAAAAATTCATAACTCCGCCAAAGATGAAGTTACATGCAATTTTTTTTCTTTTGACTCACGCGGAAAGCTTCATAGAATAAAAAAAAAATACAAATAAAAAAAAAACAATTGTTATCAATTGTTTATTTAACAATTAATTTTTTAAAGACCTTTTAAATACTGAGCGACACGACTGAAAATTTTTTTAAAAATTCTGACATGTACCTTGTACTATACTACAACCTGTGAATTAATTTCAGAGACGTGTTTTTCTTCGTTTTCGAGTAAAAAATCGTTGAAGGTGTCGATGCGTCCCAATTTGAGGCGCGCCGCGACTCACGGAATGGCAAGCGACCGGCTGCCGGCCACCGCTACTCCGCGGTGGCGACGCAACGTTATTTGCGCACCATTTTCACGATGTTGGACATGAGATAAAAATCTGAAAAAATACTGTACCTTCACAACGCCTGCCTTAAGCGATGAGCAAAGTTTCAAAAACGTGTTTTCTCCCGTTTTTTAATTACTGAGATTCAAAATATATTTATATCTATAATTCGAAAACGGGAGAGAACACGTTTTTGAAACTTTACTCATCGCTTAAGGCAGGCGTTGTGAAGGTACAGTATTTTTTCAGATTTTTATCTCATGTCCAACATCGTGAAAATGGTGCGCAAATAACGTTGCGTCGCCACCGCGGAGTAGCGGTGGCCGGCAGCCGGTCGCTTGCCATTCCGTGAGTCACGGCGTGCCTCAAATTGGGACGCATCGACACCTTCAACGATTTTTTACTCGAAAACGAAGAAAAACACGTCTCTGAAATTAATTCACAGGTTGTAGTATAGTACAAGGTACATGTCAGAATCTTTTTTAAATTTTTTAGTCGTGTCGCTCAGTATTTAAAAAATCTTTGAAAAATTAATTGTTAAATAAACAATTGATAACAATTGTTTTTTTTTATTTGTATTTTTTTTTTAATTCTATGAAGCTTTCCGCGTGAGTCAAAAGAAAAAAATTGCATGTAACTTCATCTTTGGCGGAGTTATGAATTTTTGAAAAAAAAGGTGCTCTAATTTGTTATTGCAAATAAAAAATCGAATTTTGCATTATCAAAATCGCGCTTCGGCACAAAAATCTAACTCCCCCTACACAATCGACATGCAAAATTAAAAAAATATCTGAGAGGTGACTGATCCGCTTCACGCGGAATAGACCCTGTGCACGTGAGTAGAGAAGAATTGAAGAATAGGAACACTGATCTCTATTATACACTGGATAGCGGACGGGTACCCTTTCTGCCGCAAGAGCGTGAGGCAATTTGGAGCCAGGCGAGGGGACTTGGGGGGAAGGAGGAGCGGGGCGAACTGGTTCCCTATTTACAGCGGGAAATTCAAACGGGTTGAGGGTTGCGACTCTCATATTACAAGGAAAACCAACGTATACGATTCAAAAATTAAGATTTTGTAGTGGAGTTACGTTAAAAAGGGATATAATATGTTTCATTGTCAGTCGAGAGTAATAAAAAAAACAATCACGCCCGTCGAGCAGGTCTCATTTTATTTTCTTTCATACAGGATCATGTAACCGTTGATTGAGAATCAACGACGCAACATATAGGTGATTACGTTTATGGGACAATGCTGAATAAATTCGATTTGTGAAAAGTTAGCTCGTTGTCCAAAATCAAATATAGGTTATGTTGTGAATAATATAGAATATTAATAATGATAATAATGACTCGGTATAAAACAGCAATTGATTATTAAAAGATATATGTATAATTTTTTTTGATCGAATAAGCAAATTCATGCCAAATAAATGCTTGTAAGTGGAGCTGATCGGCTGAAAAAAATCAAATATTGTAAAATCTAAGAAAAAATTTATGCTCTTGTAAAAGTGTAGGAGTTGTAGAAATTCTGGTGTAAGCAAACTGTGTGAACAGAAGAAACCATACAATTTGCCAATTGTTTTGAGCATACGAAAGCGAAATCCACGCTCCCATTCATCAGCGCACGGGCGCCCGTGAATCTTTTTTCAATTTAAACTGCCCGCTGTAAATAGGGAACCAGCAAATGGCGCTGTTCAATTGGCTTCACTCGACGGGCGCAGTCCGCCATCCAGTGTATAATAGAGATCAGTGAATAGGAAGAAGCCTTGCGCCTAGCAACTAGCAGTTGATCCTGATCGATCTGTGTAATCGCATTTTAATGAATTAGTATTCTTGTTGACAGTAAGCTGGCCATAGAATTTTATTCGAACACATAAGCCTATACCAAACAATTCCTAAACGCACAGAATTTGTTTAATCCAAGATAAAGGGCGCATAGTTTTGAATTATTAAGTCACGAGGAATGACAAAAACAAATCAGCATTGGAATGCCAGAAAGGCAACGTCAAATAAACAGATAGTCGAGGCGTTAGAATACGTTAGTGTGAATGATGTTCTGGCTTACGTTAGGACTAGGGTCCTTAGAGCCCAATATATGCGGCTTAGAGTTTAGTCAAGTGGTTGTGACGGGATGTACAGCCGACCGTCGATAACCCGTCATTAGCGTATGGTAATTACCATACGAACACATCGATCCAACGAACGATACCCTATCGACCGACGGCCTACATCCCGTCACCAGAGTCAACCGGCCATCCGCCAGATGAGCCGGACCGTAGTTCACAGGCCGCCGATAGGCGCGCCGCTTCCCGCAGCCAGAGCGCACCCGAGCGCGTTTATAATGACCGAGCCGGCCAGCGACCGGCACACAGTGGGAGAAGATCGACTTTTGCGGTCAAAATTCTACAAAAGCCGGACCGAAATTCGGATTTACTTGAAAATTGGTTTCCAAAGGTTTTCGGGGACGCTGAATCTGAATTCGGAGTGGGAACTTGAAGATTCGAAATGGCGGATGAAATATGTACGATAAAAAATTATAAAGTGGGGAATTTGACCTCGAAACCTCGTATTCGGGGGTCTTCGAAGTTCCTGATTGTATATTCAAGGTCAGATTTGCGAAATTCAGAACTGCGAACCCGAAATTACAGTCCCAGACCCAAAAGCCATATGATATCGCTCCAGCTTGGTGTTCAGGGGACTTGAGCGTCGGCAACTCTGAATTTGTGTTCAAACATGCAAATTAACTCTTAATTTAGCGATTTACCCAAACTTCGACCGGTTAGGCACCTAACATTGGCCCGAAAACGTCGAAAATACTGAAATTCCGAGTTTCAACCCGATTTTCAAACTAGTTAGACGCGATGCGACGGGCTCTATTATGAATGAAATTGTACGTTGAAATGTTGCCAAAAACATGGCACAAGTCCCGTCTCTCTATATTTGCCTATTCGCAGACTGTAGGCCTGAGAACAATTCAATAACATAAAAAGCGAACCAACACTGCAACAGTGGTCTTGAGAGATGTCAATATCTGAAGCGTCACTCCTCTAGAAAATGACAAATTATACATTTTTAACTGGAATTAATCTTATGTAAAACTAAAGCAGATGTTTTGTACTTTATCGCGGATGAGGTTACCGAAGATATCGGAAAATAAGAAATTAGTATTGTAACACCAGGAATACCCGAATTGTTTCCATCCCAATGAATTTTCGAGACTATACTTGTGAGTTTGTAAGTATTTGAATAACACCATCTGTTCAACGTCACGTACGATCGAAGTTTACATAACTGTAGCATTGATCCACTTACTCATATGCCTTCAAGGAATCGTTCTTCTTCGCACATACGTTCTCAAACATTTCGATGGAATTCGTCGCAGGTTTTCTTATACCTACCGATGTATGATGTAGAATGTTTGTCGATGTACGTTGGTCCTCAACAGCTTATATAATACCACAGTCGTACGGAAAAATGAACAGATGGTGTTATATAAGTACTGATACTTTAGGAGGCAGAATAAACTCACGAATATTGTCTCGAAAAATTCAAAGAAAAACGAAGAATCAAGTTATTCACAGTCTTGCAGCACTGAGTTCATGTTTGGCACGATCTTCGAAAACGGAGTGCCCTTTATACTATCACCATAGCAAGATTCGTCGGATTGAGAAAAAATAACTAAATACAGAATAGTGAACAAGGCGAGGTACAAGGAATATTGTATAAGTCCGTTACTGATCATGATGATGATCGACCATCGATTTGCACTCATACGATTTTCTCGTTTATACGTAACATCAATTTATTGTTAGTCCAGGAAGTTTCTGCGTATAAATTATGTGAAAACATTTCACTTGTACGTATCCCGTTTGTACGTTTTTCGCACTTATACGTCCACTTCTTCTGTCCCCTAGCGTTATTTTATGTTCTGCACCTACATTGCACGTAATTATGACAGTCGGGCCCGGATTGGGTGATCACGAAACCCAAGACTACTCTGCGAAAAAGGCCGATCGTAGGTCGAATAAATGAAATTTGAAGAATCGTTATCTGAATATATGAATTTAGTGTATAAAATGCTCCCACAGAAAAGTATATCGGCGAGACGACCTATTTTTCCAAAAGCTTGATGCCGTACACGTGTTATTCAAAACAATTTAATGGATCTCGCGTGCTACGACTGTTACATGATTCGTGACATACATATAACAATTGAGAAATTTATGGCTCTCATGAACATCCATAAGTTCCACGAATGGTTGATTTCCCACTTCGGTATCTACCATTTTACGGTTCTGAGTTTCAGTTTCCGTGACATACAAGTGTAGATAACGATTCGATGAATCTCACCACCTGCACAATATGTGCTACAAAATGAGTATGCTGTTGAATGTTTTTTATGTAATTATGACAGCCGGACCCGGATTGGGTGATCACGAAACCCAAGACTACTCTGCGAAAAAGGCCGATCGTAGGTCGAATAAATGAAATTTGAAGAATCGTTATCTGAATATATGAATTTAGTGTATAAAATGCTCCCACAGAAAAGTATATCGGCGAGACGACCTATTTTTCCAAAAGCTTGATGCCGTACACGTGTTATTCAAAACAATTTAATGGATCTCGCGTGCTACGACTGTTAAATGATTCGTGACATACATATAACAATTGAGAAATTTATGGCTCTCATGAACATCCATAAGTTCCACGAGCGGTCGATTTCCCACTTCGGTATCTACCATTTTACGGTTCTGAGTTTCAGTTTCCGTGACATGCAACTGTAGATAACGATTCGATAAATTTCACCACCTGCAGAATATGTGCTACAAAATGAGTATGCTGTTGAATGTTTTTTATGTAATTATGACAGCCGGACCCGGATTGGGTGATCACGAAACCCAAGACTACTCTGCGAAAAAGGCCGATCGTAGGTCGAATAAATGAAATTTGAAGAATCGTTATCTGAATATATGAATTTAGTGTATAAAATGCTCCCACAGAAAAGTATATCGGCGAGACGACTATTTTTCCAAAAGCTTGATGCCGTACACGTGTTATTCAAAACAATTTAATGGATCTCGCGTGCTACGACTGTTAAATGATTCGTGACATACATATAACAATTGAGAAATTTATGGCTCTCATGAACATCCATAAGTTCCACGAGCGGTCGATTTCCCACTTCGGTATCTACCATTTTACGGTTCTGAGTTTCAGTTTCCGTGACATACAAGTGTAGATAACGATTCGATGAATCTCACCACCTGCAGAATATGTGCTACAAAATGAGTATGCTGTTGAATGTTTTTTATGTAATTATGACAGCCGGACCCGGATTGGGTGATCACGAAACCCAAGACTACTCTGCGAAAAAGGCCGATCGTAGGTCGAATAAATGAAATTTGAAGAATCGTTATCTGAATATATGAATTTCGTGTATAAAATGCTCCCACAGAAAAGTATATCGGCGAGACGAACTATTTTTCCAAAAGCTTGATGCCGTACACGTGTTATTCAAAACAATTTAATGGATCTCGCGTGCTACGACTGTTAAATGATTCGTGACATACATATAACAATTGAGAAATTTATGGCTCTCATGAACATCCATAATTAATTTATGGCTCTCATGAACATCCATAAGTTCCACGAGCGGTCGATTTCCCACTTCGGTATCTACCATTTTACGGTTCTGAGTTTCAGTTTCCGTGACATGCAACTGTAGATAACGATTCGATAAATTTCACCACCTGCAGAATATGTGCTACAAAATGAGTACGCTGTTGAATGTTTTTTATGTAATTATGACAGCCGGACCCGGATTGGGTGATCACGAAACCCAAGACTACTCTGCGAAAAAGGCCGATCGTAGGTCGAATAAATGAAATTTGAAGAATCGTTATCTGAATATATGAATTTAGTGTATAAAATGCTCCCACAGAAAAGTATATCGGCGAGACGACCTATTTCTTCCAAAAGCTTGATGCCGTACACGTGTTATTCAAAACAATTTAATGGATCTCGCGTGCTACGACTGTTAAATGATTCGTGACATACATATAACAATTGAGAAATTTATGGCTCTCATGAACATCCATAAGTTCCACGAGCGGTCGATTTCTTACTTCAGTATCTAACATTTTACGGTTCTGAGTTTCAGTTTCCGTGACATGCAACTGTAGATAACGATTCGATAAATCTCACCACCTGCAGAATATGTGCTGTAAAATGAGTATGCTGTTGAATGTTTTTTACGTAATTATGACAGCCGGACCCGGATTGGGTGATGACGAAACCTAAGACTACTCTGCGAAAAAGGCCGATCGTAGGTCGAATAAATGAAATTTGAAGAATCGTTATCTGAATATATGAATTTAGTGTATAAAATGCTCCCACAGAAAAGTATATCGGCGAGACGACCTATTTTTCCAAAAGCTTGATGCCGTACACGTGTTATTCAAAACAATTTAATGGATCTCGCGTGCTACGACTGTTAAATGATTCGTGACATACATATAACAATTGAGAAATTTATGGCTCTCATGAACATCCATAAGTTCCACGAGCGGTCGATTTCCCACTTCGGTATCTACCATTTTACGGTTCTGAGTTTCAGTTTCCGTGACATGCAAGTGTAGATAACGATTCGATAAATCTCACCACCTGCAGAATATGTGCTACAAAATGAGTATGCTGTTGAATGTTTTTTATGTAATTATGACAGCCGGACCCGGATTGGGTGATCACGAAACCCAAGACTACTCTGCGAAAAAGGCCGATCGTAGGTCGAATAAATGAAATTTGAAGAATCGTTATCTGAATATATGAATTTAGTGTATAAAATGCTCCCACAGAAAAGTATATCGGCGAGACGAACTATTTTTCCAAAAGCTTGATGCCGTACACGTGTTATTCAAAACAATTTAATGGATCTCGCGTGCTACGACTGTTAAATGATTCGTGACATACATATAACAATTGAGAAATTTATGGCTCTCATGAACATCCATAAGTTCCACGAGCGGTCGATTTCCCACTTCGGTATCTACCATTTTACGGTTCTGAGTTTCAGTTTCCGTGACATACAAGTGTAGATAACGATTCGATGAATCTCACCACCTGCAGAATATGTGCTACAAAATGAGTATGCTGTTGAATGTTTTTTATGTAATTATGACAGCCGGACCCGGATTGGGTGATCACGAAACCCAAGACTACTCTGCGAAAAAGGCCGATCGTAGGTCGAATAAATGAAATTTGAAGAATCGTTATCTGAATATATGAATTTCGTGTATAAAATGCTCCCACAGAAAAGTATATCGGCGAGACGAACTATTTTTCCAAAAGCTTGATGCCGTACACGTGTTATTCAAAACAATTTAATGGATCTCGCGTGCTACGACTGTTAAATGATTCGTGACATACATATAACAATTGAGAAATTTATGGCTCTCATGAACATCCATAATTAATTTATGGCTCTCATGAACATCCATAAGTTCCACGAGCGGTCGATTTCCCACTTCGGTATCTACCATTTTACGGTTCTGAGTTTCAGTTTCCGTGACATGCAACTGTAGATAACGATTCGATAAATTTCACCACCTGCAGAATATGTGCTACAAAATGAGTACGCTGTTGAATGTTTTTTATGTAATTATGACAGCCGGACCCGGATTGGGTGATCACGAAACCCAAGACTACTCTGCGAAAAAGGCCGATCGTAGGTCGAATAAATGAAATTTGAAGAATCGTTATCTGAATATATGAATTTAGTGTATAAAATGCTCCCACAGAAAAGTATATCGGCGAGACGACCTATTCTTCCAAAAGCTTGATGCCGTACACGTGTTATTCAAAACAATTTAATGGATCTCGCGTGCTACGACTGTTAAATGATTCGTGACATACATATAACAATTGAGAAATTTATGGCTCTCATGAACATCCATAAGTTCCACGAGCGGTCGATTTCCCACTTCGGTATCTACCATTTTACGGTTCTGAGTTTCAGTTTCCGTGACATGCAACTGTAGATAACGATTCGATAAATTTCACCACCTGCAGAATATGTTCTACAAAATGAGTATGCTGTTGAATGTTTTTTATGTAATTATGACAGCCGGACCCGGATTGGGTGATCACGAAACCCAAGACTACTCTGCGAAAAAGGCCGATCGTAGGTCGAATAAATGAAATTTGAAGAATCGTTATCTGAATATATGAATTTAGTGTATAAAATGCTCCCACAGAAAAGTATATCGGCGAGACGACCTATTTTTCCAAAAGCTTGATGCCGTACACGTGTTATTCAAAACAATTTAATGGATCTCGCGTGCTACGACTGTTAAATGATTCGTGACATACATATAACAATTGAGAAATTTATGGCTCTCATGAACATCCATAAGTTCCACGAGCGGTCGATTTCCCACTTCGGTATCTACCATTTTACGGTTCTGAGTTTCAGTTTCCGTGACATACAAGTGTAGATAACGATTCGATGAATCTCACCACCTGCACAATATGTGCTACAAAATGAGTATGCTGTTGAATGTTTTTTATGTAATTATGACAGCCGGACCCGGATTGGGTGATCGGACCCGGATTGGGTGATGACGAAACCTAAGACTACTCTGCGAAAAAGGCCGATCGTAGGTCGAATAAATGAAATTTGAAGAATCGTTATCTGAATATATGAATTTAGTGTATAAAATGCTCCCACAGAAAAGTATAACGGCGAGACGACTTATTTTTCCAAAAGCTTGATGCCGTACACGTGTTATTCAAAACAATTTAATGGATCTCGCGTGCTACGACTGTTAAATGATTCGTGACATACATATAACAATTGAGAAATTTATGGCTCTCATGAACATCCATAAGTTCCACGAGCGGTCGATTTCCCACTTCGGTATCTACCATTTTACGGTTCTGAGTTTCAGTTTCCGTGACATACAAGTGTAGATAACGATTCGATGAATCTCACCACCTGCAGAATATGTGCTACAAAATGAGTATGCTGTTGAATGTTTTTTATGTAATTATGACAGCCGGACCCGGATTGGGTGATCACGAAACCCAAGACTACTCTGCGAAAAAGGCCGATCGTAGGTCGAATAAATGAAATTTGAAGAATCGTTATCTGAATATATGAATTTAGTGTATAAAATGCTCCCACAGAAAAGTATATCGGCGAGACGACCTATTTTTCCAAAAGCTTGATGCCGTACACGTGTTATTCAAAACAATTTAATGGATCTCGCGTGCTACGACTGTTAAATGATTCGTGACATACATATAACAATTGAGAAATTTATGGCTCTCATGAACATCCATAATTAATTTATGGCTCTCATGAACATCCATAAGTTCCACGAGCGGTCGATTTCCCACTTCGGTATCTACCATTTTACGGTTCTGAGTTTCAGTTTCCGTGACATGCAACTGTAGATAACGATTCGATAAATTTCACCACCTGCAAATGTTCTACAAAATGAGTATGCTGTTGAATGTTTTTTATGTAATTATGACAGCCGGACCCGGATTGGGTGATCACGAAACCCAAGACTACTCTGCGAAAAAGGCCGATCGTAGGTCGAATAAATGAAATTTGAAGAATCGTTATCTGAATATATGAATTTAGTGTATAAAATGCTCCCACAGAAAAGTATATCGGCGAGACGACCTATTTTTCCAAAAGCTTGATGCCGTACACGTGTTATTCAAAACAATTTAATGGATCTCGCGTGCTACGACTGTTAAATGATTCGTGACATACATATAACAATTGAGAAATTTATGGCTCTCATGAACATCCATAAGTTCCACGAGCGGTCGATTTCCCACTTCGGTATCTACCATTTTACGGTTCTGAGTTTCAGTTTCCGTGACATGCAACTGTAGATAACGATTCGATAAATTTCACCACCTGCAGAATATGTGCTACAAAATGAGTATGCTGTTGAATGTTTTTTATGTAATTATGACAGCCGGACCCGGATTGGGTGATCACGAAACCCAAGACTACTCTGCGAAAAAGGCCGATCGTAGGTCGAATAAATGAAATTTGAAGAATCGTTATCTGAATATATGAATTTAGTGTATAAAATGCTCCCACAGAAAAGTATATCGGCGAGACGACCTATTCTTCCAAAAGCTTGATGCCGTACACGTGTTATTCAAAACAATTTAATGGATCTCGCGTGCTACGACTGTTAAATGATTCGTGACATACATATAACAATTGAGAAATTTATGGCTCTCATGAACATCCATAAGTTCCACGAGCGGTCGATTTCCCACTTCGGTATCTAACATTTTACGGTTCTGAGTTTCAGTTTCCGTGACATACAAGTGTAGATAACGATTCGATGAATCTCACCACCTGCACAATATGTGCTACAAAATGAGTACGCTGTTGAATGTTTTTTATGTAATTATGACAGCCGGACCCGGATTGGGTGATCACGAAACCCAAGACTACTCTGCGAAAAAGGCCGATCGTAGGTCGAATAAATGAAATTTGAAGAATCGTTATCTGAATATATGAATTTAGTGTATAAAATGCTCCCACAGAAAAGTATATCGGCGAGACGACCTATTCTTCCAAAAGCTTGATGCCGTACACGTGTTATTCAAAACAATTTAATGGATCTCGCGTGCTACGACTGTTAAATGATTCGTGACATACATATAACAATTGAGAAATTTATGGCTCTCATGAACATCCATAAGTTCCACGAATGGTTGATTTCCCACTTCGGTATCTACCATTTTACGGTTCTGAGTTTCAGTTTCCGTGACATACAAGTGTAGATAACGATTCGATGAATCTCACCACCTGCACAATATGTGCTACAAAATGAGTATGCTGTTGAATGTTTTTTATGTAATTATGACAGCCGGACCCGGATTGGGTGATCACGAAACCCAAGACTACTCTGCGAAAAAGGCCGATCGTAGGTCGAATAAATGAAATTTGAAGAATCGTTATCTGAATATATGAATTTAGTGTATAAAATGCTCCCACAGAAAAGTATATCGGCGAGACGACCTATTTTTCCAAAAGCTTGATGCCGTACACGTGTTATTCAAAACAATTTAATGGATCTCGCGTGCTACGACTGTTAAATGATTCGTGACATACATATAACAATTGAGAAATTTATGGCTCTCATGAACATCCATAAGTTCCACGAGCGGTCGATTTCCCACTTCGGTATCTACCATTTTACGGTTCTGAGTTTCAGTTTCCGTGACATGCAAGTGTAGATAACGATTCGATGAATCTCACCACCTGCAGAATATGTGCTATAAAATGAGTATGCTGTTAAATGTTTTGTGACACAACACTTGAAAATCTAGCGGCTGAGGCATTTTGTCTGCTCCTTTGATGAACCACGTGATCAACGACCTATCGGCTCACGGCACCCGAGCATAGTTTCCAAACGTGACACTTGGCGGCCCTGATAGAGGGGTCCAGCAAAATGGCTACCCATTCAAATTTGCAGCGTTAATAGTGCTGGAAAAAAACTCTCTCGTGAAATTCATTCTTTTTTGTCCTATTTTCGAATGGAATCAAAGTAAAAAAACATGGAAGTTCCCTATTCGACAAGCGTACGGAAACAATGAAAATAAAAATACTCATTTGCATCGTCGTCAGCTCCTTACTCGCTTTGTACTTGTGTAAACGCACGAAAAACGTGAGAAGATTGGATCGAATTGACTACCCGGGAAAAAAAATCTATATATAATCATATCCAATTCTAGTATATAACTGACCAGACATGATTATATCCGAAAAATGGTCTCGACTAATTATGTATGGTCATGTATGGAGTCAGATATGGACAGATATGTTCAGATACGAACGTTGTGCGTGAATTCGGATCTAAAAATTGTAATTCCATTAGATATGATTATATTCGATCATATCCGATCAGATGTGATCAGATCTGTAGCTCCGAATGATTATGGGAAATAATTGTAGGCAGAATTTCTCCAATTTTCGCATACAATTCTTTATTCTGTAATATCATGATATTTTATCATAGTGGTGTCAAAGTTAGTACAAAGAGATATCGACTACATAACATACAGGTATAATACACATATCACAATATACCCGTATGGAAATTACTTTAATACCTGAAAAAAAATGTTATCGCTTCAATTCTAGGTTCGGATACAGAATTATCAACTTCAACAAGTGTATAATATGAGTGTACGATAATTATTATCAGAATCTGATCTATTGAATTCTGTAGGTTTAGTTTTCTCAAATATAATCTGACAATAGCTTGAAAAGTTTGGAGTATAAGTTTTCATGTAATTATCACTAATTTGTGATATCATTCGAAAATATGTAAAGTAAAACCTCCTAAGGAGTTGAAAAAAGACCGTGGACCACAATTGAAGAGTAAAAATCTCTGCGATGGAAATTGAAATGGAAGAACCTTGCGCCGAACCGCTTCGAAGAGCTTCGAAGGGTTCAGTGCAAAGTTCCTCTGCGTCTAAACTATAACGCCAAAGACTAGAATATCATACCAAGCCCCATATTACCACACCCTAGATACGAATGCTTTGGAAGATTCGATTTTTTATACTCAGACTTTATACCACAAAAACTGACTTACTTTTTCGTTTCTCAAGGGTGTATCATCAAAATGGAACCATAGACCCTTTTTGTAGAACCATAGACCCTTTCTGTAGAACACATAATAGAACAGCTCCATTTCTAGCTAGAGGAAGCATATCGCTTTCCCACGAAAACGGAGTCATCATTTGGAGAATAAACTACCGAAATGACGAATCATGACCCGACGTCACTGTAGTATCCAGAATATTCTTCTCACTGTGCCAGTCAGCCGCTGTCCTTCCTTTGTATTGTCTTGCGCCGACGTAGAAACCAAAATTCCATGCAAATTCATCCGCAGTCTTCATGTCCTCGTCGGACAATGTGCGAATCGACCGCAAACGGACTCGATCATTCTTTCATCGTCAGAAAATAGATGTCTTAATGATGTATCACACTGAAATCATTACACATATCCAATTGAAACAATAATTTTTATTGGGTGTGCATCTCACTGTGAACTATCAGAATAACTAGTGGTAAAGGTTATATTTCGTGAATAATCACATAATTGTTGTATATCGGACTGTATGTAGCAAAGAAGCTTCTGTACGCTCAATTTTTTTTGGTTATTTGATACTTGAATGGAGAATTTCAGGCATAGAGTCTCAAGTCACTTTGCAAGAATGAACGAGATTAGCATTCAACCAAAGTAAGGTTAGGTAACGCATTACAGAATGCCAGGGCATAGAAATATCACGTTTGGCGATATTTCTTATATGAAATGTGTGAGTGATGGACTTTTACTCACCTGATATGGAGTTGGAACTCGAATCTGTTGAAGAAGTAAATATACGAAGCAAAATAGTTTAAACCAGTGACCGAGCCGCACAACACATTCACAGTCGTTAGCGTTTCTAAACAATATGGCGGCGTCTGCCGCCTGCCGTGTGGTGGCGTGGCGTCCGTCGCCATAGAGCGAGCTCCCGCATGCGCTGTTGTCGTAGTAGCGGTGGTAGTAGTCGTAGTTGTAACACTTTCCGACAAATTTCGAGCCTTTCATCGCGGGATTTTTCGGTTCATTTCTATGTATAGTAGATTGTTGAGCCGATTCCAAATCCGCAAACAGAACATGAAAAAATGGATTATTTCTGCTATTTTCGGTGGCTTGTAACTGGACTGCCAACTATCTATCGGCGCGTTACGGTACCCGATACGTATGTAACGGGTATAGGAATACGGCGGACACCCTAGCTGTACGGTAACCCGTTGTGTGGTACCGTAACGCACCGATAGATGGTTGGCTGTCTTCAACGGTTCTCACGAGTAAATTTGCACCGTGTTGGCTACACTAACGCGTTAGTCGGAATCCTCCTCGACTTCAAATTCGTATAGTGGCGGAGATAAACGGGAGCAAATTTAGTTCCATTGATAACAGTATTATGATTTATGAATATGAATATGAATGTTGAATATATATTTCTGATAACTATATTGATTATAAATACTGCGTAAGCTCAATTCGTAGGTTTTACCAGCCAACTAGCTGATGATTCGAGCAAAATATCTAATTGAACGTACGATCCTACATACATCGTAAGTGACGTAGTAAACTAATTGTAAGTAGTAAACTGCGGCGTAAGCTACGCGCAGGGGCGGAGCCCCTATGTGTTCAGAATACGATGCGATTTCGTGTTATCTCTTTGCATCGAAAAATCATCACTATACCTACTTGGCGGGGTTTTTTTAACATTTGGAATGTTCTGGACGTTTTGGTGCATGGCCTTAGGGCCGATAACTGGTGGTTAAAAAAAAATGTTCTGGACGTGGCATAGATAATTGCTCGATTCATATTGAATCGAACTCATAAGAAAGCCTGGTAGATTTAAGTGAGTGTTTTATGAATCTGACTAGACACCCTTATGGATTAAAAAACCCTGTGCTATCCCCACGTTAGACACGTGTATATGGGGCTGTCCACGTCAATTCACCTAGGCTCGTGACCGCAACTTTTTTGATTTGCTTCATAATTTTTTCTATTATTGTACTTGCTTTAAAACATTTTTCTGAATTTTGTTCAGATTTTTGAAAAAATCCCTTTTTGAGTTATGATTATTATTTTATTTTGAGTTATTATTTTTTGACCGAAAAAAAGGACCATTTTTAAAAATCGGACAAAATTCACAAAAATCGTATGAATAACGTAAAACAGTTTCCCGATCGCGAAATTTTGGGCCGAATTTTTCTTATATTTTTGTTACCTGATCCAAACTTTTTTTTGTTAAGGGGACCAGTACAGCGTGATTCAACACATTCTACATACTCCAGAAATCATTAATATCTTATCCAAAGTTCATTATACGTCGAAAAATTCACTTTTTTAAACATCACTTGTCGTGAGGTTTCAGACACACGGTTAATTCGATTACATCTCTCGACGTCGCATTTCCTTCAGAGAGCAATTCTTCATCATGTGAATGAGGGAAACTGAGAAAAAAAAATTCTGTGACAAGTGATGGTCAGTTATCGAGATTTAGCGACAATTCAGTAACTCTTTTGCTGTTAACTTGCCCCCAAAATTTTGCTCTTCAATTACCCTCATTCACACGATGAAGAATTGCTCTCAGCAACGGACTTATGCCTAGGCACACTAGGCACTGGCCTAGGTGCCCGACCTTGTAGGGGGCCCCGTCAGGGGCCGAAAAAAAATTAATGAAAAATGATTTGATTAAATTTGATCAAATCATGAATTATTAGCATTTTTGTTTTATTCAAAAATTTGAAAAATGGGCCCTGACGTCTATTTGCCTAGGGGCCTTGGGTTTCCATGTCCGGCGCTGATTGCTCTCCGAAGAAACTGAGCTGTCAAGCGACATAATCGGATCAACCGTGTGCCTGAAACCTTACGACAACTGATTTTTGAAAAAGTCAATTCTTTGATTTGTAATGAACTTTGGATAGGATATAAATGATTATTGGAGAATGGAGAATTTGTTGGATCACGCTGTACTGGTCCCCTTGACAAAAAAAAGTTTGCATCAAGTAAAAAAAAAATATAAGAAAAATTCGGCCCACATTTTCGCGATCGGGAAACTGTTTTACGTTAATCACACGATTTTTGTGATTTTTTTCAGATTTTTAAAAATGGTCCTTGTTTTTGGTCGAAAAATAATCATAACTCAAAAAGGGATTTTTTCAAAAATCTGAAAAAATTCAGAAAAATGTTTTAAAGCAAGTACAATAATAGAAAAAATTATGAAGCAAATCAAAAAAGTTGCGGTCACGAGCCTAGGTGAATTGACGTGGACAGCCCCATACACACAGCATTTTTACATACAACAGTGATTTTTTGCATCGTGATAATTTCATAGTGAGGGTTTTTACAGATGTTAGTCGTAATAATGATCGGACAATCCTGCAGTCTAGTGTAAGTTGGTCGACAAATGAATAGAGATATTTTTATACTTCATAACGTACTTCTAAGTGTCTCGTGTTCAGACGATTTCAACGCCGCATAAAATTACTTCTTCGTGTGATACATGAAAGATGAAATGATAAATTTTATGAAAGTTTGACGACTTACACGTGTGAATCGTGACGATTGAACGGAAGGTAACGACACCGAGGATTTCAAATAAAAATCTTCATGTGGTATATAAGTCTGTCAACTTCGCCGATGAACGATTTGCCGATGAGTGACGGAACCGAGTTCAACATTGGAACAAACTGAAAAGGTAAGCTGGGGTGTTTGAGTTTCTCCTTTCATGATTTCTCGAGGTGTTCAAAAAGTATCTCTGTCATTTACAGAGTGTTGAAAAAAAAACTTATCAATTTTCAAGTTTGGCTACTTTGGACCGTTCCTGCTTAATTCCGAAGAGATCAATATCACTGTTCGGCTGAATCATTCTCATTTCCGGTTATTTGGGAACCTGAACGATCATTCTCCGATCTTCATTAACTCTAGATGTTAAGGTTCAAAACCGAGTACTATACCGAAGTCCTCATTCAAGAGCTCAAAGAGTGACTTATCGTTGCCCGCACGACAATCTATAACTCAGTTTTAATCAGCTTTCCAGTACTTCAAGGTCGAGATCTCTGCAAGGTTTGCAGTTTGTCATTGGTTGAGGTATGAGGTTATTGCGAGGGTGCAAAACAGTTTTTGATATAACAATAAGAATGTCCAATAAAAAATTTCACTGCTTTACGATAGTAATTTCACTTCCGAAGCACTTGGAGAAAAATCGTGACAGAGATTACAAAGGTGCATAGCCATTATGCCGATAACTCATTGTCAGTGGATCACAAGTTCTCTTCACGAGCAGGAATCGTGAGACGCATGAAAAACAAGATAACATTTTCATGCACTCATAAAAATCCACAGAGCATATCTCAAAGTACTTGAAGGGATGTGGATTTCTTTTGAAAACTTAAACAATAATTCACAATAAGAAAAACTAAGGCTTGTTTCCGAGGTCCAGGTTCAGGATCATCTTCTTCATTGCTCGTATTATCGCCCAGAGATTGTTCTTCTGTTCTTCATATGTTTACGATAAAAATACCTGCTTGTTTCCTGTCGATAAAAAATTCAGACATGTAAAGATTCATCTGAGTGCTCTGATCATGAAACGATTTCATATATTTGTACAGAGATGTGGATGTCTATCGGATTCTGCGCGCTTTGGCTGACACTGCTGGCCAAAGCCAGTGCTGAACACTGTAAGTATAGACGAAAAAGTATCTACGAATATTTATTAAAAACAAAAAACGCCGGTGAAGACTGGGAGTGTGTTAAAAAATGAATCTATAATGTTATCAGGGAGTTGAACTAACAACAAACTACGAATGATCTGTGAGAGATTTTTATTTTTAAATCAAAGTTTTCTTGTGTATGAAGGTAAATGTGTGGTACCATTTTTGAACGTGACGAATAATATGATCTCAAAGAGTCAAGGAGGATAATTTGTGTTGCAGATAAAATATTCTGCTATTACACAGACTGGTCAGCCTACAAACAAGGATCTGGAAAGTTTCAAATATCGAATATAAATACAACCCTCTGCACCCACTTGATTTACGCGTTCGTTGGCATCACTGCTGAGGGTAATATCGCCGTGTTGGACCCATGGCAAGACTTGCCGGACGATGGTGGCAAGAATGGCTTCGGGAGGTTTGTCGCTTTGAAAAAGAACAACACGAAGTTAAAGACCATGGTATCAATCGGCGGATGGAACGCAGGCTCGAAGAATTTTTCTACCGTTGTGAACGACCCGAAACTGCGAGCAACTTTTGTCCAAAACGCGGTTCACTTTCTGTCGCGTTACGGCTTCGACGGTTTAGACGTCAACTGGGAGTACCCTGCCCAACGTGGTGGCGCCGCGTCTGATGTTCCGAATTTCGTCCTCTTACTCAAGGAACTTCACGCAGCTTTTCAGAAACGTGGGTTCCTCTTGACTACCGCCGTAGCGGCCTCTCAACGAAATGCGGAAAAGTCATCCGATGTTCCCGGAATCGCTGCGGCGGTAGATTACATCAGCCTGATAGCCTACGAATACCACAGTTCGTCGGAGAGCGTCACAGGCCATAACGCTCCCCTGTACGCAGCGAAGAGAGAGACAACAGCGGAGGAACGGCTTCTGAACATCGTGAGTTTCATGTTCCAGATTCATCCGCAAGGGTTTAACATTACAGGCGGACTCCGCGTACACGAGCTTCACGTCTGTGAATACTTCGCATACTTGAAGTTGCCTGCTTCGCTTATATAAATAAATATTCTGGCAACTCCGAACCCCCAGCATGATTCTCTCTGTCGACGTTCATAATATGACGGCGTACAGAGCGGACCGAGCAGGATGAGAAGTTTGAGGTTATGCGTCCACATCCGCGCGCATACCACTGCGCAGTCTACTCGCGCGCTCCGTCCGTGGTTACCGGAAGAGTGCAGGGGCTGCCTTGATACTTGACATACTTGAATCAGTTTGATCCCAACGACTTTATATACGCGGGGTCCGACTATATCTACGTTTTTCGTACCAAATGTCGGCAATTCCGATGATTTCTCTCTTTACTGATTCAGAACTCGTCCGTGAGCTACTGGATTGCCCAGGGTGCGCTACCGTCGAAGTTAATCCTTGGCATGGCGGCGTACGGAAAGTCCTTTACTCTGAAAAGTTCTTCTAAAAACACTCCTGGATCGGAAGCCAGTCGGGCTGGTAATGCTGGCGAGTATACCGGAGAGGCTGGGACGCTGGCTTACTACGAGATTTGCCAATCAAACTGGACCGTCGTTTACGACAAGGAACAGCGTGTGCCTTATGCTTATTCTGGTGATCAGTGGGTCAGCTATGACAACGCCAGGTGAGTTTCTAGAGTTGAACAATGACGTGGCAGAGGACGCTGATCTGAACGTTACTTTTGCAGGAGCATTAAAAAGAAAACAAAGTATCTCAAATCAATGGGACTTGCGGGAGCTATGCTCTGGGCCGTAGATCTCGACGACTTCAACGGAATCTGCGGGGTTAGGTACCCCATTCTGAGGACTATCAATGACACGCTTCACAAAAATATTCGCTCGTAGTTCCTAGAATATTTTGGAATGGGGGAGTAAATCTTGGAATAATTAACTTTGTAATTTCTATTTTGAATATCCCGCGTCGCTATCCGCACGTATTATATCTATTAATATATTTTATTTTGCTTGCCACCTTGCGGTCAAGCCGATGTATTCCAGTTGTTCAGTATTATCTGCTGTGACAACACGTTCCCCATTCTTTTGTTATCAATGTATGCGCTAATTGCGTTGTGTATCGAATCCATTATAACCACGGCTTGTAACGCTATTTCTTGTGTTCTTTCTGAATAAATCAATTTATTAATTCAAACCTGAATTACCTGCGTATTCTCTCAGTAAATCTTGTATCTTGTGTATTCGATAGCACATGGCTTGATGAAGTTATCGGTTTGAATATGTCCTTATACTTTTACATCCAAGGACATGAGTATATATTAATCGTCCAAACTCTAGGTTATTGATCAGCTGGCTTCTATATTTTATCTGTGTATTGGGGATTGGAAATTTCACTAGTATTCGATGACTAATTATCCGACAATATTAAAGCCGGAGATGTTGCTTGATCGGGGTTCACGACACAATATATGTCATGTATTTCCATACTTCAATATGAATGGTCTCGAAATTTCTTTCACCTTTTGAATATGTTTATTATACGATGTGATTTCCTGTTATCTGTTTGCACCGAAAAAATCATCGCTATACCTACTTGGCGGTGTTTTTTTCACATTTGAAATGTTCTGGACGTGGCATAGATAATTGCTCGATTCATATTGAATCGAACTCACAAGAAAGCCTGGTAGATTTAACACGTTAGACACGTGTATATACACAGCACTCTTACATACAACAGTTATTTTTTGCATCGTGACAATTTCATAGTGAGGATTTTCACAAATGTTAGTCGTAATAATGATCGGACAATCCTGCAGTCTAGTGTAAGTTGGTCGACAGATGAATAGAGACATTTTTATACTTCATAACGTACTTCTAAGTGTCTCGTGTTCAGACGATTTCAACGCCGAATAAAATTACTTCTTCATGTGATACATGAAAGATGAAATGATAAATTTTATGAAAGTTTGACGACTTACACGTGTGAATCGTGACGATTGAACGGAAGGTAACGACACCGAGGATTTCAAATAAAAATTGTCATGTGGTCTATAAGTCTGTCAACTTCGCCGATGAACCATTTGCCGATGATTGATGGAACTGAGTTCAATATTGGAACAAACTGAAAAGTTAAGCTGGGGTGTTTGAGTTTCTCCTTTCATTCCTCGAGGTGTTCAAAAAGTATCTCTGTCATTGGCAGAGTGTTAAAAAAAACTTATCAATTTTCAAGTTTGGCTACTTTGGAAGTTTGGACCGTTCCTGCTCAATTCCGAAGAGATCAATATCACTGTTCCTGCTCAATTCCGAAGAGATCAATATCACTGTTCGGCTGAATCATTCTCATTTCCGGTTATTTGGGAACCAGAACGATCATTTTCTGATCTTCATTAACTCTAGATGTTATAGGGTCCAAAATCGAGTACTATGTATACCGAAGTCTTCATTCAAGAGTTCAAAGAGTAACTTATCGTTGTCCGAGATCTTTGCAAGGTCTGCAGTTTGTCATTCATTGAGGTATGAGGTTATTGCGAGGGTGCGAAACAGTTTTCGATGTCAATATGAACGTCCAATAGAAAATTTCATTGCTTTACGGTAGTAATTTTGCTTCGTTGGCACTCAGGAAAAAATCGTGACCGAGATTACAAAGGTGCATAGCATGGTAAAGTACCTGAAATGTATATTTTTTCCGAAAACCGAAAAAATAATTCACAGTCAGAAAGACTAGGCTTACTTCTGAAGTCCAGCTTCAGCATCATCCTTGTCATTTGCTCGTACATAGCCAACATATTGTTCTTCTGTTCTTCATATGCAATCCAAACGGAATTAAGATTCTTCCGAAGATCCTGCATCAAGTTATATCGATTCTAGTTTCACTCCATCGGATATATAATATGTTATCGTTCTAAACTTGAACTTGTGACCTTGCGAGTGCTTATCTTTCCAGTGGACAAGAACACCATCAAATTGACGAAATCATTTCAATAGTAGGTACAACAACATTCGATCATGCGTAGCCTCTTTTTCCTAGCTTGACAGACTTGCGTCATTCAAGATGGTACACATTGCCAGCCGAATCAATCGGCCCTGAACCTACAATAATAATAATGATAATAATAATAACAATAATAAAAATAGTAAAATCAATGAATGATGATGATGATGATGATGATGATGATGAAGAAAGCAGGGAAGAAGCCAAACAGGGTGAGATCAAACGAAAATTGAAGAAGTAACAGATCCTGAGGCATAAATACCGAAGCAATAGAGATATTAAATAATGAGATTTCAGATAATCATCGATAATAGCAAACGTATAGAATTAATGATGCCTAGCACTAGAACTTCGATGAAGAAAAACCCTAGGTAGTTCATCAATCGAACACATCGAGCATACAAAAATGTATCTTCGCAGACCTAACCACGATCACAATCCTGGCATGTAATCGATTGCTTTCGTCCTGCTAAACCGCCATGCAAAGGCCCATTTTTGATGGACGTGTTTGGAACGACTTTTTTTCATCCCATTGCAGAATTCATCAGCTTAGAAACTGTTGAAATGATGTCGAATGGCCTCGTTGAGGTTCACACATTGTGATCTAATTCGTGGTCTCATTTGGTAAACATATTGTTGTTCCCGTTTTTTCTTCTTTAAATTGGGGTCAGGTATGTTCACATGTGGCAGTGATGCCAATCATCGGTTATTTCAGAGTTAATAAATATTGATCGAAGTACCTTGAATTCACCTCTGTGTACAGAAATATAGGGCAAGGGCGGTTTTGGCCTCGTTTTCTGAAGGGGAACAGCTTCAGCGTCGTTCGAAGCATCTGTACTTCAAGGAAAAACATCAGATACGATGTTGTACGACGAATCGTGTTTTCTGGATACACTTGGTTTCAGCGCAGCTTTTGTTTGATCAGCTTTTCAATACTCGCGTTCGCCTTTTGCGAGTAATGAACGAAAACGAAAAAGTGTTACAAGGCAATCAGTATCGATAATGAACATGTGTGACCTGAATAAGTCGAGTAGGGTCAAAACTCCGAAGGACCAAAATTTAGAACAAGCGAAATGTCGAAAAGGGAAATTAACGACGGTGACGACGGGAAAACGAAAATTACAAAATCAAAAAGTTTAGAACCGATTTATAGAGAAAATAAATTCTCATATTGGGGCAAAACTGCGAACTTGCAAATATCAAATGTGCTAAAATATCGACGGTTCAAAAGCCATAAGAAGTCAAATTTAAGGAAAGCCAATGTAGCGAGAGTTCAAAAATCCTATTGTTTTATCGTGCAAAAAATGGGACAAAACGGAACTGTTCATTGTCATAGCCTGCAATTCTGGATGAAATATCTAGTCAAATTGAAGACACCTATCGAAATCATTGAATAGATTGAAGAAAAAACATATTATTTTTATAGTTTTACAATACGGAATATAAAGAATATCTTTCAAAATTTGTCTAAGAAAACGTTATCAAATTTCTCTAGTAATATTCCATATCGTAGATAACAATCAGAGATTGCAGTTTCCTCAAAATCTCTCGAAATGGAATAATTCTTAAGACTCTTGCACGCTCTGCAGTCATATAGTATCAGAATGATATATATATATTTTTTTACCAACAGTAGAGTGCAATCCGTAATCAGATCTATAATCAAGTGTCTTTGTCAGATACTTTTGCCCAGTTCATATCAGAATCAAATCTGTTACTGTAAATTTATTCTTCACACTGAGGTTTTTTACATTTGTAATAATTGCCAATTAGATTTCTATCACATTCGGCACAACTTATTTCGTAATCTTCCCTCTTATCACACACACTGAGAAAAATTCATATAGTTGTCGGATTTTATGATTGACAGGACTATAAAAATATTCAATCGAACTGAAATAATGGTTGAGATCACTATATTATAGTTTCGTTTACTATAAAAACATATTGGAGGCCATTTATAACCCACATTAATAGTACCTATAACTATAAATTTTTCTGAGTGGCATAATTCAAATTACTCTACCTATCCCAGTACGCGTTACCTAATCACTGTTCGTGTCACGTGTGTGGTTATAACGATGTGGGGGACTAGGTTAAAGAGGTGGCTTCCACTGCCTATATAACCGTATCGATTTCCAGGACTTCTTGTACAGTCTTCCGGTGCGTCCGATACGTGATCAAGATCTTTAATCTATACAAGCCAGGTTCCGGATTCTGGTATCAGAGATAAAACAGAGTCACTAAATTGATGATAAGGAGGTGAGTGTATAAAAGAAAAATCTATAGAAAAAAGCATCGGTAATTGTTAGACACTATATCCGCGAAATTGGATTGTACAAATGTCCAGTGGCTACAGAAGTTGTTGTCCAAGTAAAAACTGGGAAAACTACTAAGCATGGGAAAAACTTGGGTCAGCCTTCACATCAAACCTTGATGGTCACTGTGTCGGTCAACGATCATCAGATCAGACTGATTAACTGGTTCAGTGAACGACTTTAGAAATTAACTTCTACACAGCATCGAAAAAATTGATGTTTGAGGAAATCTTCTTGAATTTTAGATTTGATTGACGGGTCCGCTAATCAACCTAGTCTGATTAAATCTATGGGAACTTTTTTAATTCTCTACAATACATGGAATTTTGTTTTGGTTTCGATTGAAATAATTATTGAAAAGAATCAGCACAAGATTTCTTATTGTTGCAGTAGATTTTCTGTAACGACAATATTTTCACCATATGTGACGTATATCTTTTCTTAGCCTTAGACACAAAATGGGTGTATTTGTAATCGTCGTTTTCTTATCGTTTGATAAATCTTTCCGCGTATTTTATCCTTTGTAGTAAGACCACACACAATCTTTTTATCGAGTGGAATGAGATATAAATTTATATCAACAGGGAATCGTGCAGATTGTGGATCGTTGAAGTAAATAAATATATCGTCATTCCTGACACCTGAGTCAGAACCCGAAGTTAAAAAATCACTGTCCGGTCGTCATCAGTATCGTCAAACAACGAGCAAAGCTTCAGATTCCCAGTGTCATACGAGTTTTAATAGTCAGAAAGACGTTCTGAAAACTAAGTGCAATTTTATATCTTATATTCAATATGCGGCTGCAGTTTATAGTGTTTTGTGCCATGTGGGCGGCATGTGTTGTCTTGGCCGAAGAAAACGAATGTGAGTCTCCTTTATCATTTCTCTTAGTGTTTGTAAGAAAAATTCTAACAGAAGATTTTTCGTAACAGCCAAAGTCGTGATGTGCTACTTTGGAAGCTGGTCAGTTTACAGACCAGGTAACGGAAAGTTCGACCCAACTTACATAGATCCAACCCTGTGTACCCACATGATCTACGCGTTCGTTGGAATAACGGAACAGGGCGAGGTGCGGATTTTGGATGCATGGAACGATCTGCCCAACGATGGCGGCAAAGCTGGCTTCCAAAAATTCAACGCTCTGCGGGAGAAGAGTCCGGGGACGAAAACTCTGGTTGGTATTGGCGGCTGGAACGAAGGTTCGACAAAGTACTCACAGGTCGTGGCCAACCCTTCGCTGCGAGGGAAGTTTGTCAAGAACGCCGTGGACTTTGTGCTCAAACACGGATTCAACGGCTTCGACCTCGACTGGGAGTATCCAGCCCAACGTGGAGGGAGTCCGGCTGATGTGCAGAACTACGTTCTCCTCCTGAAGGAACTGCGCGCCAGCTTCGAACCGCGTGGACTTATTCTGTCAGCCGCGGTAGGAGCAGCAGAATCGTCTGCAAGTTTGTCCTACGACATTCCCAGCATCTCAAAGTACCTCGATTTCATCAATCTGATGACCTACGACTTTCATGGATCGTGGGAGTCCACCACAGGAAACAACGCACCGCTGTATCCTGCGGCCAGAGAATCCCAGTTTGTTCGGAAACTCAATATTGTGAGTATCTCCACTAGCTATAATTACACAATTCCAAGCTGACAATATTTCGTGGCAAGGAACGAAGAAAGTATACAGTCAAATCATTCAGGGCACCATTAGTGACAACTACCAAAAGTGAAGCTCACTCAACGAGACTGTAGATGCATCAAATTCTTAATCCTTTCTAATTCTGATCGTGATTTTAGAACTCGACGGTAAACTACTGGTTGAGTCAAGGAGCACCGGCAAAGAAGTTAGTCCTCGGCACAGCACTTTACGGAAGGAGCTTCACCCTGGTTAATGCTGCCCAAAACGTGCCTGGTTCTCCGGTCAGTGGGGCTGGTAGCGCTGGACAATACACTCGGGAAGCCGGGACGCTGGGATACAACGAGATCTGCGAATTCCAGGCTCAGGGTTCCTGGACCACTCGTTGGGACGACGAACAACACGTGCCCTACGCTTTTTCAGGCAACCAATGGGTCGGCTACGACAACGTCAAGTAAGTATACCCAGGGCCAAAGTGCCTCCAAGTATTTCTATGAGACGGTGTAATTCGGTGACCGAGTCAATAACGAAGTGACTTTCGAACCCGCAGAAGCATCACGGAGAAGGCAAATTACGCCAAGTCAATGGGCCTCGGTGGAGCCATGGTTTGGAGTGTCGAGACTGACGACTTCACGGGTAAATGCGGAGAACGATATCCTCTTCTGAACGCCCTGAACCGCGTTCTACGGAACGGAGCTTCTACTACAGCAACTTCCAAACCGGCGGTTACGACTTCGGTTGTCTCAACTTCTGTCACACCATCGGTAGCAACGTCTGCTACGCCAGTGGTTACATCACCATCGACTGCTGCGTCTACATCGGATTCGTGTACCTCGGCGGCTTCGAACGTAATCTGCGGGAACTCTAACAAAGAGTTTATCAGAGACAAACATGACTGTTCGAAGTTCTGGCGCTGCGAAAAAACTACTGACAATAATTACCAAGCTATTGGACCCTTCTACTGTTCCGCAGGACTCTACTTCGATACAAACTACAACACGTGTAATTATCAGAATGCCGTACAATGCAGTTACGGTTCTTCAAGTTTTTCAGTATTCTCACTTTTTCAGCTGTGGAAATGAGTGAATTATTATTTATTATATGTATATTCAACAATGTAACACGTATGTCTATATATTTATATAGAACTATCGAACATGTACGATCAGCCTCGAAAATCCACACATGGAAGAGGTACCTTCAATAAAGATCTGTCGTAACGAATGGTATCTCACTTTTTCATCTTATCATGTCAGTCACACATGTTTCCGCAATCAGAATCCATAATATAATCGGACATTAAAAAATGGGGATACAATCCACAGACAATTGATAACGATCATTTGCGTGACATATCAAATGGCGATAACTGATAAGATAAACTGAACTCTGTTGGTGGTTTTCAGCTTCATGTAGTCAGACATGTAGACGAAATCTTGATTCGAATTTCGAAGCAATTTTCATCCGAATGCTGGTTTGTTCCAAAAAACATGTTGTACGGCCCAAGGTGACCTCCCCTTGAATACTCAAGAAAATCAAAAGTCTCACGAAGAAGAAACGTTTCCCAATTCCAAATGGTAATTTTCCCGAAGTAAATGAATGGTGAATCAATAGAAAATTGAAACAATTGTCAGAGGAAAAGTTTATCTGTACAGAAATGGAAATTTAGCATCAGCTATGTCATTTTCTTAGTACCTAAGTACATTTATACAGCACTTCCGCTTCGTACGTGGTACACCACTGTTCATTTCCGTCACCTGATCATTTCTGGAATTATAATAACAGGATTCAGAAACCATTTTCAGTTGAAAATTGTTGTTTAGATATTATTCGTCGATGGTAATAACCGAATCTATATGACTGCATTGTATCCGTTTTGCAGTTTCTCAGTATCCCCGTTCCACTTTTTTCAAATAAACAAATGCAGTTTAGTGTCCATTTGAGGAGAGGAAAAAACGTAAAAAATCAGAAGATTAGTCAATGACCACGACCTTCATCAAACAGATGCAATAATTATAACAGTTGTGACCAGTTTCATGAACTTTTAATAGATTTTGGATCCATTGATGAGTAATTTTGATGAATTAGTTCTTATCTGATCCACAAGCTAGTTTTGAGTACCTTCCAATACTTTTGCTGAGTAAACATTAGACAGGCTTTTTATCACTTTGAACTGTTTTTGCCATTAAAAATGATCTACATCGAATTTCATATAGCGACAAACGGCCTGCATACTGATAATTTCCTGAATTGAATGAAGACTTTTTCATGGGAGTGAAATTATAAAATTCCCATCGTTGATGCATAATTGATCTCTTCAAGTATAAGCCGTGATGGTATTTTATTCAAGATTTCTTCGTCCTCGAAAAATTTAATTACACTAACTGAAGAGATAAGAGATAAAAAAAACTATATATAGTCTACCGACGAATAATTATGGTTTATGAGACAGATTATATGGCGATAAGATAAGCTATGTATGTGATGGTCAAGGTCTTTGCCTTTCCTAATAACTTCAATATATGAAGTAGATGCAGATTTTGGAATAATGGAGCCATTATCATGTGAATATAGAGATTTATTTGAACCACGGTTCAAATTGCAGTTGAGCAATAACAAAGAATGATAGGAATAATAGATTACAGCTTATAAATAGATAATGGAAAGAAATGAAACTGTCATTCCAGTTCCCAAAATTCGGTATATTCTTCAGATTTGCAGAAATTAGGTTAGTTTTGTTTTTTAAATTCGGAAAAAAATGGGATTATTTGTTCCTTCTAGACCCAAGTTCTGCACTTGTTATCGGGTGATGATGTACTTGCTGAAACGTCATAATTTTGCATGAACGAAATGGTTGATTATTATCTCGATATTATATGTAGTTCAATAACGTCACTCAGATTGATTGCAAAATTGTGATGCATCCTCTTGTTGAACACTACGCGAAATACCATTTCGTTGCAGTAAATTCTGAGAGTTTGGAGTATTTCGCGGATACAAGTGGATAAAAATCTGAGGTGGTTTAACTAGAGGAAAGAATTGAAAATAAATAAACAAAAAGGACAGTACTCCTACTGCACCAGATTTATTGCATGCTTTTTGATGTTTCGTGTTTCCGGTATGAAGCAACGACGCTTTCTACTGGGATATGAATTTGTCATTGATTCCAAATAATACTTCAATATTCATTTACGATCTACTACCAAATTCTGTGGTGATTGAGTGGGAGGATAGAAAGAGGATGCACGTAACACTGCCTATAAAATCGTAGTGCTTTTCAGGACGATCATGTTTGCAGTCTCGACGCTTCTGAAGGTTCGATATTCTTCATTTGTCAAAAAGGGTCGGTTTTGTGAGTGAAAAATTAGATTTTATTTGAGAAAATACATAAGTTATCGATAAAAAGGTGAGTAAATAGTCTGAAACAGTCAAAGAAGACACTGAAATAGCAACTAAATCATTTCACGTCTGACATCAGTGCGTGATTCTAAACTCATAGCCATTTCAATTTACTTCTTTGTAACTACACTTATGGATATGAAGCTGCAATTCATCGCGGTATGTGCAGCCTGGGTGACAATGTGACATGCCTCGCCTTGGCCAAATAGGACGAAGGTGAGTTAGCGAAATTATGTGCACTTTTTGCACTGAGGATTTCGACGTTTTTCAATACCAAAAAATTCTCATTGCAGCCAAAGTCGTCTGCTACTTCGGAAGCCGGTCAGTTTATAGACCAGGTAATGGAAAGTTCGACCCAACTGACATTGATCCAACCCTGCGTACCCACATGATCTACACGTTCGTTGGAAGAACGGAACAGGGCGAGGTCCGCGTTTTGGATGCATGGAACAACCCGCCCGACAACAGCGGCTAAGCTGGCTTCCAAAAATTCAACGCTGGGCGGGAGAAGAGTCCGGGGACGAAGACTCTGGTTGCTATTGGCGGCTGGAACGAAGGTTCGGCAAAGTACTCACAGGTCGTGGCCAGCCTTTCGCTGCGAGGGAAGTTTGTCAAGAACGTCGTGGACTTTGTGCTCAAATACCGATTCAACGGCTTCGACGTCGACTGGGAATATCAGGCTCAACGTGGAGGTAGTCCGGGTAATATGAAGAACTACGTTCTCCTCCTCAAGGAACTTCGCACCAGCTTCGAACCGCACGGACTTATTCTGTCAGCCGCCGTAGGAGCAGCCGAGAAGTCTGCAAGCCTGTCCTACGACATTCCCAAGATCTCCAAGTACCTTCAATTCATCAATTTGATGACCTACGATTTCCATGGATCGTCGGATTCCACCACAGGCCACAACGCACCGCTGTATCCTGCGGCCCGAGAATCTGGATATGCTCGAACTCTGAACGTTGTGAGTATTTCCTTCGATTGTATTTCAATTTCAATTTAACGTTCCTTTATGGCAAAGAACGGAGAAAGTATACAGACAAATCAGTTGGTTAGCCATTAGTGACAACTACCAAAAGTAAGGCTCACTCGACGAGACAGTAGATGCATCGTATTTTCAATCCTTTCAATTCTGATTGTGAATTCAGCACGAGACGGTACAGTACTGGTTGATGAGGCAAGGGGCACCGGCAAATAAGTTGGTCCTCGGCACAGGACTTTACAGAAGGAGCTTCACCCTGGCTAATGTTGCCCAAAACGCGCCTGGATCTCCGGCCAGTGGGCCTGCCACCGCTGGACCATACACTCGAGGAGCCGGGACACTGGGATACAACGAGATCTGCGAATTCGAGGCTCAGGGCTGATCCTGGACCACTCGTTGGGACGACGAACAACACGTGCCCTACGCTTTTTCAGGCAACCAATGGGTCGGCTACGACAACGTCAAGTAAGCATACCCAGGGCGCAAGTGCCTCCAAGTATTTTTCTGAGACGGTGTAATTCGGTGACCGAGTCAATAACGAAGTGACTTTCGAACCTTGGATACCAATATCAACACTTGCAATTTTAAACACTTAGTACAGTGCTGAAGATATCACAATCCTTTTTTAAAATCTAAAACCAAGTATTTCAACTTATTATATAAAATTAACGTATCAAATAGAATAGATAACATTAACTTTTATGGTATATGAATTATTAAATATTGCTATAGATCAGCCTGGAAGGTTTAGGTATATGGGGGATTCCACGTCAAATCGACCGAAAAAACGAGATTTTTTCCCTGACCCCTTTCGATCTGCTCGTCCTCTTGCACAGTCAAACTACACGTTGAAAGGATGAACTGTTATTTTTTTCAGATTTTTTCGACTCATCATTCCATTACGAAAAATCATCGAATAATCATCGATTGATTTTCAATTTTTTTTTATTTCTCGCGCCTACATAGCTCAAAACGTGAAAGATGTATGGAAAAAGTTCCAATACGAAAATTTTGGGATTTTTTGTGAACTTTTCGAGAGTATTCCCACACAGAACACTTACCAATTTTATACGTATATTGGACGTAATAATTTAGACGTTATATGTCTGATATACGTAAGTTGGAGGTTTACGTTTGGGATAGAAATAGGCTAAATTACCGGCTAAAATCCGTGTAAGGAACGAATACGAAACGTCCGCTAAGACGTAGGGTAGACTGGGTACGCTTGTAACAGGGTACGGTTGTAACATTGTTGATATTTCGAAAACTAAGGGTAGGACATTTATATACTGCCACCTGATAATCTGTGCAAGTGGTCCGAACTAGCCCATTAGTAGGTGGCGGTCTTCCGTGCAAAGCGGAAGTGGGTAGCGGAGCCCATTGTTATTTTCGGGCCTGAAGTAAGTTCTTACAATCTTAGTTAAACATCGATAATTGGACTTGTATGATAAATCTTCAATTTTTCTCTCGTTCATATGTTTCCTTGGCCAATTCTGTGTCAGTATTCACAGTATTTTGAGTTGATAGATTCGAGAGAATAAACGAAATTTTGAATTGAAGTAAAAAAACTCGTCTGGGGTCGTAGTTCCTGAAACACTTATTCCTTATGGGAATGTGTGATACTAATCATCAAAATCCTGATAAATAATATAATTTTGTGAAAAAATCTTGTGTTACAACTGACCCTAGGGTTGGGGTTAGTTGTAACACTTTTCCGATTTTTTTTGACAGGCTCATACTTTTTTTATATTTATGCTAAAGAGTCCTACTTAGCGCCATTTTGTCAGCAATTGAATGCTCTTTGCTATGGTATTTGGAACATTAATGTGTTCACTGTAGATTGGGCTCAGCAAGGGCCAAACCGAAAACTGTTACAACCGTACCCAGTCTACCCTATAGAATATGTATCTTAGAGGTACAAGGAACCACTGTAAGACGTATATCGAAACTTACCTATATATTACGTAGTTTTCCTTGCGCTGTACGTCAATTTACGTCCAATATACTGATGCGATACGTATGTCTTTCGTACTCTTCATGATTTTGAATACGTGGACTATACGTAAATCAAACATATTACGCGTTTTGTGTATAGAGAACACATATGGGTAGAATATTTATACGTAAGAGAACGTGTGAGATGTCGTATAAGGAATTTTTAAAAAAATATTATGTAATAAGTTATTTTTTAACTTATTATTGGATATTTTCGATATTTTAGGTTATTTTTATTTATAGTTGAGCACGCTTGTCAATTGAAACGCATTCTGCGATCGCTTGAATTTTTCGCTTTTCTAAGACCTAGCCGGGGTTTGAACCGAGTACGCTCGCCACTCTTCGTATTACTAGTCGCACGCCCTAACCACTACGCTAAGCTGCCGCTTGTCCAACCATGCAGCGTTTCTATACATGATTTTATCAGGGATGATGGTACATTCTTCAGTAATGTAAGTTCACTAATCTCTGTGGGAATCTATTTATGACTACAATCGATCGCTCAATAGTGAAAGAATATCGTTGAAGCTGTCAAATGTGCTGGGAACGTCTGGGGTACGTATATCGTACGTATACCGGAAACACGGTGAAAATTTGCATTTGGCCCACTAAACCAATAGGTCTGGTTTACGTATATGAAACGTCGAAATCAGGCGAGTCCGCAAACCGTGTGCTGTACGTATGTCTATCGTATCACTTTGGTTGTGCCAAGCGTCAACCCGAGTAGAAATTTGATAGGGCTAGCCTGATGTGCTATCAGGCCCTGATTGAGCTTTGTTCAGGCGGTCCTGAGTAAGACAAACCTGCTGTGGTCCTGAGTAGGGTCCCATCAGGTATCCCTAACAGGGGCACTCCTGATATGGCCCTGGTCAGGATGCTTTCAGGCCACACTTACCAAGGTTTGCCTGCTGGGCCCCTGATTAGGATGCTATCAGGCAACACTTGCCAAGGTTTGCCTGTTGGGCCCCTGATCAGGATGCTATCAGGCAACACTTGCCAAGGTTTGCCTGTTGGGCCCCTGATCAGGATGCTATCAGGCAACACTTGCCAAGGTATGCCTGTTGGGCCCCTGGACAGGAGCTGACAGGCATCCCTTCCCGAGGTGTGCCTGATTGGCCCATGATCAGGATGCTATCGGGCAACAATTGCCGAGGTTTGCCTGTAGGGCCCCTGATCAGGATTCTATCAGGCATCCCTTCCCGAAGTGTGCCTGATTGGCCCCTGGTCAGGATGCTATCAGGCAACACTAGCCAAGGTTTGCCTGTTGGGCCACTGATCAGGATGCTATCAGGCATCGCTTACCAAGGTATGCCTGATTGGCCCCTGATCACGATGCTATCGGGCAACACTTGCCAAGGTTTGCCTGTTGGGCCCCTGATCAGGATGCTATCAGGCAACAATTACCGAGGTTTACCTGTTGGACCCTTGGTCAGATTGGCTTCCAGAGTACATGATACTAGAAAGTGCAGCGCGCCTGTTGCGTCCCTGTTCAGGTTGGTATCAAGCATCCCCTACTGAGGCAAGCCTGTATGGCCGCCAGCAAGGTTGGCGCCAGGCATCCCTTACTCAGGCATGCCTGCCACGCCCCGGATCAGGTCTTCATCAGGCTATCTTTATTACGGGTTTCATGCCACAGTGTGAAATGTGTGATTCATTAAGAATCAACCATTATTTGGTACACTTTTAACCTGCCGGAAGCACGCAGGATAATCATTTAGATAAATATATTCGAAGCTCTTATTATTAGTAGATCAAAGTTTTCACAATATCTAATAAGTAGTTTGGCGTAGTAGGTAGGGCGTGCGATTAGTAATGCGAGCGAGCGATAGGTCCAGGATCGAAACCCGGTTAGGTCGAAACAATGCGAAGTTTTTCTGAAGTGAAATTGCGTTCTAGCGTTGGTATGCGGCCGAGTATGAGTGGTTCAGCTTACTCAACCCATAAAATTTTTATTTAATCTTTATTTTTGTAGCATCGGATGATACAAACACAAATCCACAAATATGATCAGGGCTTGATCAGGGATTGATCAGGAAGCTTGATCAGGAAGCTTGATCGGGGCCTGATCAACAAACCTAATCAGGGCCTGGCTGTAAAATACTGATCAGAGCCTGGCTATAGAACCTGATCAGGGCCTGGCCGTAATCCTAGAATTTTGCGTTACATTACTGATCAGGGCCTGACCAGGCAGCCTAATAAGCACCTGATCAGGTGGTAAGGTTTGCTTGATCATGCCCTGATTGTGGCCTGACCGAAATTTCTACTCGGGAAGATAAACACATCTGCCGTACGCTTACTGTAAGAATATGTCGCATCCACGTATATTAAATGTTAGGATCAAGAAAATTTATACGTCGTCAATGGCACAATGCGATACGTATGCGAAACATACCTTTCGTGTCGCCTACGTTGCAGTTATCAATACGAAGATCTCACTTTTACTCGACATATATCGTACGTAAATCGAAGGTGTCTTGAAGATCCAATTCGGCAACCTAAGTGATACGTCTTTCATACGTACAGTAAACATTTAAAAAGCGTTGTTTTGCGTGACGTGAAAGATACGTACATAATGCGTATAGGCTAGGTTTCTCAAAACATCTGAATAATCACCAATTATATACGTTGATGGTACATATAATAAAAGTTTTATGATTGTCATAATACGTACTTTACGCAATATGAATGTAATTTATACGTACATGCAGTACGTAAAAAAACGGCTTCGGCATTGACGCGAATGATACAAGTGTTATACGTATATACTTCGTATAGACAATACGTCTTGATTGTATACATCGCGTACGTATAGTATACGTATCATTTTAGCTGTATACGTAGACAGACGCTAAAACGTATTTCATACGTAAAATCAACTACGTGTTCCGTGTGGGATATTACCGGTTTGTTAAAAAAATCTAAAAAAAATAGGACGCGTTTTTTACTGAGTAGAATGTTAGAAGAAAACATGGTATGATCTTGAGATGGTCGGGGTTTAACACTGGTCGAGTTGGCGTGGAATGCCCCATATATATATGACCTTTTGCCGTTACGAACAGCAAAAGGTCGTATAATGGCGCTTACGTCCTTATGCCATTAGACACGCGATATTACTACATTCTTTATCAGAGCTTCGAGTCTGTTATCTGTGGGGGAAATAAAGTATCGAACCACTGATAAATCCGTGTTGTTCTGTGTGTAAAATTTGCTTCATTGTGGTGGATGCCGCAAAATAGGCCTGTAGGTGGGATATAGTCCAACGAGGTAAAAAAAGTTCATTATTGCCAGATAAAACAAGATTCTCTAGTTTTGACAACGCGTATCTCTTTAACGGTTCGGCTACAAATCTAGGGGTGTGGTCTTGGATTCGTTGGTTCTTTCTCTACAAGATTGCTGCTTCAGAAAGTTGAAAACAATTTTTTTTTCACCATTTCCCCAAGATTTGGGACTTTTTGGTCAATTTTGAGTGTTTTTTCGCCGATATTTCTGTAGATATTAGTCGTGGGTCAAATCTATGGCCACATTCTTGTTCCCTGGTCAATTTAACATAAGGAAACCCATTTTCAGGAGCGTAGTACGAAAAACCTTTGCGTAATCAAAAATACCCAAATTCAAGTAAAAAATGTGAAAGACAACTATAAATAGCTGTAGCTATTTATCCGTGAGGATTGATGATTCTGTGATCAATACCTGTGCCAATAATTCGACGAACTTTGGATTTTAGCATCTTGACTTGCATGGACTTGAAAAACTTCTCGATTTCGATTTTTTACTTCGAAATTCATATATGTTGGCACTAGCGATTGTTTAGCGACGATCCGTCTGACCTCTGCGGCACAGATTGAGTTGGTTAAATCTTCAGAATCACATATTCATCCTCAGTCATAATTCATTACGATAAACATTTTGGTTCGTGGCGATATTGCAAACTGAACCAATCATCATACGACCCATCCCGCGTCCGCGATTCCTTATCAAATCGACCTGCAACCATTGGCGTAGCCAGGAGGGGGCAGGGGTGGGCACGGCCCCCCAGTAAGTCCGGTGCCCCCCCCCCCAGAACATAGAACGACCCAACATAATTGTTTTCACCCAACATAATTTGTTACATAATTATTGAGTATTACGTAAATTTCAATTAAAAAAAACATCATTGTGAACAAAAAAATTTGTCATTGTCACCCCCCACCCTCGGCCCACCACAGCCCCCCCTCAGAAAAACGGCTGGCTACGTCAATGCCTGCAACTGGATAGTCGCTATGACCCACTATAAAAAGCTGCGCAGACAGACGAGAAGCAGTAGTTGACTTGAACGAATCAACGAGTGCAGTCGTACCTGAGTAGAATTGATCTTGTAATTTGCGTAGTTGCAGGAATGAAGTTATTCGCATCCGCAGCAGTTGCATTCTGTTTATTACTCGCGGTGCATTTGTCCATGCAAATTCCTCGTCTAGGTGAGTGTTTCTTTCGAATCCGAAATAATCGCGGATTTTCGTATGACATAATCCAGGCTTACTGTTTTAACCTTTCAGTTGACTGTCCGGATAATTTCCTCGATAAAAATCCATCATACGCAACCGATTGCGCAGAAATTACCTGCAACGAATCAAATGACTGCAGCGATAATGTGATGAGACAACAGTGAGAATATGAAACCTTCACATTTTTTAGATTTGTTATACCTACATATTCGCACTTCGGATGCCTTATATTACTATATTTTTCAGATGTATCGAAGAAGTGTGTTTCGAGGGAACAAACATTACGCGAACCGTGGCGAACCCTTTTCTGACATATCCAGATTGTTGCTCTCGTCTCATATCATGTGGACCGTACCCAGACGACTTGAGCGTATATAAGTTGAAGTAGATAAATGTCAGCGATACTCTTATACGTGAATGTTAGGTAGGATGAAAGAAAGTTGGAAATTCTGAAAAAAAAAATTGATGACTATTTAACACCAGTGATGTAGGAATATTTTATTCTGACATAATGTTCAAAATGCTGTAAGTTTTATGTCATGCCTATGTATGTCATTATTTTTTTGAGATAATTAATATACCAGCTGCATCGTACGAATATTTACTGCTTTACCTTCATTCTGATTAAGTACAGTAGAGCGTCGATTATCCGAACGTCAGTTATTTGAAACGTCAATCATCCGGATGGCAATATGGTTCATCCTAAACGTCAATTTTCCGAATAGCGATTTGGGCTATTCAAAATATCGCGTGTCTAATGGCATAAGGACGTAAGTGCCATTATACGACTTTTTGCTGTTCGTAACGGCAAAAGGTCATATATATAATATATATGGGGTATTCCATGCGAAGTGGGACAGGTTTCGGCCGAGGGTCGGCGAATTTGACGTACGTCAAATGGAAGGACGTCCTTCCAGAATCTCGTCCCTTACTACCTTGCAACATAAGTTTTCCGGAGTTTTAGACCCTGATTGGTTTTTGATTGTCCGTGAGGAGCAATTAAAGGAATTGTCTTAGGGTCTACTCGATTCACTTGAAAATTTTACTGAACATAGTTAAAGGTATCACAAAATTATGGTAAAATTTTCAGCCACCCCTTTTTTTTCATTCGCCGGCAATAAATTATTGAAAATATTTTTGGAAACAATAAAATTATTCTATATTGTCACCGGGGCTGTTTCTGAACTGTTTAGTATTAGTATTTGGCGTACGTATCTCATTTCAATAAAGTACCGGTAACGAAAAATGTTATTGTTCGTAAAAAAAAAAATTCAATAATTTATTGCCGACGAAGAAAAAAAGGGGTGGCTGAAAATTCTACCATAATTTTGTGATACCTTTAACTATGTTCCGTAAAATTTTCAAGTGAATCGAGTAAACCCTAAGAAAATTTCTTCAATCGCGCCTCACGGACAATCAAAAATCAATCAGGGTCTGAAACTTCGGAAAACTCGTTGCAAGGTAGTAAGGAACGAGATTCTGGACGGACGTCAAATTCGCCGACCCTTGGCCGAAACCTGGCCCGCTTCGCGTGGAATACCCCCTTGTAAGCGCGGAATAAGGGTCATAAACAGGGCCGGAACTTGGATTGAGGAGGCCCCGGAGCAAAACAAAATTTGGAGGCCCCCCTTTATGAATTGCTTATAGTATGAATATGGGGGATTCCACGTCAAATCGAACGGTAGATTTCCCTGACCCCTTTTGATCTGTTTGCCCTTTTACATAGTGGAAGTACACGTTGGAAGGATCAACTGTGCATTTTTTCAGATTTTTTGGACCGAGTATTTTTTTACTACAGCTGGTAAAATAATCAGTTTTTAGCGTTTTTTCGATTTCTCAAGCCGACATAGCGAGAAATCCAGATGAGCAATGAAAAAAGTTCTTATACAAAAGATTCGCGTCTTTCTTTGAAATTTCCGAAAATAATTTTCTGAAATTTTTTGTGCCTCGCGAAACTGCAGTTTTGGTGAAAAATCTTCGAAAATCTTCGGTAACAAAAAAGTGCCCTGATCGAATTGGCTGAAATGTTCACACGGCATGTCATTTTCAATGCCAAAAGTTTTCTGAAAATTTCATAGTGGGCCGAGCAGTGCTTCGAAAGATACAGCAACAAGTATTCGCACAGTGGCGAGAATTCGGCGATTAATAGGGTCCAAAAAAGTTTTTTTGGGCCGCAGTTCAAAAATTCAAGGGCGATCGCGAGTACGCTGTCACGTCTGGTCCCACGGTCCATACGACGCCTACCCTCACACACTCTCTCACACACACACACACACACACGCACTTAGACTTAGACTTAGACTTAGACTTAGACTTAGTTAACTAGATCTTAGAATATCTGCACCCCGCTATCTTATTCTTTTCGCATAAGCCTGACAGCGCATCACCCGATACTTCGCGTACCGTGGGATAGCTTGGTCAGTCTTATGCACTCCCCTCACCCTTCCCGCTGGCTTCTTCAGTCTTGACTGAATTAGCTGGACTCACTTCTGGAACTACTCTCTTAGGAATAAGAACTGTTGTACTCTCTTTTAAATCACTTGTCTGAATAAATCTGTTGAATATATAATCACTTCTGTTCTACGCTGGATACTCTTATTGAAATATCGCCCGCTTCACACCTTCGGTGTACTTTTATGTATTTTACACGGGATTGAACCCATATAAAATACTTGACTTGCTTAGGCTTGTTACACTGGTGGCAGCGGTGTTCCCCGTGACGAAGTTTAAAAAAGTGAGAAGGTGATTCAGTGAAAAGAGTTTGATTAGTTAGCAACAATCTGGAAACGGCCAATCCGGAAAACGACTAACTAGCGCGCAGCGTATTCGAAAGGCCTAGCCAAAGGAAGAGATCAACGATACGACAGACGCATTCGCCAAAACAAGTGTTTTTAATTAAGTGCAACAATATATCGACGCGTGAAAAGTGCACCAGAAGTCAACCATCAGCACACCGTCGATAAAAACTAGTTTTAACAATAATTAATAATCAATAAATCATAAAATAATAATAAACCTCGCAACCATAAGACGACGGAAGATAAAATAATAATAAATACCTCGCAACCATAAGACGACGGAAGAAATAATAATAATAAATACCTCGCAACCATAAGACGACGGAAGATAAAATAATAATAAATACCTCGCAACCATAAGACGACGGAAGATAAAATAATAATAAATACCTCGCAACCATAAGACGACGGAAGAAATAATAATAATAAATACCTCGCAACCATAAGACGACGGAAGTTAAAATAATAAATACCTCGCATTCTCAATAAGACGACGGAATATTAATCATTAAGAAATTCAAGTGAACAGTGATTCATAAAAATTTGTGCTCTCGCAAACGTAAGACGACGAGACTAACCTGCCAATCAGACGCAGCGATAACCATTGAAAATTAAATCTCTCGCAAACATAAGACGACGAGAATTTAATAACTAATCGAAGACTAAAAAATTAATCGAGTCATTCGAAACCAAAAATCTCCACACCGAACGAGCCCCGGTATCCTGAGCGAACGAGAGAAGCAGATAAGGACGACATCAATTCGACGCAGAGCCCAGCTGTACCCAGCAGCTAGCCGTCGCTAGCCGTCGCTAGCCGTTGCAGCCGCCAGCCGTCATCGACGATCACCGATCGTCACCCCACCACCCAAACCCCTTGTCAGAAGAATTTTACGTCAATCGCAACCATGCGATACCTCTTCGCAACTCTCATCATACTCAGCTCATTGTAAGTCTCCGAGATTCAATAGAAATTAATATTATTTTGTTTAGTTTGTAATTAGTAAATAATTCAAGATGCCGGACTCAGCAGCATCTACTCCTTCATACTTGACAATCCAAGCAGTTGCCGCGTTGATTCCTAATTACAATGGTTCAAACATGACAGTAAAATCTTTTATAACAAAAGTCGAAAACGCGAAACGTTTAATCGCTCCACAGGATTTAGCCGTATTTACTTCGCTAGTCCGCTCCAAAGTTGACGGAGACGCAGAATTAGCACTGCCGGACAGCCGTAGTGAACATGTAAGCCACCTTCTGGCAGATTTGAAAAGAGCCTTTGGTCCGAACAACGTTTATCCGACGTAGAAATATCGATTGCAAGAGCTTGTCAAGCACGAAACGAGTCAGCATTAGAATATGGAAATAGAATAGAAAAACTCGTGCGCTCAGCCCACGAAATAATCGAGTCTCACGAATCAGCCGATGAAGCGGCAGTTTTAGTTAAGCATTTAAAACAAAATTCGATTTATTCGTTCATAAAAGGCTTAGCGGGCGAATTAGAGCTTAGGGTGTCTTATGAAAACCCAAGAACTCTAAGAGAGGCAATCGATCTGTCAGTAAGCGCAGAGAAAATTATTCAAGAAAGATTGCAATTAGTAAAATATGCTAGTGAAGAAACTAAGCAAGTAAGCGAACGTCGCTCAAATAACCATTCAAATCCATCACCGCAACGCGGCCCAGAAAATTTTTGCACATTTTGTAAAAGAAACAGCCATTCCACAGAGGAATGCAGATCAAGACAACGCAGTTCAGGAATTTTTTGTACATTTTGTAACAGAAGCAGTCATTCCACTCAGGAATGCAGATCGAGACAGCGCACAAATATTCGGTCTTGTACATTTTGCAATAGGAACGGTCACTCATACGAATTTTGTAACAGAAGAAACCTCCAGGATCAATACAATTCCCAAAATCCAGGATCCTACCAATCCAACAACAATAACCAAGGTTCTTATAACCACCAGCAAAGTCATAATTCCTTCAACAATGGTTACAACCAGAATCAGCGCTCTAACAATTCACCAAATTATCAAAAGTTTCAATCTCACAACCAGCCGCATTATAAAAATTACGGGCAACAACCACAGTTCGATAATCAGGGACAGCATAATAATTATCAACATCAATCAGATCAATACGACGATAGAAACGATCCTCAAAATTGTAATAATCCGTATCAACAGCAACAAAATAACACGCAGGTCAGTTACACAAATTTTGCTCAGCCGGATTGGCAACAGCAGCAACAACAACAGCGATTCTCAAACGACGCGCAACATTTAAACGAGTATCGGGACCGCCGCGTGGACGCGCCGACAGTCCGTACTTGAGTAGAGCGTCCGAAAAATTCGAGAAACCATTGAATGACCCGATAATAATCGACGACGACGACGACGACGATTTACCGAATGTTTTTCCAGATGCGACTAGTCTAATAGTCGGATTAATCAATAACACTATAGCAGAAAGTTTGAAAGCAAAAACCTCGGTGACATCTCAAATACCACTGACCGATTCAAAACGTCACCTGAACACCCGCGACTTGTATGAAAACCCCAGTCTAGTGACGCAATCTCGAGATCGACAAGAATCTGTCCAAACGTTCAGAGTTGGATATTTCACTTCGCAAAAAATTACGGAAAATCCTGATGAGAGAATGATATTGCCAAACCCAAAATCAGTTAAACGCAAAGTAAATACCGAATCTTATAACAGCGCGGAACCGCAAAAGAAAACAATAGCACGCAAGGTCGACTACTCAGATTACACGTATGACGCTGATAACGAAGACGCTTCAAGTCCAACCGTAGACAACATACGCGACCAACACACCAACTCCCCTGTCACGAATACACCAGAGTACGCTCAGGTGAATGATCCTGTAGACGCAAATACTACCAAACTCACATACATTAGAGATTTAACAGCTGAACTCGCGGAAAAGCAACAGAGACAGAAAAATAGCGAAACTCAAATCTCCACAGTAAATAAACATTTTCAAAAGAAATCTGCAATTAATATAGCACCGCCACGCAGACGAGATAACGACATTCGTTTCAAATCTTTCACCATCTCCAACCATCAATCAGGCACACTTAAAAGTCCTTCAGATTTGGATAACAGAAAAATTGTCAAGAAAACTCATAAGCGAATTTCAAAACCTGTTTATTCGAAGTTCTCATTCCCACAACGTGACCCGGAAACGAAAACTGTCGAACGCGAATATTTACCGCAAAATAGCCAATCCAAACCCATGGCCGGTACCTCTCGAGATCTTGATCCAAAGATTATACTACCATTAAGCTATTTCGTCACACATTCAGACGACCTGCCTCCAACAACTGATTCGATTGCCAAAGAATCAAACGCGGATTTGATCAAACAAATAGATAACTCAGCTCATTGCATCTCAGCTGACTGCACAGCCTCGCTTGGCGTAGCAGAGCGCAAGGTAACACGAGAACAGATACGCGATAAGAGATTCAGAGCAATCAAACCCAAGCTCACAGATGATTCTGACCGTTCAGCATCGAAACAAGTTGACATACCGAAGAGTCATACCAGACCTCCTCCTCGACCTCCAGATCCAAATAGAAAAAGACCGTCATCCGAAATTCTACCTCCTCCTCGACCTCCAGAGTCAAATACAAAAAGACCGTCATCCGAAATTCTACCTCCTCCTCGACCTCCAGAGTCAAATACAAAAAGACCGTCATCCGAAATTCTACCTCCTCCTCGACCTCCAGATCCAAATAGAAAAAGACTGTCATCCGAAATTCTACCTCCTCCTCGACCTCCAGATCCAAATAGAAAAAGACCGTCATCCGAAATTCTACCTCCTCCTCGCCCTCCTGATCCAAATACGAAACCTACGGCCGGTACCTCGCGAGACCTCGATCCGGAAGTTTCACCAACATACCTCGAGTTCAGGAAAAACCTAAACCTTCTCCCAAGGTTTGACAATCCAAACGTAATAGAAATACAGGACGATTTATTAAAACAAAAAGATAATTTAGCACACTGCATCTCAGCTGACTGCACAGCATCGCTTGGCATTGCAAGCCAAATGGCAAAACAGGGATTGATTCAAAAGAAGATACTGAGAGCAATGAAACCGAACCTCAAAGACATTATCGCAGTAAATCACCCGCGACGCACGATTTACAACCTGATCACGAAAGACAAACATTTGCTCGAACCCACAGCGGAAACCATGTATAACACCTTGCAAAATTTGAAACGGGCCCTATCAAAAGACGGAAAGAAATCTATATCGATACCGAGACTAGGATGCGGCTTAGCCAAACTTGATTGGAATTGGGTTAGTACCATGATAAAATACATTTTCAAAGATACAGATATAAAGATCACGGTTTGCAATTTTGACCCCACAACACCGCAAAAGCACAATGACGCATCAGACCGGGAAACAAAACCTCCTCCTCGACCCCCTGACCCTATTGCAGACTCTCCGCCATCCAACGCCTTATCTCCTCTTCATACGATCAAACGCAGATCTCCTCCACATCGTTCCTCTCCTTCATCAGCTGTAGACTCAGACCAAACACCTGACACTCCTGTTCGCTTATCAACGACTCACACACATTCAAACCAACACAGCAAACATGCGATTGACGAACGCGACCTTAACAGCGATACTTTTGATTAACCGATGGTAATATCCGTCCTTCCTCCCGCAGAAATCTCTGACCCCTTAATGATAGTTTCAACCTACAAGGACACTCTTGACAACAATTTTGCAAAAAAAAAAACAAAAAAAAACTTACATCAACCGACAGACTCGCTTCCGACTTATCAAACCAGACAAATTAATTTTCAAGCAATTTCCAGAATCCAACCCTATTTTCCCTTTTATGTTACAAAAATCGTTCGCATAAAGTTATATCAGTTTAAATCGAGCTTAAAGATTCGCCCTTTTTTTTCCAAAGTAACCGATTGCAAGATAAAAAAGATTCTTGCGACGCATTCTTGATCATTTTTCGATTTTTAGTTTAACAACACATTTTATATATAAGCTTAGTATTAAAATATTTACAATTAACAATTATTATACGTTTTTCATGCATTAAAACAAACCCCTCGAAGAAATATATTGTTATTATCCATTAGCCACAAAACCAAGAACATTTGTATCAAAATTATTCGAAACTTTAGAAACAACCCCCACCACTTCGAAATATTAATTACCCACCATTTCATTTCAATTAAAAATTAAGTATAATAATAAGACACATTTGTATTCACCAACATCCAATAAATAATTTGTTTTCTTTTCAACATCTACCACATAAGACCGATAAAAACAATTAAATTAAAATTACAACAACCTTATTGCATTCATTCTAGAATTAAGAATAGCCAATAGATGACATTTGTATTTGACCAACAATATCCAATAAACCAATTTTCAAAAACAAAGTTCACTAACCCGCTTAAACGCGCACTAACCCTAAGCGCATTTACCCTTAAGATCAATGCACCAAATTGTATCAATTCATATCCATAAGTAAATTTCAATCAATAGTTAACTTCATATGTCACACAAAAATTAAACACATTCACATTGTAAACCAAATTCACAACAACACAAACACCATTAAAAAATCGAATCACCATTTTAAAATAATTTCCAAAATTTAAGTAATCATAAGAAAACATTGTAAACTAACCTTAAGCACATTTAAATTTAAGTTACATCATAATTGTAATCGAACCTTATTTTTTTAGTTTATACCTTCTTTACTTGAAACACATGCTTAACACCCTATGTTTCATCTAACGGGGGGGGTGTCACGTCTGGTCCCACGGTCCATACGACGCCTACCCTCACACACTCTCTCACACACACACACACACACACGCACTTAGACTTAGACTTAGACTTAGACTTAGACTTAGTTAACTAGATCTTAGAATATCTGCACCCCGCTATCTTATTCTTTTCGCATAAGCCTGACAGCGCATCACCCGATACTTCGCGTACCGTGGGATAGCTTGGTCAGTCTTATGCACTCCCCTCACCCTTCCCGCTGGCTTCTTCAGTCTTGACTGAATTAGCTGGACTCACTTCTGGAACTACTCTCTTAGGAATAAGAACTGTTGTACTCTCTTTTAAATCACTTGTCTGAATAAATCTGTTGAATATATAATCACTTCTGTTCTACGCTGGATACTCTTATTGAAATATCGCCCGCTTCACACCTTCGGTGTACTTTTATGTATTTTACACGGGATTGAACCCATATAAAATACTTGACTTGCTTAGGCTTGTTACAACGCAAACAAGAATAATAAATATTGATCTTGAATTTTTGAATCGTGGCCAAAAAAAACTGTTTTGGGACCCCATAAGCGCCGAATTCTCGCCACTGTGCGAATATTTGTCGATGTATTTTCTGAACCACTGCTCGGCCCACTTTTAAATTTGCAAGCAACCTTTGGTATTGAAAAATACACGTTATGTATAAATTTCAGCCAATTCGATTAGGGCGATTTCGCGTTAGAATGATTTACACTCATTCTGTATTAAAACTACACTTGAACGGGGTATTAAAAATCTGATGAAAATCCACACGGAACACTTACAATTAGTTGATTTTACGTATGAAATACGTTTTAACGTCTGTCTACGTATACAGCTAAAATGGTACGTATACTATACGTGTACGCGATGTATACAATCAAGACGTATTTTCTATACGAAGTATATACGTATAACACTTGTATTATTCGCGTCAATGCCGAAGCCGTTTTTTGCGTACTGCATTGTACGTATAAATTATATTCATATTGCGTAAAGTATTATTACAATCATAAAACTTTTATCATATGTACCATCAACGTATATGTATAATTGGTGATTATTCAGATGTTTTGAGAAACCTAGCCTATACGCATTATGTACGTATCTTTCACGTCATGCTAAACTGACGCTTTTTAAATGTTTACTGTACATACGGAAGACGTATCACTTAGGTTGCCGAATTGGATCTTCAAGACACCTTCGATTTACGTACGATATATGTCGAGTAAAAGCGAGGTCTTCGTATTGATAACTGCAACGTATAGGCGACACGAAAGGTATGTTTCGCATACGTATCGCATTGTGACATTGACGACGTATAAATTTTCTTGATCCTAACATTTAATATACGTGGATGCGACATATTTTTACAGTAAGCCGAAATGCACCTAGCTACCGCTTTTCTGCTTTTCTGCGAAAGACTTAGGGGTCGTCCACATATTACGTAACGCGATTTGGGGGGGAGGGGGGTTGGTGAAACGTTACGGTTTGTTACGTCAGGGGCAGGAGGGGGCCTCAAGTTTTGTTACGTAACAATTGAAACACAGCTTTTTTGGCACCACGGCCCATAGAAATTTGTATGTTGTATACAGCTTCTTAAAATAAAGTGGCAGCATTGAGACGTACGAATCTTCCTTTTTAGCCCCCATGAATAAAAACACTTGAATTTGTTACCAAAAAACGCAATTGTAAACTGTTACGTAACAAGTAGGGGGGAGGGGTGGTTAACCCTTTGTTATGGCCCGTTACATGGGGGGGGCGAGGGGGTCAAGAATAGCTCAAAATCGCGTTACGTAATATGTGGACGACCCCTTACGTACAGCACACGGTTTGCAGACCCACCTGATTTCGACGATTCGTATACGTAAGTCAGACGTAGTAAGTCAGTAGCTGAATCGCACCTATAGCTAGTTCTTTCCCGGCATACGTATATTAGACGTACACAGAATGTGACTCTAGTAGAGCCCAGGACGAGAAAAGGCCCTGACTTTAATGATAAAATAATATAATATAATAAAATATACAAAATATTCAAACAGTTCCTAATATGGTCTGAAACCTGCAAAGGTACTGCCTCCAGGCCAGGTAGAAAAGTTCGATTGAAAATTTCACTTGAAAACTGAATCATCGAAATTTTAGCTTTTAGAATAGTTTCGAGAGAGCTCGGAAGAAGACCCATTGCATTCCATCAATTTTGAGCAAAGTCTCTGCCCCGAGACACTTGAATCCACCTCGGAATCCACTACGAATTCCTCTCAGTATGGATCATCTTCTTCATCTCCTCCTTTTTATCCTTTATCTTCACTGTATTTTCGATTTTCTTTTTGATTAGTTCATTTTTCCTGAAGTAGATATAATATAGCACCAGGGCGGCCAACCGGTAAACCCAGTGCAGATTTTGCACTGGCCAGGTAGGCTTGTACACCCAATCCTATTACCCAGCCAATCAAAAGGGATTAGGACTCGGCGGCCCGGGACTACCTGGAGCGCGCCTGGGTTGCTTAGAACAATAGCTTCTTGGAATTCATGACCTGCTTACGAATATTTTCCTATGAAAATACTTTTTCGATTCCAGGCTACGATCGAAAGCTATTGAAAAACTTCTTCAAAACAACAGACCTTTTCCCGACCCAGGTAACAAGCTTAACTGACCCATCCAATTATGTACACCGCCTCGGGGGCCTTGTACACCGAAAATTCTGAACTTGGGCACCCTGGATATAGCAGGTTCCACGGATAAGGGTTCAGTCCTTCTTAGCTTGAGAGATTAAAGTGGAGAAGGGGACAATTTGAAAGCCCTGCAATGTATACACAATATGGAAGATTATATGTGGATGCACAGTGCAACCGCAAGATTATTGTAGTTCTGAACTTCTTATAGAAACTTGCAGCGAGGAAATGTGGAGCAGAACCCACTGTCATTGACCACAGAAGAAAAAAAAAAAAACCAGTGAAACTATTTTTATATTTTCCTCTACAAACTAATGCAACTTCTTATAAGAAGTTGGATATCATACCAGCTGTTCGGTCCCACATACAAAGAGCCCAAGCTAACGTATTAATAAGAACTTACTTTTAATTATAATATTCTGAGTATACCTGAACGACGGGTACCGTAGGAGACGAGCAGACAATAGCTGGTACTAAGCGCGGTCATAAAACCCTCTATGCTATTGTATTAATATTTTTCCTATTTTGGGACACATTTGGAGACCAAATGTGGACTCATAAAGTCAAATTTTGTTAGTCCATTTATAACCTTGTTTATTCGAGTTTCTGGAATCTTTAAATCCATTGTTTGGGTCACGTCTAGCCGGACATCGCCGTTTGGGTATTTCCCTATATACTTATTTTAAGAAACTTCATGTACAACTGGGTCCAATACCCAAATCCCTTCCTTAAAGATTTTAACCAATTGGGACATTTAACCAAAAATCCACTCTTTACTAATTCAGACCGAGAAAATACATGCGATTCAGGATCACCTAATCCTGCTAACACGTCACACACCAGCAATCGGAAATAAATCTCCAACTATATAATCTTGATCACACAAAACTTGGAAGAATAACTTGGAAGACTAACAATTAATTCTTATTTGGCGTTGTAATTTCGACAATATCCTTCAACACAGCGATTTGTATCGGAAATTCCAAGAAAAACAATGAAAAACTAACGAAATCTGCTTCAGTAGTTTTCTTGACATCATTGAATCACGGTCAGGTATCATATCATTTATTTATTTATTTATCAAAGCTACGCAATCGAATTTGTTGATAACAAACTATAGGAAAACTGTGATCTGTACAAAAAAGTAGGTTAGGAACTTTGTTTATACTCCAACTCTGTACTAGGCTTCTAGCGCGCCTCAGCACCCGTGGCAGCTGGCGAAAACACACTTAGATTCGCTAAGAACCTCACCCCCACCATGGGAGTTTCCGGACCTGTGTATACGACCGTGACAACAAGATTCTTGTCGCGCACGGCGTGCAAACAAGAAACTTTTTCATGCATTTGTGATAAAAAATACTGTTCGATACGAGGGCAAAATGAGGGGGTTAGGCCCGTGCAATGTATTCAGCACTCACCTCCGTCTCGGCTCCGGCTTCGCTCAGTGCCTACGGCTTCGCTACGCCTCTGCCTCGACTACGGTTCGTGCTGAAACATCGCACTCGGCCTAACAACGCCTCACATTTCGCCCTTGTATCGAAATGTACTAATTCGTGTCGCCTACGTTGTTATCAATACGAAGATCTCACTTTTACTCGACATATATCGTACGTAAATCGAAGGTGTCTTGAAGATCCAATTTGGCAACCTAAAAGGTCTGCGCGCACTATGACCGCCCGCAACCGAACCGCGCGGAACCGCACCGAACCGCACCGAACCGCACCGAACCGCACCGAACCGCGCCGCACCGCGCGGAAGCGAACCGAAATTTAATGCACAACAGGGTGGTAATATTTTGACTGGGGCTTCCAATTTGGATTCTCGCCCCCGAGAATCACATTATTCGAATAAAAAAAAACTCCCCAATGATGAATGTGATTGAAGAATTGTAGGTCGTTCCGGGACGTTTGAAAATCGAATTTCTACCAGAAAATGTATTTTCAAACTTGTATTTTTCCGCGCTCTCACCCTCTCAATTTTTTTATCGCTGAAACACGCATAGAATATATCTTCAAAGGATGGTCCTTGAAGAGGTAATTTTTTAATTGAAAATGCACCCCCCCCCCCTAGATCGGCTCCAAATAAATAAATAAAAATCGTCATCAAATTTCAGCCTCCTAGCTCAATTCTATTTTATTGTAATTGTAATAAGGCTCCAAAAAATCTGTCATTCACAGGACATAAGGTCAGCTGTTTCTGTGACCTTTAAAAAAACAACAGACCTCCAACATCATTTTCCAGGTTGCTGTAAGGTGACAAACTTGACGTTAACATTTTTTTTACGAGTGTCGCATCTTATCTGCCAATTCGGACTCGTACCTAATTTCAGCTGTGGTTCGGATGAATTTCACCGCGTTCAGGTGAAATTCATAGAAAAACTCGTATTTTCCTGAATATATGAGGTATTCCATGCGAAGCGGGATAGGTTTCGGCCGAGGGTCGGCGAAATTTGACGCCCGTCCAGAATCTCGTTCCATAACTATCTTGCAACTAGTCTCCAGGAATTTTAGGTGCAGTTGTTTAGGTGTCACAAAAGTATGGTGAAATTTTAAGCTACCCCCTTTTTTTCGTTCGTCGGCAATAATTATTCAAAAAAAAAAAAAAAAATGAGTTCTAGTAACAATAAAATTCTTCGTTGCCGGAACTTTATCGAAGTGAAGTACGTACGCCGAATACTAATAGAATACTAATACAAAACAGTTGAAAAACCGCCATCATGACATAAAATAATTTTATTTTTTCCAAAAAATCTGAAAGAATTCTCAAATAGCCTCTGTGGAAGCATATATATGCTACAAGGGAGGAAAGAGCGCGATTTTCGCCAAGTGCGAGGTTTGCTGCCCAAGCAAACGAGCGAAGCGAGCGGACCGAGTGAAGCGAGGGCAGCGAGGGCAGCACGAGCACGAGGTGAAAATCGCGTTCCTCCCGTGTGGCATATACTTCTTTTCACCCGTCTTCGATAAAATGGGCATATTCCATCGCTGCAACGCGGGTAGAAAGTAGTCATCTATTTTCGAACAGAGGGAAGAAAAAGTGAATAAACGGGCAAAAAAGTGGACTTTTTTTTTATTGCTTGAAGCCTTACTACATCTGCGATAAAATAGTGACCAAAAGTATGACAAAAAGCAATGTCATTCAGATGGGAAAAAATCCGTGCTTACAGGCATGACTTCCAATTGAGCTAGGAGGCTGAAATTCGGTGAAAATTTTTATTTATTGCTTTTTGTCATACTTTTGGTCACTATTTTATCGCAGATGTAGTAAGGCTTCAAACAATATGTTACTCACAGGACATAATTCACCGCGTTCAGGCGAAATCCATAAAAAAAAAACCTCGTGTTCTTCTGAATATACGGTGTATTTCATGCACAGCGGGACAGATTTCTGCCGATGGTCGGCCAATTTGACGCCTGTCTAGAATCTCATTCCTTACTACCTTGCAACGAGTTTTCCGGAGTTTTATATCCAGATTGATTTTTTACTTTCCGTGAGCGCGATTGAAAAAATTATCTTAGGGTCTCCTCGCTTCACTTTGAAATTTTACTGAACATAGTTAAAGGTGTCACAAAAGGATGATGAAATTTTCAGACACCTTCCTTTTTTTTTGTTCACCGGCAATAAATAAGTGAAAATATTTTTGGAAAAAATAAAATTATTTTATGTCATGATGGCGGTTTTTCAACTGTTTTGTATTAGTATTCTATTAGTATTCGGCGTACGTACTTCACTTCGATAAAGTTCCGGCAACGAAGAATTTTATTGTTACTAGAACTCATTTTTTTTTTTTTTTTTGAATAATTATTGCCGACGAACGAAAAAAAGGGGGTAGCTTAAAATTTCACCATACTTTTGTGACACCTAAACAACTGCACCTAAAATTCCTGGAGACTAGTTGCAAGATAGTTATGGAACGAGATTCTGGACGGGCGTCAAATTTCGCCGACCCTCGGCCGAAACCTATCCCGCTTCGCATGGAATACCTCATATATTCAGGAAAATACGAGTTTTTCTATGAATTTCACCTGAACGCGGTGAAATTCATCCGAACCACAGCTGAAATTAGGTACGAGTCCGAATTGGCAGATAAGATGCGACACTCGTAAAAAAAATGTTAACGTCAAGTTTGTCACCTTACAGCAACCTGGAAAATGATGTTGGAGGTCTGTTGTTTTTTTAAAGGTCACAGAAACAGCTGACCTTATGTCCTGTGAATGACAGATTTTTTGGAGCCTTATTACAATTACAATAAAATAGAATTGAGCTAGGAGGCTGAAATTTGATGACGATTTTTATTTATTTATTTGGAGCCGATCTAGGGGGGGGGGGTGCATTTTCAATTAAAAAATTACCTCTTCAAGGACCATCCTTTGAAGATATATTCTATGCGTGTTTCAGCGATAAAAAAATTGAGAGGGTGAGAGCGCGGAAAAATACAAGTTTGAAAATACATTTTCTGGTAGAAATTCGATTTTCAAACGTCCCGGAACGACCTACAATTCTTCAATCACATTCATCATTGGGGAGTTTTTTTTTATTCGAATAATGTGATTCTCGGGGGCGAGAATCCAAATTGGAAGCCCCAGTCAAAATATTACCACCCTGTTGTGCATTAAATTTCGGTTCGCTTCCGCGCGGTGCGGCGCGGTTCGGTGCGGTTCGGTGCGGTTCGGTGCGGTTCGGTGCGGTTCCGCGCGGTTCGGTTGCGGGCGGTCATAGTGCGCGCAGACCTACAGTAAACATTTAAAAAGCGTTAGTTTTGCGTGACGTGAAAGATACGTACATAATGCGTATAGGCTAGGTTTCTCAAAACATCTGAATAATCACCAATTATATACGTTGATGGTACATGTAATAAAAGTTTTATGATTGTCATAATACTTTACGCCATATGAATGTAATTTATACGTACATGCAGTACGTAAAAAACGGCTTCGGCATTGACGCGAATAATACAAGTGTTATACGTATATACTTCGTATAGAAAATACGTCTTGATTGTATACATCGCGTACACGTATAGTATACGTATCATTAGCTGTATACGTAGACAGACGTTAAAACGTATTTCATACGTAAAATCAACTAAGTGTTCCGTATGGGTTTTCATCAGATTTTTAATACCCCGTTCAAGTGTAGTTTTAATACAAAATGAGTGTAAATCATTCATAACGCGAAATTGCCCTAATCGAATTGGCTGAAATTTATACATAGCGTATGTAGCGTATAGCGTGTCTTTTTCAATGCCAAAGGTTGTCTGAAAATTTTAAAGTGGGCCGAGCAGTGGCTCAGAAAATGCATCAACAAATATTCGCACAGTGGCGAGAATTCGGCGATTATGAGGTCGCAAAAAAGTTTTTAGGCCACGATTCGAAAATTCAAGATCAATATTCATTATTCTCGTTTTCGAACTCGCGATCACCCTTGAATCTTTGAACTGCGGCCGAAAAAACTTTTTTGCGACCTCATAATCGCCGAATTCTCGCCACTGTGCGAATATTTGTTGATGTATCATTTGAAGCACTGCTCGACCCACTATGAAATTTTCAGACAACTTTTGGCATTGTAAAGGACATGCTGTATAAAAATTTCAGCTACTTCAATTAGGGCAATTTTTTGTTACTGAAGATTTTCGAAGATTTTTCACCAAAACTGCAGTTTCGCGAGGCAAAAAAAATGGCAAAAAAATATTTTCAGAAATTTGAACGAAAGACGCGAGACTTTTGTATCAGAACTTTTTCCATTGCTCATCTGGATTTTACGCTATATTGGCTTGAAAAATCGAAAAGACGCTAAAAGCTGATTGTTTGACCAGCTGTAGCAAAAAAATACTTGGTCAGAAAAATCTTGAAAATGTCACAGTTGATCCTTTCAAGGTGTACTTCCACTGTGTCAAAGGGCAAACAAATCAAAAGGGGTCAGGGAAATCGACTGTTCGATTTGACGTGGAATCCCCCATATAAGGCCATGAAGATCTAATAAAGATTCATTTTAAGGAGTTATGAATAATTTTTCCAAATTCTTCTTTTGTCCACATTTATAATATGTAAAAACATATTCAGTCCACTTCGGATTCCGCTCTCATCTATCAACTACAAGAGAATTATCTTAAGCATGATAATCCACAGTGGAACAGATCAACCGGTGATCAAGATATAACCAGTGAAACTATTTTTATATTTTCCTTTACAAACTAATGCAACTTCTTATAAGAAGTTGGATATCATACCAGCTGTTCGGTCCCACATACAAAGAGCCCAAGCTAACGTATTAATAAGAACTTACTTTTAATTATAATATTCTGAGTATACCTGAACGATGGGTACCGTAGGAGACGATCAGACAATAGCTGGTACTAAGCGCGGTCATAAAACCCTCTATGCTATTGTATTAATATTTTTCCTATTTTGGGACACATTTGGCGACCAAATGTGGACTCATAACGGCAAATTTTGTTAATCCTTTTATAACCTTGTTTATTAGAGTTTCTGGAATCTTTACTTCCATTGTTTGGGTCACGTCTAGCCGGACATCACCGTTTGGGTATTTCCCTATATACTTATTCTAAGAAACTTCATGTACAACTGGGTCCAACCCCCAAATCCCTTCCTTAAAGATTTTAACCAATTGGGACATTTAACCAAAAATCCACTCTTTACTAATTCAGACCGAGAAAATACATGCGATTCAGGATCACCTAATCCTGCTAACACGTCACACACCAGCAATCGAAAATAAATCTCCAACGCAATGACGTATTTTTCTAGAATCCTTCAGCGATATTGTGGCAGGTCAGGAGGGAGTAGGATGTAACTGCATATAAAAAACGTGACACCATCCAGGAGGATCATATTCAGTCCCAACGCTTCCGAAGCTTTGATATTCTGTGTTTATGGGAGAGTATCGGTTCTATCGGTGAGACATTCGAGTTTGAGCTGAGAAAATACATAAGCTATCGATAAGAAGGTGAGTAAATAGTCTGAAACAGTCGACGAAGACACTGAAATAGCAACTAAATCATCTCACGTTTGACTTCAGTGCGTGATTCTAAAACTCATAGCCATTTCAATTCACTTCTTTGTAACTACACTTATAGATGAAGCTGCAATTCATCGCGGTATGTGCAGCCTGGGTTACATGCCTCGCCTTGGCCAATGCGGACGAAGGTGAGTTAACAAAATTATGCTAATTTTTTGCACCGAGCATTCCGACGTTTTTCGATACCAAGAAACTCTCGTTGCAGGCAAAGTCGTCTGCTACTTCGGAAGCTGGTCAGTTTATAGACCAGGTAATGGAAAGTTCGACCCAACTGACATAGATCCAACCCTGTGTACCCACATGATCTACTCGTTCGTTGGAATAACGGAACAGGGCGAGGTCCACATTTTTGATGCATGGAACGACCTGCCCGACAACGGCGGCAAAGCTGGCTTCCAAAAATTCAACGCTCTGCGGGAGAAGAGTCCAGGGACGAAGACTCTGGTTGCTATTGGCGGCTGGAACGAAGGTTCGACAAAGTACTCACAGGTCGTGGCCAACCCTTCGCTGCGATGGAAGTTTGTCAAGAACGCCGTGGACTTTGTGCTCAAATACGGATTCAACGGCTTCGACCTCGACTGGGAGTATCCAGCCCAACGTGGAGGGAGTCCGGCTGATGTGCAGAACTACGTTCTCCTCCTGAAGGAACTTCGCGCCAGCTTCGAACCGCGTGGACTTATTCTGTCAGCTGCGGTAGGAGCAGCAGGATCGTCTGCAAGTTTGTCCTACGACATTCCCAGCATCTCAAAGTACCTCGATTTCATCAATCTGATGGCCTGCGACTTTCATGGATCGTGGGAGTCCACCACAGGACACAACGCACCGCTGTATCCTGCGGCCAGAGAATCCGGTCATGCTCGAACCCTCAACGTCGTGAGTATCTCCTGTAATCATAATTCAATTTCAATTCAACGATCTATTATGAAAAATAACGAAAATTGTATATTACACTACGAGGGTAGAAAGTTGAATTTCCTGCACTGCGCACGATATGATGCCGGAGGCCAAGCCTCGGGCATCATATCGCGCAGTCCGGGGCTTTCAAACTGCTGCCCGCGTGGTGTATACTAATTTTCTTCATGCCCGGTCGAAAGTACGCTGACTAATTGAATTTTTATACCGATTTATACGTTTTAACAAGTGTTGATGCCTGCCTGACATTGCAGGCACGAGCGAAGCGAGTGCTGCTGGTCGGGGGCAGGCAACAAATAGATCGAATAAAACGTCCAAGTCAGTTTTGAGGTAACGTCGAGAGCGAGAGTAACAGTTTGCGAGTTTGCGATTCTGGCTGGCTGCAGAATAGTCTAGTCAATCTATCCTTTGACCCAAAAATAATTACAGACTGGTTGAATTATATATCAATAGATGTGAAAAAATCCCCCAAACAACATATCGTGGTTCCCGCGCAGCGTGGAACGGACCGAAGCGAGCCGAGCGGACCAGCTGATCGTTAGGCGTAGTTTTGTCAGAAAACTCTTGCAAAATTAATAACGTGGAAACTATTCGTCCGACAATATCGGTTCCCGCTTCGAATTTGTAGATGATTTTCTCCCCTACAACGTGGTATTTTTGTTTTTCCAATCCGACAAGTGACATTGGAACAGTTCATGATTTTGGCGGTACTGTCCAAAATATTGATTGTTTTTTTTATTAATTTCAACAATTTACTGTCTAGAGACATTTTGTTGTTTTTGATATGGTGTTCGGGGGATTTTTCCGCGTCGATTGATATATAATTCATCCAGGCTTGAATTATTTTTGGGTGACTTAAGTGACAAAACTCGAAGCGGGCGTCTCGTGTATTGGGTATCGGTGTGTGCGAGTAAGTTTTCGCTCCCGCTGTCACAGAGGGCGTGCGTGTAGTTCTACTAATGCATGAAAGTTAGGCGTTCTGCTCCGATACCGATGCCGGAAGTACGTACTTTCGACCGAGGTATGAAGAAAAAGTATATAGACAAATAGTCGAGTCACCATAAGTGACAACTACCAAAAGTAAAGCTCACTCAACGAGACAGTAGATGCATGAAATTCTTAATTCTGTCCAATTCTGATCGTGACTTTAGAACTCGACGGTACAGTACTGGTTGAGCCACGGGGCACCGGCAAATAAGTTGGTCCTCGGCACAGGACTTTACGGAAGGAGCTTCACCCTGGCTAATGCTGCCCAAAACGCGCCTGGATCTCCGGCCAGTGGGGCTGGCACCGCTGGACCATACACTCGAGGAGCCGGGACGCTGGGATACAACGAGATCTGCGAATTCGAGGCTCAGGGCTTCTGGACCGCGCGTTGGGACGACGAACAACACGTGCCCTACGCTTTTTCAGGCAACCAATGGGTCGGCTACGACAACGTCAAGTAAGTATACCCGAGGCCAAAGTGCTTCCAAGTATTTCTGTGAGACGGTGTAATTCGGTGACCGAGTCAATAACGAAGTAACTTTCGAACCCGCAGAAGCATCACGGAGAAGGCAAATTACGCCAAGTCGATGGGCCTCGGCGGAGCCATGGTTTGGAGTGTTGAAACCGACGACTTCAGGGGCAAATGTGGAGAACGATATCCTCTGCTGAAAGCCCTGAACCGCGTTCTACGAAACGGACGTTACAGTTCCGCTCCAGAACACTCAATCCCAACGCCTGCTAGACCAGTAGTTCCCACGACTTCCGGTACTGTGATAGTCAACGTTCCGGACGCAGGGTCAAATATCACATGTGGGTCAGCCGATGACTATATCAGAGACCCACAGGACTGCGCAAAGTTTTGGCGCTGCACACCCTTTGGTGAAAATAACCTAAGACCTGTTCCTTTTGTATGTGCGGAAGGGACTTACTTCGATACCAATATCGGCGTGTGCAATCATCAATACTTAGTACAGTGCTGAAGATTTCACAATCTTTCTTCCTTGCAATACGAAACATTTCAACTGAGGATATTACCGAATATAAATCAACCTATGAATAGATACCATTAACTCTTATCGTATGTGAATTATTAAATGTTACTGTAGATCAGCCTTGACAGTTCCAGGACTTCAGACCATAAATAACTATTGAAGATTTGCCCACCGTACCCGGTTTTCACTTGTTTTTACTGATATCAAAGCCTACGCGTCACGAATGCGAAAAAGAATTGGTGAGCGCAATTCTATATTGAATTCCGAAGATTCATATTGCGAAACTTCTTTATTTCATGCACAGCTACTAGAGACAGGATATGGTATTCTGCATAAAATGATAATTGTCGATGTCAACTGGTGGTCGCGGCCATATTGGGCGTTTCGCCCGTTGGCCGTAGAGCCAGACGTAGCGCTGCGTTCGCTATATTTCCGAAGCGCCCTAGAGATGGTGTGGCGCGTAAATATAATCGTGCGGATAACGTCAGGGACCGGTTCAAAATTATGAAAACGTCTAATTATGGTAGCGCAACGACTGCTTCAACAATGGAGCAGGTGAATAAAAGTAATATCACGTATCCCGATTGTCCCCTGTCCTTTTTATTGCCTTTTCCTCCAGAAACCATTTGAACTTCAAAAAACAAGGGACTCATCAAACTTTTATTATTATTATTATTATTGTTGTTGTTGTTGTTGTTCATTCCCCAGATGGCGTTCCCATGATAATTGTATATTCACCATCTGAGACATTGCGCTGAAATCTCAATTCTCAAATCTCAATTCTCAAATCTCAATCCATAGTGATAATTGCACATTTCCCATCCGAGAGATGGAATTCCCATGTGTGTGTGTGTGTATGTGTGAAATTCTCTAAAAAAGGGTGAAATCCCCGAAAAATCTAGACGTTTTAGGTTTTCCAAAGTTTTCCAAAGTTTTCAAAAGTTTTCAAAAATTTTCAAAAGATCGATTTCTGGGGAAACCATAAAGTGTCACCCATAGAAAATATACTTTGGTCGAGTTCCACCCTGTACATACCGAAAGTGGTCACTTCTTACCCCCCCCCCCACATAATTCACATTACAAATGCTGAAATTTGTGTGCATATGACAGTTCTTTCGCGCGCGTAAACTTGTCTCCTAAGCGCCAAAAACGTGATTTTGGTGGCAAAAGGTCGTATAAATTTTTGTTTCACGCCATTCGCTCTGAAAACGGCCAAAACGTATAGATCAATTGAAATTACGAGATCGAAAAATGTAAGTGCAAAAGGTCGTAAGTTTGGCGGATACGTCGTTCTTTCATTACAATTTTTAAGGAAAAATAAAAAACAACGTAAAGGCAAAACGTCGTGAGCGCCATTTTTTTTCATAATTTTTCATGATTCATCCAAATAGTTGTAAAAACTCGTAAAACGCAAATAGTCCAGGAACTTTAGCATTTCACTTCGGAAAAAGTCCGATCAAGCTGCAAATTGGTGTATACGTACCTTTCGACTCCCCAAACAATCTGTGAAAAGTCACAAAGATTCGGGCTTGTGCATAACTTTTTACAGCGGAAAAACGGCCCGAAAAAGTACCTTTTTTCGGTTTTTCGCCAATATCTTCGTTCCCGTCGATCCTGCGGCTATGAGGTGTACTTATAAAAAATATAGAACGGAAAATTCTCTACAAAAAAAGTGATATGAAATTTATCGATAGAACTATCAATTTCCACGGAAAAGGGCATGAAAAATCGGATTAAGTTTTATAGTTTCGCGCCGCTGCATAATGCGTTCTGTGTGGCGGCGCCAATAGCAGCTGCGCCTTCCCCTCTGACGTCAGCGATGGGTTTATACCTGCTTCCCTGTTTTGCTGGTGGGGTGTCCTGTATACCCATGGTGGCCAACCTGCACTCCCAGAGCCCGATTCACTCCTGCCAGGTATACGTGCGCTCCTAAGCTTGTTACCCGTCCACTTAGAAAGGATTAATCAGAATTAAACAGTCGTTGTTGGGGAAGATGTAGACCTTCTGGTAATTTTGGTTGGTCGCGCTCCGATTGATGAAGAAATCTTCTTTCTCAAGCCAGGTAAAGGAAAAATCCAGCGAAAGCTCTACTCTTCTCGGAGTTTCAATAAATACGAAGACATCAGAGATAATATTCTCTTCTCTTTTTCATAAAGGAAAAACTGCAGCCTTGAAACTCTTCACAAAACGTCATGACTTACGCGCTGCAGCTCAAATTTTCAACCACAGTGATGCTTCTCGAGAGTCAGTTTCTTCGGATGGGATACGCATCTTCCTAGCTGTGTATGGCGCTCCGGTTAACCAAGATGATTTAGGGGAATACCGTTACCAGTACTTCATGAAAGCTGTAGGCAGAAACAAGTCGGTCCAGTTGAGTATGTTACCCCCCACAGTCGATGCGGCTAAAGAGCACCTATATCGGGTCTACTACCAAGTGCAGAAGTGGTTAGGAAACGAGCTGAACCCTCAAGATTGGGGATGGGTATTCAAAAACGGCTTATTGGAGCCAATAAAAACCTCGCAACCTCCTGCCCCGGATTGTCTTTTGAACATGATTTTTTGTAATTGTTCGAAAGGCTGTGGCGCTTTGTGCGGCAGTCGAAAGTTGGGACTGCAATGTTCAGCAATTTGTGGCAACTGTCATGGAACATCTTGCCTGAATGCGGCCCCAATCGAAGACCATAATCTCGAAAAAATTGACGATCCAGAAACAACCTCCATTGATGATTCTGAATCCTGGTATTTTCCACCAGTCCAATGGTAACATGAATCGAGGATAGAGAAGAATAAAATGTCAGAATCATTTTGTTTTAAAAATATAATTATATAAATAATTGATAGTTTTGAATGAATTATGAATAAATTTTGTTCACTGAAATATATATATACCATTTTTCCACCCCAATTCCTATAAAAAATGTAGAAATTAGGAGACAATGCACAGAAAACTATATTTAGATCATTACATGCACTAAAATATCCATACAAATTTTTTACTGGAGTTTCAATGCACGATTACGTGAAAACTATTAGTGCTATCAATAAACTTTATATCACCTTTTTTGTAGAGAATTTTCCGTTCTGTATTTTTCATAAATACACCTCATAGCCGTAGGATCGACGGGAACGAAGATATTGGCGAAAAACCGAAAAATAGTATATTATGCACCTAAGGGCGACAAGTTGCTTTTGACGAGTGCGAGGTTGTATCACGAGGCAAAGCCGAGGGATACAATCGCACGAGTCTAAAACAACGTTTGCCCTGTGGTGCATACGATATTTTATACACCAAAGGGAAATAAAGTGGTTTTTCCGGCTGAAACAGGGCAATAAACCGCCGTTTATATCCCTGAGGTGTATAAAGGTACTTTTTCGGGCCGTTTTTCCGCTGTAAAAAGTTATGCACAAGCCCGAATCTTTGTGACTTTTCACAGATTGTTTGGGGAGTCGAAAGGTACGTATACACCAATTTGCAGCTTGATCGGACTTTTTCCGAAGATTAGCCCATTTTTCGTCTAAAGTGCCTGGACTAAAAGATAAATTGGAAAAACGACCGTTTCGAAAAATTTGATTAAAAGAATTCGTAGCTAAAAGCAGAAGGTCGTAAGCGCCATTTTTATTTTTTTTTTCATTTTTCGTGATTTTTTCAAATAGCTGTAAAAACTCGTAGAACGCAAAGATAAATTGAAAGAACGACCATTAAAAAAAAAATTGATAAAAAATATTGGTAGTTAAAAACAGAAGGCCGTGAGCGCCGTTCTTATTTTTTTTATTTCTCATGATTCTTTCAAATAGCTGTAAAAACTCGTAAAACGCAAAGATAAATTAGAAAAACGACGGTTTTGAAAATTTATGAAAAAAAAATAGCGCCATTTATTAATTTTTTATGATTTTTCGAAATAGTTGTAAAAACTCGTCAAACGCAAAGAAAAATCGAAATCGAGAACGTCCCGAAAAATTCGATAAAAAATTTTGGTAGTTAAAAACACAAGGCCGTGAGCGCCATTTTTTTATTTTTCATGATTTTTTCAAATAGCTGTAAAAACTCGTAGAACGCAAAGATAAATTGGAAAAACGACCGAATCGAAAATTTATGAAAAAAAAATACTAAGATAAAAGCAGAAAGTCGTAAGCGCCATTTTTTATTTTTTTATGATTTTTCGAAATAGTTGTCGAAAACCCGTGAAACGCAAAGAAAAATCGAAATAGAGAACGTTCCGAGAAATTCGATAAAAAATATTGGTAGTTAAAAACAGAAGGACGTGAGCGCCGTTCTTATTTTTTTTTATTTTTCATGATTTTTTCAAATAGCTGTAAAAACGCGTAGAACGCAAAGATAAATTGAAAGAACGACCATTGAAAAAAATTTGATTGAAAGCATTCGTAGCTAAAAGCAAAAGGTCGTAAGCGCCATTTCTATTTTTTTTTTTCATTTTTCGTGATTTTTTCAAATAGCTGTAAAAACTCGTAGAACGCAAAGATAAATTGAAAGAACGACCATTAAAAAAAATTCGATAAAAAATATTGGTAGTTAAAAAGAGAAGGCCGTGAGCGCCGTTCTTATTTTTTTTATTTCTCATGATTCTTTCAAATAGCTGTAAAAACTCGTAAAACGCAAAGATGAATTAGAAAAACGACGGTTTTGAAAATTTATGAAAAAAAATAGCGCCATTTTTTCATTTTGTATGATTTTTCGAAATAGTTGTAAAAACCCGTGAAACGCAAAGAAAAATAAAAATCGTGAATGTTCCGAAAAATTCGATAAAAAATATTGGTAGTTAAAAACACAAGGCCGTGAGCGCCATTTTTTTATGTTTCATGATTTTTTCAAATAGCTGTAAAAACTCGTAGAACGCAAAGATAAATTGAAAGAACGACCATTGAAAAAAATTCGATAAAAAAAATTGGTAGTTAAAAACAGAAGGCCTTGAGCGCCGTTCTTATTTTTTTTATTTCTCATGATTCTTTCAAATAGCTGTAAAAACTCGTAAAACGCAAAGATAAATTAGAAAAACGACGGTTTTGAAAATTTATGAAAAAAAATAGCGCCATTTTTTCATTTTGTATGATTTTTCGAAATAGTTGTAAAAACCCGTGAAACGCAAAGAAAAATAAAAATCGTGAATGTTCCGAAAAATTCGATAAAAAATATTGGTAGTTAAAATCACAAGGCCGTGAGCGCCATTTTTTTATGTTTCATGATTTTTTCAAATAGCTGTAAAAACTCGTAGAACGCAAAGATAAATTGAAAGAACGACCATTGAAAAAAATTCGATAAAAAAAATTGGTAGTTAAAAACAGAAGGCCTTGAGCGCCGTTCTTATTTTTTTTATTTCTCATGATTCTTTCAAATAGCTGTAAAAACTCGTAAAACGCAAAGATAAATTGTAAAAACGACCGAATCGAAAATTTATGAAAAAAAAAAAATACTAAGATAAAAGCAGAAAGTCGTAAGCGCCATTTTTTATTTTTTATGATTATTCGAAATAGTTGTAAAAACCCGTGAAACACAAAGAAAAATCGAAATCGAGAACGTTCCGAAAAATTCGATAAAAAATATTGGTAGTTCAAAACACAAGGCCGTGAGCGCCATTTTTTTATTTTTCATGATTTTTTCAAATAGCTGTAAAAACTCGTAGAACGCAAAGATAAATTGGAAAAACGACCAAATCGAAAATTTATGAAAAGAAATACTAAGATAAAAGCAGAAAGTCGTGAGCGCCATTTTTTTATTTTTCATGATTTTTTCAAATAGCTGTAGAAACTCTTAGAACGCAAAGATAAATTGGAAGAACGACCATTAAAAAAAATTCGATAACAAATATTGGTAGTTAAAAACAGAAAGCCGTGAGCGCCGTTCTTATTTTTTTTATTTTTCATGATTTTTTCAAATAGCTGTAAAAACTCGTAAAACGCAAAGATAATTTGGAAAAACGACGGTTTCGAAAATTTATGAAAAAAAATACTAAGATAAAAGCAGAAAGTCGTAAGCGCCATTTTTTATTTTTTATGATTTTTCGAAATAGTTGTACAAACCCGTGAAACGCAAAGAAAAATCGGAATCGAGAACGTTCCGAAAATTCGATAAAAAATATTGGTAGTTAAAAACACAAGGCCGTGAGCGCCATTTTTTTATTTTTCATGATTTTTTCAAATAGCTGTAAAAACTCGTAGAACGCAAAGATAAATTGGAAAAACGACCGAATCGAAAATTTATGAAAAAAAATACTAAGATAAAAGCAGAAAGTCGTGAGCGCCATTTTTTTATTTTTCATGATTTTTTCAAATAGCTGTAAAAACTCGTAAAACGCAAACATAAATTGAAAAAACGACGGTTTTGAAAATTTATGAAAGAAAAAAATTGCGCCATTTTTTCAATTTTTATGATTTTTCGAAATAGTTGTAACCCGTGAAACGCAAAGAAAAATCAAAATCGAGAACGTTCCGAAAAATTCGATAAAAAATATTGGTAGTTAAAAACACAAGGCCGTGAGCGCCATTTTTTTATTTTTCATGATTTTTTCAAATAGCTGTAAAAACTCGTAAAACGCAAAGATAAATTGGAAAAACAACGGTTTTGAAAATTTATGAAAAAAAGAATAGCTCCATTTTTTCATTTTTTATGATTTTTCGAAATAGTTGTAAAAACCCGTGAAACGCAAAGAAAAATCGAAATCGAGAACGTTCCGAAAAATACGATAAAAAATATTGGTAGTTAAAAACAGAAGGCAGTGAGCGCCATTCTTATTTTTTTTTTATTTTTCATGATTTTTTCGTATAGCTGTAAAAACTCGTAAAACGCGAAGATAAATTGGAAAAACGACGGTTTTGAAAATTTATGAAAAAAAGAATAGCTCCATTTTTTCGATTTTTAAGATTTTTCGAAATAGTTGTAAAAACCCGTGAAACGCAAAGAAAAATCGAAATCGAGAACGTTCCGAAAAATACGATAAAAAATATTGGTAGTTAAAAACAGAAGGCAGTGAGCGCCATTCTTATTTTTTTTTATTTTTCATGATTTTTTCAAATAGCTGTAAAAACTCGTAAAACGCAAAGATAAATTGGAAAAACAACGGTTTTGAAAATTTATGAAAAAAAGAATAGCTCCATTTTTTAATTTTTTATGATTTTTCGAAATAGTTGTAAAAACCCGTGAAACGCCAAGAAAAATCGAAATCGAGAACGTTCCGAAAAATTCGATAAAAAATATTGGTAGTTAAAAACAGAAGGCCGTGAGCGCCGTTCGTATTTTTTTTATTTTTCATGATTTTTTCAAATAGCTGTAAACACTCGTAAAATGCAAAGATAAATTGAAAGAACGACCATTTAAAAATATTCGATAAAAAATATTGGTAATTAAAAACAGAAGGCCGTGAGCGCCATTTTTTCATTTTTTATGATTTTTCGAAATAGTTGTAAAAACCCGTGAGACGCCAAGAAAAATCGAAATCGAGAACGTTCCGAAAAATTCGATCAAAAATATTGGTAGTTAAAAACAGAAGGCCGTGAGCGCCGTTCGTATTTTTTTTATTTTTCATGATTTTTTCAAATAGCTGTAAACACTCGTAAAACGCAAAGATAAATTGAAAGAACGACCATTTAAAAATATTCGATAAAAAATATTGGTAATTAAAAACAGAAGGCCGTGAGCGCCATTTTTTCATTTTTTATGATTTTTCGAAATAGTTGTAAAAACCCGTGAGACGCCAAGAAAAATCGAAATCGAGAACGTTCCGAAAAATTCGATAAAAAATATTGGTAGTTAAAAACAGAAGGCCGTGAGCGCCGTTCTTATTTTTTTTATTTCTCATGATTTTTTCAAATAGCTGTAAAAACTTGTTGGTCTCACTGGCGTCTGGCACCGGTGGTTTTCACCAAAGAGTAGGGTTATGATGGTGATGATATCGGACTATACGAACCAATTTCCTTCGTTATGCCTCTAACTGAGGAATGGCACTCAATTCGAGTGCATTCAGACCACAGAAAGGCCGAAAAAAACTGATTAACAGTTTTTTTATTAAAAATCTTTCGAGTAAAAATTCCCCCGGCCCGGATTCGAACCGGAACCTCCTCATCTGTACTGCGGCGCCTTGTCCAATTTGACCACCGAGGGGCTAGGAGAATCTTTACTCGAAAGAGATGTTGTGATTGACTATATATATTAGAGACACTACTCATCCCAGTGTCGAGTGTATTTGTCTGTGTGACTCTATCGTTCGTCTCTTTCTTTTTTAGTCTCTTATTTTTTACTCGAAAGATTTTTAATAAAAAAACTGTTGATCAGTTTTTTTCGGCCTTTCTGTGGTCTGAATGCACTCGAATTGAGTGCCGTTCCTCAGTTAGAGGCATAACGAAGGAAATTGGTTCGTATAGTCCGATATCATCACCATCATAATGTAAAGAGACGAACGATAGAGTCACACAAACAAAAGACTAGGGTTAGTTAGTTTTCATAAGTTGGCAATACTTACCTTCATGCTGCTTCCCGGCATGCATCATTGCCTTTTATCGATCTCGATCTGCCGACGCCATGCAGGCTAATCGTTCGTTATAATCCTGTGAAACTATTTTCGTGTGAAGGCTAATTAATAAACAATATTAGGGAAGGTGGGGCGGAATGGCCAGGTGGGGCTAAACGGCCAACCAAAAAAAAAATGACTTACTCGCATTTTCGCATCAAGGGGGACCGTACGAAACGGTATGCAACGTGACTTCGCTGACAGTCATCAAAAATTTTCAGGGTGGGGCTAAACGGCCACCTAAAAAAAAAGTGAGGAAACTGCATTTTCACGTCGAGGCGAGTGAGATAACACTATATGCAACGTGGTTTCACTGAAAACGATGCAAAACCGAAACGGTGGGGCAAAATCGCTCATTCTCTTTCATCCACTCTATAGTTTATGTTAATATTCTGAAGTTTCGATTGATTTTTGATATGTTAGAATACTTTTTTGTTGTTTATTGACCTAGTTGGTTTTCATTATTTTATTTGAGTTTCAGTAATTCGGATAATCCACGTAAATTCTAGTGCACGAAAAAGGAAATTACAAAATTAGTTACTCATCAATTAAACGGAAATGCCAGTAAGCAATTTGCCCCATCGTTTCGGTTTTGCATCGTTTTCAGTGAAACCACGTTGCATATAGTGTTATCTCACTCACCTCGACGTGAAAATGCAGTTTCCTCACTTTTTTTTTTTAGGTGGCCGTTTAGCCCCACCCTGAAAATTTGGAGTAGGCGATTTTGCCCCAGCGTTTCGGTTTTGCATCGTTTTCAGTGAAACCACGTTGCATATAGTGTTATCTCACTCGCCTCGACGTGAAAATGCAGTTTCCTCACTTTTTTTTAGGTGGCCGTTTAGCCCCACCCTGAAAATTTTTGATGACTGTCAGCGAAGTCACGTTGCATACCGTTTCGTACGGTCCCCCTTGATGCGAAAATGCGAGTAAGTCATTTTTTTTTTGGTTGGCCGTTTAGCCCCACCTGGCCATTCCGCCCCACCTTCCCCAACAATATTACTTACCAAATAATCCACAAGTTCTACAAAACTCGTAAGATTCAAAGATAAATTGAAAAAACGACCATTTAAAAAAATTCGATATAAAATATTGGTAGTTAAAAACAGAAGGTCGTGAGCGCCGTTATTATTTTTTTTATTTTTCATGATTTTTTCAAATAGCTGTAAAAACTCGTAAAACGCAAAGATAAATTGGAAAAACGACCGTTTCGAAAATTAAGGAAAAAAAAATACGTGCTAAGATAAAAGCAGAAGGTCAAAAGCGCAATTTTTTTATTTTTTATGATTTTTTCAAATAGTTGTAAAAACCCGTGAAACGCAAAGAAAAATCGAAATCGAGAACGTTCCGAAAAATTTGATAAAAAAATTCGTAGCTAAAAGCAGAAGGTCGTAAGCGCCATTTTTATTTTTTTTATTTTTCATGATTTTTTCAAATAGCTGTAAAAACTCGTAAAACGCAAAGATTACAGCTAAACTATTGGGGGAGAGTGCTGCACTTCCGGAACGATCTTTTACGTTCCACCCCGAGCTTTCTTCGCGTATCTTGCAGTGGATGCAGAACGGTTTGAGAAAGAAGGAGAATTTGAATTTGTTGCACAGTTACCCACGCAAAGGTAGTGTTTTTTTTATCAGAAGATCATATGCTTAACCCAGAGATAGAAACTACGATTACTGATGCTATATTTACTATATTTAAAAAAAAGGGATACTTTTTTTTGCTGCTGACCAGAATATTGTCGGTTCAGCAATGTCGGCTATCGGGGTAGGGCTTTAGTTGTTGTTGGTAAAGGAAGTGCTGGATAATGATGATAGAGGTCTGAAAGAACGACCATTTAAAAAAATTCGATAAAAAATATTGGTAGTTAAAAACAGAAGGTCGTGAGCGCCGTTATTATTTTTTTTTATTTTATCATGATTTTTTCAAATAGCTGTAAAAACTCGTAAAACGCAAAGATAAATTGAAAGAACGACCATTTAAAAAAATTCGATAAGAAATATTGGTAGTTAAAAGCAGAAGGTCGTATCCACCATTTTCGTTTAAATTTCTCATGATTTTGCCAAATAGTTGTAAAAACTCGTGAAACGCAACGAAAAATCGAAATCGACGTCGTTTCGAAAAATTCGATAAAAGAAATCACAGTTAAAAGCAGAAGGTCGTACCTATCCACCATTTTTTTTTTCCAATTTCTCATGATTCTTCCAAATAGTTGTAAAAACGCGTGAAACGCAAAGAAAAATCGAAAGTTTCTGAAGGAAAGGGAAATAAAAAGGACAGGGGACAATCGGGTTACGTAATATTACTTTTATGCACCTGCCCCATTGTTGAAGCAATCATTGCGTTACCATAATTAGACGTTTTCATGATTTTGAACCGGTCCCTGACGTTATCCGCACGATTATATTTACGCGCCACACTATCTCGGAAATATACACTAAAAAAAAATTCTGTCTCCGACAGCAAGAATTCTGGTTGCCTTAGCTGCCACGTGGTTCGCGCAGATAGCAGCGCCAATTCCCAGCTACGGCAACCTAACCCTATTCTGTGTCTGCCGCGAGAGTAAGTATCGTGCATACAGCGAGAAATATAGCTGCGGTAGCCGTATCATCGCGCTCTCGGCAGAGTGTATCGCTCTCTCAGCGAGAAACAAACGTGTCACAGCTAAACCAAGGATAGTTCTCTATGCTGACCGAAAGTTTCCTGTCAGTGCCAAACGTGTCGCTACAGTAGCTGATCGTTCTCGGCGAAACTTCATTCCGCTGGAAACAGCAAACTTTTTTTCCAGTGTAGCGAACGCAGCGCTACGTCTGGCTCTACGGCCGACGGGCGAAACGCCCAATATGGCCGCGACCACCAGTTGACATCGACAATTATCATTTTATGCAGAATACCATATCCTGTCTCTATTAAGTGCATCAAATAAAGAAGTTTTGCAATATAAATCTTCGAAATTCAATATAGAATTGCGCTGAGTAATTCTTTTTCGCGTTCGTGACGCGCAGGCTCTGATATCAGTAAAAACAAGTGAAAACCGCGTACGGTGGGTAAAGCCTGACTCCAGCATGCTCTTAACATCGTGACAAAGTGTTAATAATTAACTCTGAATTTTATTGAATATCTGTGAGAAAACCGTATTAATGGGACTAGACGGGGCCTAGATTGAAAAAATAGCACTTCTTTTCTTTCATCTATTGTATTAGCATAATCTTTTACGAACGTTTTGGCGCGAACATAACTGAATAATTCGCAAAATTGAGCTTAGGAGAGCCAAAAGTGTGAGACTCGAAACTACTTTTTCTGTTAGTTTTGCCACGATAACTCGAGAACACCTCAAGATATCGCTAGGAGACTGTTAAAAAATGAATCCTCAGAATGAATATCTTACTTTTCACGTGAATTTACTTGATTTCCAATTCCGTATTTCTTGAATTTATTTCTCTGCTTTTCAACAGCAAAATTTTTCAAAATGTCTTCTTTCAAAAAGCTACAATCTTCCACTTTTTTAACTTCTAATATGACGTAGAATATTCTGTTACGTATAAATTTCGAAAATATCTGAAGTGTGAAATAATATTATGCCGGAGCAGATAACGTTTTCGTCGAAGTCGAAGTCGAAATCGAAGTCGGAGTTGGATTGTTAGGTTAACGATTCTTAGAAGCGAGCTGCCTCACGGCTCGTCGATTTACCGATAAACCTCGTAGGGCCGGCTCTAGGCGGGAGCCAGTGAGGCACTGGCTCAGGGCGCTGACTGCCAGAGGCGCCAAAAATCAGAGAGCAAAATTAAAAAAAAAAACTTACTATAAATACACTCCTCAAAAGAATTAAAGCAACACCCGAGAGGGACCTAAAAATGATGCTTTTTTAAATGCTTGTAACTTCTGATCCCGAGGTCGTACCGGAAACACAAGGTGTGCAAATTGAAGCTCAAGTGTTGACTTTCACCTAGACCGAACGGATTTTTAATAATTGTATTCCATTGTTCAGTTAAACCGCTCCGAAGCTATTGTTGCGCGGTTCCACGTTTGAATGTCAATTTGAACGCCTTGCACCGGTTGCAGATTTTTTTTTCAGAAATCCATTCCGAGCCAAAGTTAGGAAATTCGTTAAGTTTCAAAATGCTTTTTTCTAAAACCACGTAGGATTTTTTTTCACGGAGTTACGCCCGATTAAAGCAATCGAAGCCGAAAAATCTCCAAATTGCAATAACTTTTGACAGGATTATCGTGTAACGAAATTCGACCTACCGATTTTAAGGCGTTTTCACCCTCTTTGAGATTCCGTTGTCAGATTAATTTTCTCAACAATTTTTCACCTTTCGATATCACTTTTACCAAGGATCAGCATACGTTCGAATTAATCGAAAATGGAGGCTAAATGCAACCTCCAAAACTTAGTTGACACTGATCGACAATTGAAAATCGCTACCATTTCTCAAAACTTCAATCTTTTCGCTTCAAAATGGTGTTTGGTGTGTTAATTAACTGTCTACGACGTTTTGTCTGCAAGTGACGCCACTTTTAGTGAACGGCCGTGAGAAATCTTCAATCCGCTATAACTTCTGAACGATCAGTCGCAGAAAAATTTAGGTATAAGAGATCGTTTTGGATGCGATTTTCGTTTTCCGAGGTTTTCTGTCGTCCGATCCATGCTGCTTGAAAAAATTCGAAAAATCGTAAGCTTCCCCGAACCGTGCGTGTGACTCCTGCCCGAGGCGTTACTCACACTGAAACCAATATCATAAAAAAGCAAGAAAATTTGGTTCGATTCAACAAATTATATTCGATCGTAGGATATTTTATTTGATCCAAGTACATATTCACTTGGATGAAATACAATTTTCTTGCTATTTATGATATTTATTTCAGTGCAGGATCAACGACGTGAATGTAGCGGGAATCTGACCCTTTCGGGGTGCTTTTTTCCAAGTGAGTCCCCTCGCCTCTCACCATCGGGGTGCTTTATTCCAATAGACTCACTTGGAGGCGAGGGGACTCACTTGTAAAAAAGCATTGGAATTGTACCAAATCCTCCTCTATATATCACATGAATTGTGCGACAGAGGGGGGGGGCGTTAAGAAATCAGCTGGCTCAGGGCGTCGTTGCAATTCGAGCCGGCCCTGAAACCTCGACCCACATGCTCATACGGTTATAGGTACAGATGAGAAATCTCGCAGGAATATGCAGAGCGAATACTTGGATTTGAATTTGAAATCGTTATCGCCCGAAGTAATCTCGGACTGATAAAGTTCGCCGGGGGTGGCGGCGGTATCTAACCGTGAAGTTCGAGGAGGGTGGAGAGTATCGAAGGCCACGAAGGGCAGGACGCGATCGTCAGCCAGCCGAGAATCGACGGTGCGGAAGCGCGGGGCGAGAGACAAGCGGAGTGCGGCAGGGGACGGAATTAGGGACGGAAACTACAGCAATATCCCCAAACGAAGCGGAAAGATTGTCAGTTCGATAACGCGATGTCCGATCCTTATCAATTGATTGTCAACAAACACATATACAGATAAAAACGACGCCCGGAATATAATGCGGGACGTTTCCGATCATCGTGAGGACGACGTCCCTCATATTATTCCAGAAGCCTGACTCACACCCGCTCATCGATAACCCGATACATACCTTCCCGTTTCTCTGGTTTAAGGATCTAGTTCGGGTTGAGAAAGGCCCAAAATGATGCGAGTTTCAAAAAACTTTTCATTGCGAATTTTTTTTATTGAATACATTCTTGTGAGAAGAAGTTGACATCTGTACAATATCAATTGTAGAAAACAGTTTTTAACCTGAACTACATCCTTAATAGAGAAGAAATAAACAGGAAGTCATGAAAAGTTGAACGAGAGGAAAGTAAATAATATTTTTCCTGTAGACTGAAATGGTTTTTACACGATTTTAGTAACAATTTTTCTCTGTTTTTTGACAAATAATTCTACTAGTAGATCGATTTAAGATTTTTCTGGTTTCAAACTGTTCAGAAAAGATGAAATTCCGAAATGAACGGATAACTTTGTGATAAAGTTATTTCTACTCGAATTATCACGAAACTAGTAAAACGTGTAAAAAGAGAAAAACGCTTTTTCATGGTAGATAATGATTAATATCTCATATAATTTTCGTCTGATTTCTGTTCATTTTTGAAAAGAATCTTTTTTTTAAGTGTTCTAGTGCTAAAAATCCTGAATCGGTTCACTCGGAGAATTTATTTTGGACAGACAAGAGAATTTACATTTCATTTTTTTAAGTTTTAAGGTGTCAATTAATGCAATTGACTCATTTCTACTTTTGCCATAATCGGCGATCTGGATTCAACTTAGTATCTGAATCTTTCAATAATTTCTTTGTTACTTTTCCTGTTCATTTGAATTACGTCATTCAATTCAAGTCAATTTGCTCTTGTAATTAGTTCAATCGATTTTTCTTCTCGAATATCATATTTCTATAACTGACTCGAACTTGAACTCGATAATCCAAATGATTTGAATCAATTCCAAAGATGTCTTGTAAGTCCGAACCACCGTACGATCACTTTAAATTCAGTTAATTCGCATTCTTTTCTTCATTCCTCATTAATTCAGTGATTCAATGACTTTCTCACTGGTTTGGGTAAATGAAAATTCAACGAGTTAAAGATCTGAAACTACTTTTCTCTGTAAAAATTTTGGAAAATCAAATGCAGGTTAAAAAACTTCTCTGACCAGACGGAAAGACTACTATTCGTTAAAATTTGAGTCAAACATTGAAATAATAACAGATTTGACGTGAACCCTGCCCGAGGCATACCATGAGTAAACGAGGAAACGAAACGCTCGACACCAACACAGGCGCATGCTTCAGTCGTCCGTGTGTCGGGTGCCTTGCGTGGCCGAACGCACCCGACACACGGACGACTGAAGCGTGCGCCTGTGTGTCGGTGTCGAGCGTTTCGTTTCCTCGTTTACTCACGGTATATTTGCTTTGCACTCGAGATCCGCGTTCCGTGCCCGGAATGGACAGTGGACACGCTCCGTCCTAATGACCGGGTCGAATCGGCCCAAGCGGATTTATGTCCAATTATTTTTCGTCCAACCGGACACTGCCCACTACGAGAGCCGTTACGGTAATACATTGAGGCAAAAACCGAAAAAAGCTCCTTCTACGTCCTTTGTCTTTACTTCCATTGTTTGGGTCACGTCTAGCCGGACATCACCGTTTGGGTATTTCCCTATATACTTATTCTAAGAAACTTCAGGTACGACTGGGTCCAACCCCCAAATCCCTTCCTTAAAGATTTTAACCAATTGGGACATTTAACCAAAAATCCCCTCTTTACTAATTGAACCTATGAGGACACATTAATAATTTCCCCCTCTTATTTAGAATCATTCCTGGACCTTCCTAATCCGAATCCTCAGGATCGAAAGTCAGTCTTCGTCAAGTATTCGCCTACTAATACATCTTTCCGTGGGTGCACTTACACCCCGGAATACACGACGCGGTTCATCGAATACACTTATATTCTCTTATAATAATTTCACCAAGTCATTGTGCTTAGTGTTTCAAATTCGTTTTATATCGATATACAGTTACTAAGTCCACTTGCACTTAATAACGGTATACTCATACTGTAATGCTATCGGAACTTGAATAAATTACTTTGTTTGTTGAGATACTGATTCATTACTAATTCACACCGAGAAAATACATGCGGTTCAGGATCACCTAATCCTGCCAACACGTCCCACACGATGAAAGATCGCTCTTCGAAGAAAATGAAACGTCGAGAGACAAAATCGAATGAACCGTGTGTCTGAAAACTTACGACAAGTGATTTTTGAAAAAGTCCATTTTTCGATGTGTGATGGAGAATTTGTTGAATCACGCTGTACTGGTCCCCTTAACAGCATGCTGGCCCCCTACTTAAACTTCCGGATAGGAATCGGGACCCATCCGCGTATATGCGGAAACCTACGTGGGTTTTGTCCTCCCCTTCTATCCGCACTTATACGGAATGAGTTCGCAAAAAACTTTTTTTTTTAAATCGAACTGTAATTCGTCCAATTCGAACAATGCGCGGTGACGCAAATCGACTTCTGTCGTTGTATATACGGAAACCTTTATGGGTTTTGTCCACCCTTTGTATCCGCACCTATGGGGAATCGATCCGGCATGCGAGGGGTCCGGCCCTAGCCGGATCTTATTCCGCTGTATTCGGACGATGCGCGGTTACAGTGATTCTCCTGGGAATGCGGTCCAATCCACCAGTATATACGGTAATATAGACCGATTTTCATACGTACCTGTGCGGTAATTGTTCGGCATGCGTTGCAGTCGCCCTATCCGTATCCTATCAGCTTGTATAAGCCCGTGGCACAAGAAAAGCCGTGAGCCGTGTGCGGCATCACCTACAGGTCGTCCGTACACTCACACGCGTACGTGATTGGTCCGCGCTCTGTGTGAGTGGTCGGGCCGCTGCCGTAACGCCTGTAGGTGATGCCGCACACGGCTCACGGCTTTTCTTGTGTCACGGGCTATACGGACGATGCGCGGTTCGTGGATTCTCCTGGATCTTTTGCGGTTTTCATCCGTCCCTATGCGGAATCCGTCTTCCATGCTCGGTGTTATCCGAGCGTGGTCGAAGGGCGTAGGGGGGGTCGTTAGATTCAGCTCGACCATAGAGCAATGAAAAAGCCACGACTTCCAGAAACCGTGTTATTCGCACAGTAACCGTCGGTGGCAGGTAAAAGTATACTTAGGCTCGAGCATCGCGAGGTCTTATTTCGCAGCCGTAGTACTTCACTTGCGAGAGAATGATGCCCCCAAGCGGTGAAAATCTGAACTGCGGAAGCGGATTAAATCCGGATAGGCCTGACCGGGTTACTCACGGTCTCTATTCGCACTTCTTTCGGTCACAAAATACTACGAGGGTCTTTTCCCTTTTTCTGAAAAAACTAAAACCCTTGTGCTTCGATCCGAATTCTATCCGGAATAGTTGCCGATACAACCAGATCACGGGCGAGTACAATTCATTATCGAATAGAAAGTGGATGAGGTCGAATTGGAAAATCGATTCAATCCGTCCGGGTCCGTTTTCGATTCTACATATAATCTAAGTAATGCGCTCCGTGTCCGGTTGTATCCGCCAGTATGCCGGAGCGACCACTTGCCGTTCGTAAAAAATTGACTGTGCCGTCAATATTTACGCGGTTCAAGGAATTATCAATTCGGCCATTTCCGGTTTCGGTTCTATAATCTGAGTAATGCGCCCGCTGTATAATTCTATGCGCAACTATGCCGGAAATGTATACGCGGTACAAGCAATTCTTAATCCGGCCTTATGTCCGATTCTATCTACAACTATTTCGGAAATCTGTAGGAACGCAAGTTTTTGTTCCGGAAAAATTGCGGATACAACCGAACGAAAGCCGGGTGAAATCGATTATAGGATCGAAACCGGATACAGCCGAATTGGAAATTGCTTGTTCTCCGTAAGTATTGCCGGAATAATTGCGGATGCAGCCGGATCACGGGGGATTGAATCGATTGCCAATAAAAACCGGCTGAAGCCGTATTCAAAACCACGTGAAATCACCTTCGGCACATCGCCCTTCCGGTACCCTTGCGGATACACCCGTATAAAGGACGGATTTAATTTGATTCCGGATACAATCTGATTCGTGGCGAAACCCACGATTGCCGCTGCTGAAACCAAGCCGAATACATTAGTATATATTTCGATCACCTTTTTTCATCCAGAAAGAGTGCGAATGAAACGGACGGATCGCCGATTTCACGGACTTCGGCGTCCGAGTACAAACTCTGAAAGAACCATATTCAATCCGCATAGCCATTTTTTGGCCGAATACGATTCCGACAAAAACTTATTAAATCCGAAAAATGAATTTCCGGAATGTATCCGAAATGTATAACAAATGTATACGCCGCTCTCCGGTTTCTTGTGGACATTGTCTGCAGGGAAGGTATGAATATATTGAGTAAGGGTTACAATGTGGATTGGGTATGATCTTCGCGGAGTTGTATACTGAGATGCCAAACTTCGCCAAACCAGCACCTATATCCGTCTATGTCGGCACTGCATCCATATCCCGCGTCCATTCTTGCGGAACCATGGCTCATAAACTCTGATACCGTGCAGATGAAACAGATTTCGGGTATAAACCGGACAGGGCGGATTGGTAAGCACATTCACAGCGTCCGTGTTTGCGGAACCGTCGCGGATAAACTCTGATACCGTGCGGATAAAACAGATTTCGGGTATAAACCGGATACGGTCGGATTGGTAAGCACATTCACAGCGTCCGTGTTTGCGGAAGCGTGGCGGATAAACTCTGATACCGTGCGGATCAAACAGATTTCGGGAGTAAACCACACAGGGTCGGATTGGTAAGCACATTCATAGCGTCCGTGTTTGCGAAACCATGGCGGATCAACTCTGATACCGTGCGGATCAAATACTTTTTAGACACACACCGGACAGGGTCGAATTGGTAAGCGCATTCACCGCGTCTATTTCTGCGGAAATCTTGCGGATACAACCCGATGACGGGCGGGTACACTTTGCGTCCGAATACAGTCCGATTCGCGCCGAATAGCCTCCCATGCTCCGCGAATGTCGCACCTGGAAGGAAAGCACATGTGCACGTATACGTTACCCTGCACATTTGGAATACGGATAGAGTACGGATAGAAATAGATATTCGCCGGTGTGGCGATCTTCGGCATCCGAGTACAACTTCGGCAAGGAACATACGCAATCCGCGTGGGAGTTTTTTCGTCGAGTGAAACGCACATACAAACGGATACAATCAGAAACATCTCTATCCGAAAATCTTACCGAAACTTATCCGATTACATCCGATGTTATCCGAATTCTATCGAAAATTTTAAGTAGGGGGAGTCAGGCTTTACCAACCGTACCCGGTTTTCACTTGTTTTTACTGATATCAAAGCCGACGCGTCACGAACGCGAAAAAGAATTGGTGAGCGCAATTCTATAGTGAATTCCGAAGATTTATATTGCAAAACTTCTTTATTTCATGCACTAATAGAGACAGGATATGGTATTCTGCATGAAATGATAATTGTCGATGTCAACTGGTGGTCGTAGCCATATTGGGCGCTTCGCCCGTTGGCCGTAGAGACAGACGTAGCGCTGCGTTCGTTAAAATTACGATATTTCCGAAGCGCCCTAGAGATGGTGTGGCACGTAAATATAATAATCGTCCGGATAACGTCAGGGACCGGTTCAAAATTATGAAAACGTCTAATTATGGTAACGCAACGATTGCTTCAACAATGGGGCAGATGCATAAAAGTAATATCATGTATCCCGATTGTCCACTGACCTTTTTATTTCCTTTTCCTCCAGAAACTATTTGAACTTCACAAAACAAGGGACTCATCAAACTTTTTTTTAATTATCATTATTATTATTTTTTTTTTCTTACAATTCAACAGATTTTGATATAATCGGTTTTCTTTTAGCTGTGAGTTATAATTACGAAGGCCATGCGGCAACGGCATTTCGAAGTCTGTTGAATTGTCTCAAAAAAAGCGTTATCAAAGTGACTAAATGATGCAATAAAGAGAAATTGAGTGATATTCATTTTATTCTTACCGTGGGAAAATTGGGTTTCTTTTTTTTTTTACAATCAATTCAACATGGCCTTCGTATTTATAGCCTTCGCGTTCGTGACGCGGAAGCTTTGATATCAGTAAAAACAAGTGAAAACCGGGTACGGTGGGTAAGCCTGACTCCAGCATGTCGACGTGGTAGGGGGTCTCTCTACTGTGTATAAATACGACGGTTCGGATGAATTCTAATCAGAAACCTATTTCTAACGAAGTAAGTGGCTACCTCCAACATGAACAAGATCGTCTGTCTTCTCGTCGCCTCGTTGGTGTGCGTGGATGTTGCCAGCGGTAAGTTGCAGATACTGATCTATTTTCCCATGCAACGAAACCTCACTTATACTTATTTCAATCGGCTACGCTAGAAAATACATACGGGGCATTCCACGCCAACTTGACCAGTGTTAAACCCCGACAATCTCAAAATCATTCCATGTTTTTTTTCTAACATTCTACTCGGTAAAAAACGCGTCCTAAATTTTTTTTAGATTTTTTTTATCAAACCGTTAATTCGTTATGAATTTCTGAAGTTGATTGAGAATGCCCCCTTTTAGAAATCTGAAAAAATTTTCAAAAATCCAGTGGATGACACAAAACAGCCCCCGTTTAGGAAAACGTGGGCCGAATTTTTTGTCTATTTTTTTCCCCTCAATTCGGAATTTTCTCATTTCAAAAACTGATATAAACACAGGATCAAATAGTAAGCGACGAATAAGGGTAGTAAATGGTGAAACCGAACGTTCACAAAAATTTCGGACTCATTTATTACTGAGTAGAATGTTAGAAAAAAACATGGTTTTGAGATGGTCGGGGTTTATTACTGGTCGAGTTGGCGTGGAATACCCCATACATATAAGTGAGAATAACGTAAAAAAAAAAAAACGAATCAAGAGTCAAGTGGTTCGATAGCTTCCACGTCAGCATTGCAATTATTCAGACACAAACATCATCAACAGGTGAAAAAAAACCTGTTTTGTAGATAAACGTAGAAATATTTTGGCATCAAGGAGTAAAATATTCTCGATACAGCAAGGATACAATATTGAATTCTTGATTTCAATTCCAACAGCCAAACTGCAACTCGTGGACGTATATCGAAAGCAATCAATTTTTCAAGTATTGTGTCTCGAAATATTTAACGGTATACTTATTTTGCAGCAATTATTCTGCAGACTTATCGAATCGTTATGCCTACATTTTAGTATCACAGGAAGTAAAATTTAAAACCGTAAAATGGTACTGAAGTGGAAAATCGACCATTCGTCGAACTTATGTATATCAAGAGCAATCAACTTTTGAAGTGTTGTGTCACGAAATATTTAACAGCACACTTAACATTTTGTAGCACGTATGTTCTGCAGGTGGTAAGCTTCACTGAGTCGTTAAAAATAAAAACTATGCGTCCGTCATCACAATATAGATAAAATGTGTTTTTTGAACGTTATGCTCTTTGTTTGGAACCATTTTATTCTCTACATTTTATGCTACACGGAATGTTCAAAACATTTTCAACATGTCAGGTTCCACTCGATTCGTCATGTATTGTCATGATATCCTGATTTTTGTTTCAGGAGTCGATCCAACCGAGCCTGCCATCAAGGGTGAGTTAAACATACAGAGATTTTCGATAATGACAGATATTCACTTGTTGTTCGAATTTACCTCAAGCGAATCGAGCACCGCGGAATGAAGACTTAATGATAGTCCTCTTTGCTTAAATTTCAGCTGCCGTGGCAAACGTCATCACCAAACTGTCAGACCTTGCGAATGATATTAGAAAGATGTCCCCCAGTAAGTTCAAAACAATGTCACCCAATGAAGATATTCGAGTCATAGCTACTAAGACATGCGTCAAATATTGACAAACTACAATAGTGTCATGATGTACCTATTATATTTTCAGATAGGAAATCCCCGCTGAACGCAGACGCTAGTAAGTGATGAGTGGATACACTTATTTGACCAATTTATACGTCTACCAAAACGCTCAAATTATCTTTGTCTCTATGTTTATTTCAGATTCTGTGATGAGAATCCCAAAATATCTCCAAAACACTGTAGCTGATTTCCTGAAGCATCGCGTGGGTGAGTTGAAGACGACTTGACCCTTTAAAAATCTCGTATCTAATGAAATAAGGATGTAAGCGCCATTATACGACGTTTTGCTGTTTATAATGGCATAAAGTCGTATAATTTTTTTTTTTTCACGCCAGTCGGTCTGAAAACATTCGAAACGTATAGATCAATTCAAATTACGAGATAGAAAATTTTAAGTGCAAAAGGTCGTAAGTTGGGCGGATACGACCATCTGCTTTTGACTGCAATTTTTATCATCGAATTTTTCGAAACGACGTCGATTTCGATTTTTCTTTGCGTTGCACGAGTTTTCACAACTATTTAGAAAAATCATGAAAAATTAAAAAAAAAAATTGTGGATACGACCTTATGCCATTAGACACGCGAAATTTTTTTGTGATCTACTGTTCGCTTGACATATCAGGGTGGAGTCGAGGAATTGTTTTAATTGATTCCGATCAAGTTTTATCCTAGATCGATCGAGATTTTCTATTTCAATTCTTCATATTTCATTACTTTTCACTCATTGCCGTTATATCATGCGTCAACTGGTGAATTTCCACTTTGTCATGATACACATATTTTATTTTCAGGAACCGAATCAGGAATGGCTGCCGGTTTCGCGAGTAAGTGACACTCATTCGAAAAATACATCGAGCCTAGCTTGCTTTTCATCCAGCTGTTGTGAGAACTGAGTGAGAGTCGAAGACGACTTGATCATAACCTCTTTATATTCCAATTTCAGGTTTCCTCGACCCACTAACATCCGACATCCAAGCCCATTTGGAAGGGTGTACAGTGAAAGCCGGACGTGAGTTGAAGAGGATTGTGCCCATCTAGAATATCGCGCATCAAGCACTTGAAAATTGTCTAAATTATTGAGGTATCTTTTTATTTCCAGAGACCAGCACTGACATCGCAGCTGCTGTAACCAGAATAACTCGTTCACTCGACAAAGTAAAGAACGAAATCGATGCGATTGTGAATGCTGTTTTCAAGCTTGCCCCTAGTAAGTTGGAAACAATCGTACCATTAGAAATATAAGTGTCATACTGAGATCTATCATTTGCTGCAAACCAAATTTTGATTAGGCTTTTATAAATTGATCTATTTCCTTAGCCTCCAGTTAGGCAAAGGTATTTGATACTCAACATTCGATCCCTGATTTCAATTGCACCACAAGTTTAGTACTACTGAACTACCATCTCATTGTGACTTTTTATACTATTTCGTAGAATGTTAGAAAAAAACATGGGATGATTTTGAGATGGTCGGGGTTTATTACTGGTCGAGTTGGCGTGGAATGCCCCATACATATGAGAATAACGTAAAGAAAAACTAATCAAGAGTCAAGTGGTTCGATAGCTTCCACATCAGCATTGCAATTATTTAGACACACATTATCAACAGGTGAAAAAAACCTGTTTTGTAGATAAACGTAGAAATATTTTTGCATCAAGAAGTAAAATATTCTCGATACAGCGAGGATACAATATTGAATTCTTGATTTCAATTCCAACAGACAAACTAGAACTCATGGACGTATAACGAGAGCAATCAACTTTTGAAGTGTTGAGTCACGAAATATTTAACAGAACACTTAACATTTTGTAGCACGTATGTTCTGCAGGTGGTAAGATTCATTGAGTCGTTAAAAATAAAAACTATGCGTACATCATCACAATATAGATAAAATGTGGTTTTTGAACGTTATGCTCTTTGTTTGGAACCATTTTATTCTCTACATTTTATGCTACACGGAATGTTCAAACCATTTTCAACATGTCAGGTTCCACTCGATTCGTCAAGTATTGCTATGATATCCTGATATTTGTTTCAGGAGTCCCTCGAACCAAGGCTGCCATCAAGGGTAAGGTTAAGATACAGAGATCTTCGATAATGACTTCTTATACAGATATTCACTTGTTGTTCGAATTTAGCTCAAGCGAGTCGAGCACCGCGAAATCAATTTTTCAAGTATTGTATCACGAAATATTTAACAGCACACTTATTTTCCAGCAATTATTCTGCAGACTTATCGAATCGTTATGCCCACATTTTAGTATCACAGGAAGTGAAATTCAAAACCGTAAAATAGTACTGAAGTGGAAAATCAACCATTCGTCGAACTTATGTATATCAAGAGCAATCAACTTTTGAAGTGTTGTGTCACGAAATATTTAACAGCACACTCAACATTTTGTAGCACGTATGTTCTGCAGGTGGTAAGATTCATTGAGTCGTTAAAAATAAAAACTATGCGTACATCATCACAATATAGATAAAATGTGGTTTTTGAACGTTATGCTCTTTGCATTATGATGGTGATGATATCGGACTATACGAACCAATTTCATTCGTTATGCCTCTAACTGAGGAACGGCACTCAATTCGAGTGCATTCAGACCACAGAAAAGGCCGAAAAAAACTGATTTACAGTTTTTTATTAAAAATCTTTCGAGTAAAAATTCCCCCGGCCCGGATTCGAACCGGGACCTCCGCATCTGTACTGCGGCGCCTTGTCCAATTTGACCACCGAGGGGCTAGGAGAATCTTTACTCGAAAGAGATGTTGTGATTGACTATATATATTGAGACACTGCCTCGTCCCAGTGTCGAGTGTATTTGTTTGTGTGACTCTATCGTTCGTCTCTTTACATTATGATGGTGATGATATCGGACTATACGAACCAATTTCATTCGTTATGCCTCTAACTGAGGAACGGCACTCAATTCGAGTGCATTCAGACCACAGAAAGGCCGAAAAAACTGATTTACAGTTTTTTTTATTAAAAATCTTTCGAGTAAAAATTCCCCCGGCCCGGATTCGAACCGGGACCTCCGCATCTGTACTGCGGCGCCTTGTCCAATTTGACCACCGAGGGGCTAGGAGAATCTTTACTCGAAAGAGATGTTGTGATTGACTATATATATTGAGACACTGCCTCGTCCCAGTGTCGAGTGTATTTGTTTGTGTGACTCTATCGTTCGTCTCTTTACATTATGATGGTGATGATATCGGACTATACGAACCAATTTCATTCGTTATGCCTCTAACTGAGGAACGGCACTCAATTCGAGTGCATTCAGACCACAGAAAGGCCGAAAAAAACTGATTTACAGTTTTTTATTAAAAATCTTTCGAGTAAAAGTTATGCTCTTTGTTTGGAACCATTTTATTCTCTACATTTTATGCTACACGGAATGTTCAAACCATTTTCAACATGTCAGGTTCCACTCGATTCGTCAAGTATTCTCATGATATCCTGATTTTGGTTTCAGGAGCCCACCCAGCTCAGGCTTCCACCTTGAACGGTGAGTTAAAGATACAGAGATTTTCGATAGTGACAAATATTCACTTGTTGTTCGAATTTAGCTCAAGCGAGTCGAGCACCGCGGAATCAATTTTTCAAGTACTGTGTCACGAAATATTTAACAGCACACTTATTTTCCAGCAATTATTCTGCAGACTTATCAAATCGTTATGCCTACATTTTAGTATCACAGGAACTAAAATTTGAAACCGTAAAATGGTATTGAAACGAAAAATCGACCATTCGTCGAACTTATGTATATCAAGAGCAATCAACTTTTGAAGTGTTGTGTCACGAAATATTTAACCGCACACTTAACATTTTGTAGCACGTATGTTCTGCAGGTGGTAAGATTCATTGAGTCGTTGAAAATAAAAACTATGCGTACGTCAACACAATATAGACAAAATGTGGTTTTTGAACGTTATGCTCTTTGTTTGGAACCATTTTATGCTCTACATTTTAGGCTACACGGAATATTCAAACCATTTTCAACATGTCAGGTTCCACTCGATTCGTCAAGTATTGTCTTGATATCCTTATTTTTGTTTCAGGTACCAAAAACACCAAGCCTACAACCATCAGTGAGTTAAAGATACAGAGATTTTCGATAGTGACAAATATTCACTTGTTCGAATTTAGCTCAAGCGAATCCAGCACCGCGGAATCAATTTTTCAAGTATTGAGTCTCTAAATATTTAACGGTATACTTATTTGGCAGCAATTATTCTGCAGACTTATCGAATCGTTATGCCTACATTTTAGTATCACAGGAAGTAAAATTTAAAACCGTAAAGTAGTACTGAAGTGGAAAATCGACCATTCGTTGAACTTATGTATATCAAGAGCAATCAACTTTTGAATTGTTGTGTCACGAAATATTTAACAGCACACTTAACATTTTGTAGCACGTATGTTCTGCAGGTGGTAAGATTCATTGAGTCTTTAAAAATAAAAACTATGCGTACATCATCACAATATAGATAAAATGTGGTTTTTGAACGTTATGCTCTTTGTTTGGAACCATTTTATTCTCTACATTTTATGCTACACGGAATGTTCAAACCATTTTCAACATGTCAGGTTCCACTCGATTCGTCAAGTATTCTCATGATATCCTAATTTCGGTTTCAGAAGCCCACCCAGCTCAGGCTTCCACCTTGAACGGTGAGTTAAAGATACAGAGATTTTCGATACTGACAGATATTCACTTGTCGTTCGAATTTAGCTCAAGCGAGTCGAGCACCGCGGAATCAATTATTCAAATATTGTTTCTCTAAATATTTAACGGTATACTTATTTGGCAGCAATTTCTCTGCAGACTTATCGAGTTCGTTGTTCGAATTTAGCTCAAGCGAGTCGAGCACCGCAGAATCAATTTTTCAAGTATTGTGTCTCTAAATATTTAACGGTATACTTATTTGGCAGCAATTATTCTGCAGACTTATCGAATCGTTATGCCGACATTTTAGTATCACAGGAAGTAAAATTCGAAACCGTAAAATAGTACTGAAGTGGAAAATCGACCATTCGTCGAACTTATGTATATCAAGAGCAATCAACTTTTGAAGTGTTGTGTCACGAAATATTTAACAGCACACTTGACATTTTGTAGCACGTATGTTCTGCAGGTGGTAAGATTCATTGAGTCGTTAAAAATAAAAACTATGCGTACATCATCAGAATATAGATAATATGTGGTTTTTGAACGTGATGCTCTTTGTTTGGAACCATTTTATGCTCTACATTTTATGCTACACGGAATGCTCAAACCATTTTCAACATGTCAGGTTCCACTCGATTCGTCAAGTATTCTCATGATATCCTAATTTTGGTTTCAGAAGCCCACCCAGCTCAGGCTTCCACCTTGAACGGTGAGTTAAAGATACAGAGATTTTCGATACTAACAGATATTCACTTGTCGTTCGAATTTAGCTCAAGCGAGTCGAGCACCGCGGAATCAATTTTTTAAATATTGTTTCTCTAAATATTTAACGGTATACTTATTTGGCAGCAATTTCTCTGCAGACTTATCGAATTCGTTGTTCGAATTTAGCTCAAGCGAGTCGAGCACCGCGGAATCAATTTTTCAAGTATTGTGTCTCTAAATATTTAACGGTATACTTATTTGGCAGAAATTATTCTGCAGACTTATCGAATCGTTATGCCTACATTTTAGTATCACAGGAAGTAAAATTCAAAACCGTAAAATAGTACTGAAGTGGAAAATCAACCATTCGTCGAACTTATGTATATCAAGAGCAATCAACTTTTGAAGTGTTGTGTCACGAAATATTTAACAGCACACTTATTTTCCAGCAATTATTCTGCAGACTTATCAAATCGTTATGCCTACATTTTAGTATCACGGTCACTAAAATTTGAAACCGTAAAATGGTACTGAAACGGAAAATCGACCATTCGTCGAACTTATGTATATCAAGAGCAATCAACTTTTGAAGTGTTGTGTCACGAAATATTTAACAGCACACTGACCATTTTGTAGCACGTATGTTCTGCAGGTGGTAAGATTCATTGAGTCGTTAAAGATAAAAAATATGCGTAAATCATCAGAATATAGATAAAATGTGGTTTTTGAACGTCATGCTCTTTGTTTGGAACCATTTTATTCTCTACATTTTATGCTACATGGAATGCTCAAATCATTTTCAACATGTCAGGTTCCACTCGATTCGTCAAGTATTCTCATGATATCCTGATTTTGGTTTCAGGAGCCCACCCAGCTCAGGCTTCCGCCTTGAACGGTGAGTTAAACATACAGAGATTTTCGATACTGACAGATATTCACTTGTTGTTCGAATTTAGCTCAAGCGAGTCGAGCACCGCGGAATCAATTTTTCAAGTATTGTTTCTCTAAATATTTAACGGTATACTTATTTGGCAGCAATTTCTCTGCAGACTTATCGAATCGTTATGCCTACATTTTAGTATCACAGGAACTGAAATTTAAAACCGTAAAATGGTACTGAAACGGAAAATCGACCATTCGTCGAACTTATGTATATCAAGAGCAATCAACTTTTGAAGTGTTGTGTCACGAAATATTTAACAGCACACTTAACATTTTGTAGCACGTATGTTCTGCAGGTGGTAAGATTCATTGAGTCGTTAAAAATAAAAACTATGCGTACATCATCAGAATATAGATAATATGTGGTTTTTGAACGTGATGCTCTTTGTTTGGAACCATTTTATTCTCTACATTTTATGCTACACGGAATGTTCAAACCATTTTCATCATGTCAGGTTCCACTCGATTCGTCAAGTATTCTCATGATATCCTGATTTTGGTTTCAGGAGCCCACCCAGCTCAGGCTTCCACCTTGAACGGTGAGTTAAAGATACAGAGATTTTCGATACTGACAGATATTCACTTGTCGTTCGAATTTAGCTCAAGCGAGTCGAGCACCGCGGAATCAATTATTCAAATATTGTTTCTCTAAATATTTAACGGTATACTTATTTGGCAGCAATTTCTCTGCAGACTTATCGAGTTCGTTGTTCGAATTTAGCTCAAGCGAGTCGAGCACCGCAGAATCAATTTTTCAAGTATTGTGTCTCTAAATATTTAACGGTATACTTATTTGGCAGCAATTATTCTGCAGACTTATCGAATCGTTATGCCGACATTTTAGTATCACAGGAAGTAAAATTCGAAACCGTAAAATAGTACTGAAGTGGAAAATCGACCATTCGTCGAACTTATGTATATCAAGAGCAATCAACTTTTGAAGTGTTGTGTCACGAAATATTTAACAGCACACTTGACATTTTGTAGCACGTATGTTCTGCAGGTGGTAAGATTCATTGAGTCGTTAAAAATAAAAACTATGCGTACATCATCAGAATATAGATAATATGTGGTTTTTGAACGTGATGCTCTTTGTTTGGAACCATTTTATGCTCTACATTTTATGCTACACGGAATGCTCAAACCATTTTCAACATGTCAGGTTCCACTCGATTCGTCAAGTATTCTCATGATATCCTAATTTTGGTTTCAGAAGCCCACCCAGCTCAGGCTTCCACCTTGAACGGTGAGTTAAAGATACAGAGATTTTCGATACTAACAGATATTCACTTGTC